>BRZM01000099.1:1499925-1888436 GCA_033238685.1 Lates japonicus | reverse complement strand
TTTTCTTCTTCTTTTCCTTCTTACTAGTAGTAGCCATTTTAGTGGTATTATTTAGTGTTGTCCTTGAATACATGATACACAGATTCAATAAAGTTTAGGACATGTGAAGACAAAGAAGTTAAAATGAAATAAAACAAAGTATAAATCTCATGTAATACAAACAGTTTTATCAATAAATTTGAAGCATGATACAGGATGAAAACACTAAAACCGAACAGAAATCATTTGCTGTATGATGAAAATATTAGACAAATACAGTGGTGTAAACCAATATGTTAAGATAATGAGAAACCGTAAAGATGTCATGACTGCTGGACAACATTTCAAAGGTCAGTTAGTTGACGTCAGTTTCTGGTTACTGATTCCTCTCCACAACGTACAGACTAAGAGAGGATGAAATCTACTGTTGTCAATGATCTTCAGCCAGTGTACAGCGTCACTGTCTTTATGTTCAAGATTCCTATTTACAGGGTGAAACCTGATTCTGGATCTGCATTAACTGTCATGTGGTAGCCTGTGTATGACATGTGTCACATCATCACTGACATGAGTGTGTGTGTGTGTGTTCATCTTGAATGACCTGAGCATGAGTAAGAAAGTGTCACTGTATGTGTGTGACTGACACATGTTGTTAGCTGTGTAATGCAGTAAGGTTCAGTGTGTATGCATGTGTGTGTGTGTGGTCATGTACACAAGTGGATAGGGCTGCAGGCATCACATTACACCCTGTGTGCTATGTGATACTGCAGTGTACCTGTATGTGTGTTTTTGTGTGTGTGTGTGTGTGTGTGAATGATAGCCCCCAGGTCCTGTTCCAGAGCAGCGATCACACACAGAGAGACAGTGACAGAGACGAACTGCGACTAACAGCTAGTGAAGCATTCAGAGCTTCTGACAGGATGTAAGATTTTTGAGAATTTTCTGTGGTTCTCGGCTCGCTCAGCCTCAGCAGGGGAAAATGGAGTTCAGAATAGAGTGACACTCTGGATTTGGACCCAGGCTGTCTCAGCGAGTGCTTTGCTGAATAATTGATCCCTCGGCTTGTGACTGGTTGAAAATGAGGAAGGCAGCGCTGATGGTTTGGATTAGCCTTTTGGTACAAGGTCAGTTCTGCATGATAAATCAGTTTGATTTTTATATGACTGATAGTTTGTTTAGTCCCTTTAAAGCCCAGTCTACCATGTTTTTCTGCAACTTTGCTTGTCTGCAATTCACATTTTCCCTGTCTACTCTAACCTTTCTTTTCTCCATGTGTGTTGTACCCACCCTCTGTTTTGTTCTCCCCCCAAGTGTCCCACGGTGCCCAGGGTCATTATGCCCGCAAACTTCTGAATGACCTGATGGAGGACTACTCCAACGCTCTGAGACCTGTGGAGGACACTGACAGAGCCCTCAATGTGTCGCTGCAGATCACACTGTCACAGATCAAAGATATGGTGAGTAGAGAGGAAACTCAAATACATATCATTACCCTGTATAGATTGAGAGATACAGTGACAGCACAACACACAGACACAACTCTTTAACCACATAGAAAGTTCTCTTTAGATTCTCCCCTATATATCTTAAAAGTCTTCCACACTGGTGGAGGAAATCACACGTCACATATTCTGTACCTTCTTGTTTCAACGCTAAACTATACTGAGTGAATATTCACCACCATATGTTTTATGGCTGTACCAACAGCACCACATTACATGGAAAAATATATTTTGTGAATTCATTACATAATATTTACATTTCTAGAGGAATCATCTGGATGTATTTAGCTCCTTTTAAAACTTTAGGATGTCCACTAGATTGGTAAACACTTGCTCTACGCTTGGTCACATAGCATCACTTTGTATAGGTGGGCTTCCTGCTTCATATTTTAAGAAGATAAACCTCAATCTGTCAAACAATGAAGGTGATTATAGGAAGACAGAGATCAAAATCTGCTGTTGTTCATGGCTCCTCTAACTGCCACATTTTCAAAGTTGAAAGATTAAAGGTTCTAGTAGAATATATGCAATAAAAAGCAGAGAAGCTGTGCTAAAAATGACCACTGTGCAGTGAAGAATTACCATTAGAATAAGAGTGAAGATAAGGATAAAAACAGTTAAGATAAATGACCATTAGGCAAAGATTAATCATAAAGTAACAAATCACTCTGAGGTGAAAATGCTCCAAACAGCAGGGGACAATCATGTTGGCATATACACAGTTCAGTACAACTATTCTGCCATAATGTCTACTTTTATTGTGTTTATAATGTTAACTTTTACTTAACACTGAGGTCATAGTGTTGCATTATATTCAGTTTCTAATATTCTGCCCCCTCGTGTAGGTAAAGGTACAACTTTCAATATATAATGTGGTGCAGTGCAACATGACCTTTAACTATGCCCTCAGTAATAAACATATAACTGAATCTACACATTTCTGATGTTAATAGATTCTCATTTGATGTCATTAGACTCTATGTGTTTACCTTATAATTGTTTTATTTATACCCACTATAAATTAAGATCTAGTTAAAGCCAAATTAAAGTCCAGCTGTATGTCCCATGCCAGCAAGTATTAAAGGGAAGGGACATGCAAAGGAAACATAAAAAAGAAAAGGTAAAAACTGATCCAGCTGCCAAATATTCTGTCTCACAGTCTGTGTGGTACTCCCAGTGACCAATGAATGAATTTTGATATGTAAAATCAGTGGAGTGCCCCTTTAATTTGCTCATTGCTCCACATTTAGAGTTACATATGTGCCTCTCTTACGTGCAGCCATTCAATCTGCTATTCCTGTATAGACCACCAGAGGTCAGCACTGCATAGTACTGTGCTGGCATATAAAAGAGGGACTGGTATGATATTCAGGAACAACCTGCAAGTTTAATTTACACCTATGTGAACTTCCTGGAAATTTACCACCATCTCTCTCTGCGTATGTCTTTCTTTGTCTGTGTGCAGGATGAGAGGAACCAGGTTCTAACCACGTACCTGTGGATCAGGCAGGTCTGGCATGATGCCTACCTTAAGTGGGAGAAGGAGGACTATGATGACCTAGAGATGATCAACATCCCCAGCGACCTGGTTTGGAAGCCGGACATCGTCCTCTACAACAAGTCAGTAACAGACAGACCTAGTAATGTAACATATAGTGAAAGAAGTGTCACATGCATGCATCTCCAAATGCGTCCTCTCCACTTGATGTCTGTGTAGAGCAGATGAGGAGGAGTCAGGTCCACCCAACACCAACGTAAAGCTGCGTTATAATGGTGAGATCGTCTGGGACTCTCCAGCCATCACAAAGAGCTCATGTGTGGTGGACGTGTCTTACTTCCCCTTCGACTGGCAGCAGTGCAACCTCACCTTTGGGTCCTGGACCTACAACGGCAACCAGGTGCCTATAAACGGGGGGTGTGATGTGGGGTGAATAGGAGACGATTACACTAATAGTGATGTCCATCTGCACACTGCCCAGGACACCTGAAACACTCAGCTTTCAGATGTTGAGTTTCGAGAAAGCAATCCAACATTTTAAGGAGCAATAAGAAGATTTTTGTGGGATTAGCATGTTTTTCTTGATCTCCATGTTGCTCCTTTGGTGGAGCAAAAGCTCTAAATTGCTTATACAGAAGCTAGAGTGTCTGTTTATTTGTCACATGAGCAAATATGTACCTGCATTACTTTAACTGTCTGTGTGTCCTCTACACAGGTGGACATCAGTTTGGCCATGGACAGCGGAGACCTGTCTGACTTTGTGGAGAATGTGGAGTGGGAGTGCCACGGCATGCCCGCGGTCAGGAACGTCATGATGTATGGCTGCTGCGCTGATCCTTACACCGAAATCACCTACACCCTGCTCCTGAAGCGCCGCTCCTCTTTCTACATCTTCAACCTGCTGCTGCCCTGCTTCCTCATCTCCTTTCTTGCCCCGCTGGGTTTCTACCTGCCAGCCGACTCCGGGGAGAAGGTTTCCCTTGGGGTCACGGTGCTGCTGGCACTCACTGTGTTCCAGTTGCTGGTGGCCGAGAGCATGCCTCCTGCAGAGAGCATGCCCTATATAGGTTTGAATTAATTCTTGGCACATTATTATATGGGAAATATTGACAATATAAAAGCTGATTTCCACCAGTAAAAGAATTAAATAGATGAAAGGTTAAAAAAGAAAAACATCTTATGGGAGGTCAGAGTTATGAGATATAAGGTCAGAATGACTCAGTATCTTATACTTTTTTCCTCTGGGTGCTGTGGTTTTCTCCCACAGTCCAAAGACCAGCAGGTCTTTTTTGAAGCTCATTTGAAGCTCAGATAAAATTGGCTAAGCATCTAAATAGCTTGGCTGATACAGGTGGATATGTCTTTGTATCCTGATATCAGTGGGACTACAGATTTCCAGATTACTGTTGATGAAGTGAGGAAGTACAGCTTCTATGTACATGTTCCTGTTAACTAATTACACGTCATAAAATTGTCTTTTTCTCTGCTTTATCCCCAAGGGAAATACTATATTGCCACCATGACTATGATCACAGCCTCCACCTCTCTCACCATCTTCATCATGAACATTCATTTCTGTGGTGCTGAGGCTAAGCCGGTCCCTCACTGGGCCAAGGTGCTCATCATCGACTACATGTCCAAAATCTTCTTCGTCTACGAAGTGGGGGAGAACTGCACCACACCAGAAAGCGAGAAGACCCCGCTGTACCCCGAGGAACCCATGAGCGATAAGGCCTGCTACCAAGACGACCGGTTTCACGACGGCATCTACCATCACGACAGCGACAAGTACAAGTACAGCAACGGCCACAGCATTCACCATAGCAACAAGCATCACAAGAGCCAGGCCAACGGCACTGCCAACAGCAGGAATCATCATTTTAACAACCACAACAACTACGCCTCCAGATTGGAGAGGGGTGAGGCAAAGCGAGAGCCCACGCAGCGCTACCACCATATCAGGCGGGACGAACTGGACTACCAGGCCCCTCCTAATCCACGGAACATCCAGCACCTCAACGGAGGGCTGAAGGAGCAGCTCCTGTATCCAACGGAGAGAACTCAAGTCCCAGCCTGCCCCTGCTGCTGCCCCTGCCTCCAACATAAACAGGTGCATCACCGCAGCACGTCGCCTCTCCCTTTACTCACTTTACCTACTTATCTGATTACTGCTCCTCTTCTAAAGTTTCTTTAAGTGCTTGTTTTAGTTCTTGGATCTGTCTCTTCCTCAGGTGGTGAAGAACATCCAGTACATTGCCAACTGCTTCCGCGAGCAGAGGGCCACGTGTGTCAAGGCAGCAGAGTGGAAGAAGGTCGCCAAGGTGATGGATAGGTTTTTCATGTGGATCTTCTTCGTCATGGTCTTCCTTATGAGCATCCTCATCATCGCCAAGGCCTCCTGACCGACTCATCTTTTCACCTTCACAACAGCATTCATCATCCGTCACTGCTGGACCTGCAGCGTTTCTCCAGAGTCGCCCCATTTCTACTTTAACATCAGATAAATCAAAAACTGTTTTGCCTATGAGGAGATTGCATTTGATATGTCAGTATTGTGTTGTGTGTATGTGTATGTGTGTGTGTGTGTAGGTTAACTGTTGTCTTTTTTTGTGCTTTAACTGGGTCACTGCACACAAATCATCCATTTAATCGCGTGGTTAGTTAACGTCAGGTGTGCTTGCATGTGTCGTGGAGCAGTGGAGCAGTAAGACAATCTAGGCCTCACCTAGAACATGCATGGACTCTCCATTATTGATGAGCTAACAGCCAGACAACCAGCTATAGGCATTACATTACTTACATTACATTTTAAGCAACCAGATGATGCTGTTTTCCAGAGATGGTTACAGTGAGAGCACCAGCAGAATAAATACTTATGAAACAGCCTTGTGTATGATCAAATGCATAGGGCACACACTCTACAGGCAGTAACTAAATTATGAATCAGTTGTTGTGTGTGAGACTTCAAGTGAAAGGATGAATGTTTACTTTTCTTTAAAGAGATCCCTCACTACCTCCAGAGAATCAAGGGTGGATATTCTGTACCTGTTGGCTAACCTAGACTTTACTTATTGGTTCAGTAAATAATAAACCTTTGATATCTTGTTATTAAAACAGGTTTAACACTGTCCCAGCGGTTTGTGGTGTGTTACAAACCTGATTTGTTATATATTATGTATGTATACATTTTGCAAAGCTGTCCATTTCTGTTTTTTGCATATAAAATGTTACTGCATTGCTTCATACTTTTTTTTTTTTTGCAAAATCATTTCTTTTACATATACAGGTCATAGAAATGAATATATACACTCAGTTGCCAGATTTGTAGGTACACCTAGCTATAACTGATGTAATCTAATACAACAGTCCTGCGATAAATCCTCCCTTTGTGAAGTTCAGAATGTTAGGTTTATGTTGAAATAGTTTTAGAAAGGTGCTGATTCTTAACTCAACTCACACTTTTCCCTCGTGCTGCCAATACAGCTCTGATCCATCCTGTGACATCTGGTGCCAGGACATTGGCAGTGGATCCTTTGGGTCCTGTAGAAGGGGGGTGTGCTTGGTCTGCAACAATGTTTAGATGGGTGGTTTGTGTCTAAGTAACATCCAGATGAATGAAGGACCAAAGGTTTACCAGACAGTTCAGCTGGACTGCAGGGGACAGGTGAGTGATTGAACTTAGTTTAATATCCATTCTCCCAGTAACCTCTAGAGGGCAGATAAAGGGTTGGACTCAGTTACTGAATGAATTAATAAATGATTGGTTGATTGAATGAATGAATGAATGAAGTCCATTCATAACAAAGTTAACATGTGAGTAAATTTATTCAGAAAGTGCTGAATGGACAGCTCAGTGATACTAAAGGACATAAAAGACAGAGAATCTGTAGAGTATCAACACTGGTTAAGTATATTTCAAAAACTAATTTTAACTCTGTACAACAAAGTTTGTTAGGTCCACTGCTTTAAAACAGTATTTCCAAATCGTCACTATTTCCTGAAACAATAAATCAAGATTAGTTTAGAAAAAACAACAATTTGATCAAAACAATAAATCAGACACAAGCTCCCCCACAAGAGTATTCTGTATTCTTTATGATCTGAACTAATAAACAAGAGGGTAAACAGGAGCATAATGTGATGGAATAATGATTACCCAAGTGTTGTAGATTTCAAATCATGTTACAGTAAACAAAATCTTCCATTATTATCTCTAATATAAGAAATAACATTAGATAAAGAGAGTATTCCAGGCTCAAGCTGAAGTTCATTACTATTTCTATAAACAAAAGAGTCACAAAAAAGAGAATAAATACTGAGACAATCATTAAAGAAAGTGGAATCTGTTTTAAGTTCACTCTCATAATCTTTAGTGACTTTGTCCCTGTGGCACTGGAGTATTGACATCAGGCTGTCTGTGCTCTCAGCACCACATCATGATAAAGAACAGTCAATAACTTGTCTGACTTGTCACATCAGGTGGACTAACCTCTGCCTCCATCTAGTGGAATCTGTAAACAAACACACATCTTTAAGCGCTCCTAGTTTAAAGGGGAATGCCACCAATTTTACACATCAAAGTCTTGTTTCCAGGTGCTGGGGGACTACTATGAAAAAAGTTGTATGAAACATTTTGTGTCTTCAGAGGGAGCCGCATGAAATGACTCAACAATGACAGAAAAGTGACTATCGATTCCTAGTGGTTTCTAAACAGCAACTAATCAGCTTACTTAAGATAAAGTGACACAACAATCAAATGACCGATCTGTTGGACCCTGATCACACTGACCCCGAGTTACTCACGTAACCCCCTCCTAATTCTTAGACCAGTTCCTGGATCTTTGCCTCTGCTGGACGATGCCCTTGTTGCTATAGTGTGTATAGTCAGAGATAAGGCCTGAGACAGACTATTGGGCCACACTCTCCCCAGACGAATATTACAAACATGGTGATGATGATGGTTAGAGTTCAGAGGGAGATTAACATGTCATAGGGGCAGACACACCCACAAAGATGGGGGCTATATAGAGATTCACTGCTCTCAATTTATGGAGGTATAGTGAACGGAGACAACATGTCATCCATCACAAAGCAGCTGTCTTCCATCAGCTGTGCAGGTAAGTTACCACTTACATGTCTTTCTTTCTTTTTTATTCTTTCTTTCTCTTGAGCATAACCTATCCTTCCTCCTTGTTTGTCTCTCCAGGCAGGAGGCCATCTCCCTCCTTCACTGAGATCAGACTAGTTTTGCTTGGGAAAACCGGCAGCGGCAAAAGCGCCACCGCCAACTCCATCTTGGGCCGTAAGGTCTTTGACTCAAAGGTCAGCAGCTCCTCGGTCACCCAGCGTTGTCGCAGGGCCACAGGGGATTGTCGTGGGCGTCACCTGACGCTCCTGGACACCCCGGGGCTGCTGGACACTCATCAGACTCCACAGGAGGTGCAGAAGGAGCTGAGGAGGAGTATTAGCCTCCTGTACCCCGGGCCCCATGTGTTCCTCCTTGTTATTCAGATTGGGAGGTTCACTCAGGAGGAGAGGGAGGTGGTGCGGCAGATCAAACAGGCAATGGGCGCTCATGCTTTGAGTTTCTCAGTGGTGGTTTTCACCCATGGAGACCTTCTGGAAGAAGGGACATCTGTGGAGCAATGTCTGATAGACGGGTGCAGTGACCTGGCTGAGCTGGTAGCTGGGTGTGGGGGCAGGTATTGTGTCTTCAGCAACCATAGCTCCAAGACCAAGGAGCAGGTGTCTGAGCTGCTCACCTTGGTGGATGGCATGATGCAGGGTAACAATGGAAGCTATTACACCAGCAAGATTCTCCAGAAAGCAGAGGAGGATCTGGCTCAGGAGCTGCAGGAGGAGAGGAGGCTCCTGAATGAGAAGGAGGAGCTGTTGAAAAAGAAGCAGGAGGCTGTAGTAAAAGAGTGGTACGAAAGAGAGCTGGAAATTGTTTGGCAAAAAAGCAGCAGGGAGGTGGAGGAGCTGAAGAGAAAGCAGGAGTTGGAGAGGCAGCATGAGGAGAAACTGGCGAGAGATCAAGAGTACGCCTTCAGACGACAGATGGAGGAAAATGACAAGAGGGAGAAGGAGAGGAAGATACAAGAGATGGTGAGAGTGATGGAGATACGTAGAGAGGAGGAAGAGAAGAGGGAAGCTCTTCAAGAAAAGCTTGACAAAATTACTAACATACTGGAGGAGCAGACTGAGCGGGAGGAGAAAATGAGAAGAGCAATGGAGGAGAAGGTGCAAAAAGACAGAGCAGAAAACCAGAAGAAAGAGAGAGAGAGGGAACTTCAGCAAATACAGAAGGAGCAGGCCATCAGGCTGAGGGAGGAAATGAAGAGGGACGCTTTGCAGAACGAGCTGGATCAACTCACCCAGAAGCTGGAGGAGGAGACCAGGAGAAAAGAGGAGAGCAAAAAGCAAATGGAGGACATGCTCAGACGCGAGAGAGACGAGAATCAGAGAGAAAGGGATATACAAATGGAGAATCAGAGGGCAGAGAAAAGGAGAACGGAGGCCCTGAAGCAGGAGCTAAAGGTCATCAAAATGAAGATAGAGCAACAAAATGCAAGAGAAGAAAACCTCAAGCGACAGCTGGAGGAGAGCCTACAGAGACAAAAGTGTGACAAAGAAATCTCTACCTTGAAAAAGCAGCGCGACACAAAGTGTTCAGAGGTGTGCAACGGGACGATCAAGAAGAAGTCTGCAGAGAAACACAGCACAGTGACAACTGTGACTGGATATGTGCAAGAGATGGGACTGGTGGGGCTGAACGCAGCTTTAGAAAGTGTTGGAGCTCCCTGTTGTATTCAGTAACAGCATTAACATTTCTAGTATATTTATTATTTTACATTTACTGCATGTCAGGACCAACTGTATGAATGTTTGAGCTGTGATCTTAATTATATAATATCCTGTGACTTTTAAATTATTTGTTATTAGATTCAACCATTAACTGACGGTAAGGAAAAGAAAGGGAATTAATGCCCATGTGAAAGCAATTTCATTTCAACAAATGGATGTAATTCCAGTGTGTCCTAAATCAGCAAATGCACAAAAATAGTACAAACTCTCAAAAATGATGGAGATAATCTGATTATCAGCTCCCCACCCTCTGCTTCAGACTGTCCGTCTCTGTCTCCATCATCTAAATCTGTATTCAAACAAAAACCCTGTTGCCATTAATAAAGACCAAAATATTGCTTGAGTGCTATTTCAGTGTTCCTCACCGGTGCTCCAACTTCAGCAGTGCCATCTGGTTCTGTCCCCGGCCAAAAAGTCTGCTTTTATCCACAACAGCGTGTCCTCTGTGTGTGTGTGTGTGTGTGTGTAAGAGAGAGAGAGAGAGAGCGAGAAAGAAAGAGCTGTGGGAAGAGAGGGTATTAAATTTAGAGTGCACTGTCATGGCAGTGCAGGCAGAGGAGGGAAGATTCAGTTATATTATAATATCCTGCATCCGGTAAAACTAAACTAAATATGAAGCTACAGCCAGCAGCTGGTTAGCTTAGCTTGGCATAAAGACTGGAGATAGGGGTAAACAGCTAGCCTGGCTCTGACCCAAGGTAAACATTTCTTAGTTTGTGGAGTCTCCACTGCTTGCCTTGCAAGACTCTGATGACTCCAGGAAATTACTGCTGCTAGTCTGGTACTTGGCCCCACATACGCACATATGAACAGACTAAAAATACAAGATATAGAGGTGCTGATAGGCTAATTCTGTTACAAACAGCAAACAGCTGCTTATTTATATGTCCAGCAGTTATGGAACAAAGTTATCATTCATCTGGGGCCATGTGCTGGCACCGTGGGAAGGATAAATGCATTTCTCACTCTCTTTTAACTCGGTTTTTGATCTCTATTATAGTGCCAACTCATAATAACATTCATTATCTCAAGGCACTTTACAGAATAGGGTCAAGACCTTCCAGTATTATAGTATACAGTTCCATGAGCAAGAACCTCCTCCTTACAAAACCGGACTCAGGGTGGGAGGGTGGACTTCTGCCTCGACTGGTTGGGTTGAGAGGCGAAAAACAGGTGAGATGGGAAGAGAGAAGCAATAGACCAGGAGCAATTGTAGCCCATGTAGTGCATTAATGATACTTATAGGTGTTATAATGTTATCAATAACATCTGGCTCTTCAGTGGCCAAATGCTCCACTCTGCTTGCTGTGACAAAACCCGGTGCAGTGACAGTGAACCAAAACAGTAAAGTTGAGCTGAAACTTGTCAAGTTTAAAACTCAGAGCTGCAGCTTCAGGTGGTTATTCTCTGTAGCTTCATCACTACATCATTATGTTATGATAGAAATATAGATGATAGACTCTGGAAGATTATAGTGGGATTGTTGCTCCTCTATCAGGCAATTCAAACTTAGGAAAATGAAATGGAAAATAGAATTTAAACAAATGACCCTCAAAATGCATTTGAACATTTTTGAATACGTATATCCATAAATTTTGGAAGAACCTAACTGTAGTATAGGAACACCTTTTTGGCAGCAGGAGTGCTGAGACATATACTACGGGGGGAGTTAAACCTACTCTCATTTAACTCGGGGTGATCAAGGAGAGTCAGGGTTGATAAACCCTGGCTGCCTCAATCGGTGTTAAATGGTACTGTTAAAACGTGTCGGTAAATTGAGTCTAAGTTGATTTAAAGGGATGTGCACCGTATTTCTCAGATGAAAAGCGCACGTTAATTCTGTCGCTTTATGGAGAATTTAAGTCGACCCAGTCGACCCCGATCATCATTTGCACTTTAATGTGTATTTAATGGTGACTGACACAGGCTAGGCAACGCTATGAGCTAATACTTCCACTCACACATCTATTGACAACACAGCTTTGAGTTGGTAGTGGTATTATTGTCTTTCATGAGGAGCAAGTGCCTCCAAAAGGATTATAAGGATACAAATTAAAATGACGTAAATTGAAAAACTGGAGCATAAAAACCATCATCCACTACCTACCAGATTTTAACGTTTTGATTTTTAGGAAAGAGAGAATGCAAAGAAATAAATGCATGAATACAAAATAATTAGTTTTTTAAAATTGAGACTGACGATCTCTGTACAGCCTCGCTCAGCCTCTCTCGGTCGTTGTGCCAATATCGATTGGGTCTTCCACCTGTGGGGCGGTGCTTATAGGTCCGTAGGATAACACCGAGCTAACCACCAAAGTAACCTGTTTGGAGCAGTTTAGAGACGCAGCGTAAATTCCCACGGTAATACGGATTAATCGGAAAGTTACATCCAACGTCAATAAATTACTCCTGCACTTCCAATAATCTGGAGAAGATCGTAATGTCTGTTCTCTCTGAAAGCCTCATCCTTCACAAGACAGTGAAGAAGCACTATCTGTCTCTTGCCAGAGGGACAGAGTGCCAGGTCACATATGTTTGGATCGATAAAACTAAAGAACATCTACAGTGTAAAACCAGGACTCTGAACAAGGAGCCAGCTGGAATCAGAGGTAGAGTAGAAGAATGGAGAGTGGCGTTGTTAACGTCTTGTGTGTGTTAACTGTTACTTTCAAAATGCTGATCTCTGACAGATATACCTGAGTGGGATACTTTCTGGACTGATGGAGATCCAACCGAAGTGATTTTGATCCCGGTCCGGATGTTTCGAGATCCTTTCACTCTCGACCCTAATAAACTGGTGCTGTGTGAAGTGCTTGACAGCAAACGTGATCCCATAGGTAACAAATTATTCAGATGTTTTCAGCTGTGCACACTTTGAGCTTCAGAACATAAAACTCCTGCTGAGTCTGAGCCGTGTGTTTTACTTTTAAACACAGGAGGTCATCAGCGTTCACACTGTGTTAAAGTAATGGAGGAGGTGAAACAGTTTGAGCCGTGGTTTGGGATGGAGCAGGAGTACATGCTCTTTGGTTTGGATGGAAAGCCCTTTGGTTGGTCTCCTCAGGGATGTCCGCTTACAGGAGGTGTGAAAAAAATATTATATTATTACATATGTAATACTAGCAGAAACAGCTCGTATTCTTACATTGCTTTTTAATTGTAACTGTGTCCTCGCCAAATCTTGTTTTGTGTTGTTTTTTTCTCTCAGTGTCTTGCGCTGTGGGCATTACCAAAGTGTATGGAAGAGACATTTGTATCTGTCACTACAGAGCCTGCCTGTACGCTGGTGTAATGATCTGTGGCACCAATGCAGAAGCTTTAGCCTCCCAGGTATGAGCAGATTGTCTGACTGGTTTTCCTACTAAATTCCTGTCTAAAGTCACTCACTCACGAGATAGCTTGTGATGACGAGTCCACAAAGAACCACCCCCCCCCCCCCCCCAGTTCTACTGAGGGTTTCAGCATCTCTCTGTTCATTGTTTTGGTTTTACGGTTCACAACCTTTCTGTTTTGTCTCGTCACTCTCATCGCTCTTGTTTCTAGGTTTCAGGTTTTTACCCAGATGTGTTTTTTTGTGTGTGTTCAGTGGGAGTTCCAGGTCGGCCCATGCGAGGGGACTGAGTCGGGGGATCATCTGTGGATGGCTCGCTACATCCTGCACCGTGTCTGTGAGGACTTTGGGGTTGTTGCCTCTTTAGATGCTAAACCCTTCAGGCAAAGCGTTTACACATCAGGCTGTCACACTAACTTCAGCACCAAGGAGATGAGGAGTGAAGGGGGACTTCTGTAAGTCTGGAGCACGGGGTGACACACACATGTAGAAAACAGCCGTTTAGAAACAGATACACAAATAAAATCTGTTCTCTTTGCTGTTACAGGTACATTGAAGAGGCGATCAGAAGACTGAGCAGGCGTCACTCTCAGCACCTCCGTGTCTACGATCCACGTGGTGGCGCTGACAACATGAGTCGCCTCTGCAGTCAAAGCCTAACCTCCAGTTACGATGAATTCTCCGCAGCCGCAGCACGTCGTAACGTTAGCGTTCGCATCCCTGACCACGTCAGTCGCCGGGGCTGCGGGTACTTTGAGGACAGACGTCCTGCTGCCAACTGTGACCCCTACAGCGTGATGAGGGCCCTGATTGAAACCTGTCTACTGGGAGCCACTGGGGAAGATGATGACGAGGAAAAGGACACGGCGACTTTCTGAAAGGGGAATAATGTATCACACTCTTTGTGTGTAGTTAAGTGCCTTTGTGAAATTTTAAAGAAATCTCGCACATTTGCAAGTTCAAACGCAGAAATTGTGTGTTGCATGAATGAAGTCAAAAATTTAAGATAAAGTAAATTATAAATGAAGCTGACATCAGACTGTTTTCATCCTGCAAACACATGCTAGGTCTAGACAAGCTTGTTGGGACACTTTTCTATCAGGAAAAACAACTTGTGTGCAAAGTAAAAACAAACACAGTGCCTTAAAACATCCGTATTTCTGGCAGTAATCCTGAATAACTGTTGCAGTGTTACTAAGTAAAAGTATCAGCAGCAATATGTAGAGAAAGCATTAAAGTACTGGTAGCATAAAACGGAAATACTCAAGTAAAGTATAAGTACCTCAAAACTGTACTTGACAGTGCTGTACTTGTAAATGCATTTTCCAATAAAGACATGCCATAATCAATAACCAGAAAGATCTGTGCCAAATGATATGATCAAGAAAGAAGGATGATAACATTGTAGGCTCTATAATGAGCAGACCCTGCTCTTTGGATGGTGCATTTAATGGGGAAGTGGCAATTGCACAAGTTATACATTTTGAAAT
This sequence comes from Lates japonicus, assembly GCA_033238685.1. Taxonomy (NCBI): domain Eukaryota; kingdom Metazoa; phylum Chordata; class Actinopteri; family Centropomidae; genus Lates; species Lates japonicus. Next base: position 1,873,769 of record BRZM01000099.1, on the reverse strand, counting down.
ATAAAATACTGTAGGACAAATAGATTATAATGCAACAATAGCATTATCATGAGTCCAATAACCAGTCCACAAAAAGGAACGAGTCAAATAAAATTAAGACACGTTTATCAGCTACACACCTTGTAATATTTATACTCAGTTAATTTGAGATAAATATATAAGTTTGTGTTTGCTCCATCTTATTCTATTGTTCAGTGTTTTTAAGTTTTAGTTCTATTGTATTGCCCCAAAGTTCAATGTATGTAATTTCTCTATTTTCATTGTTTAACATATTCATTTTAATCATAGAGCTGAAATGTAAAGCACTTGGTGCTGTGCGAATAAAAATGACTCATTATTGTTCTTTGATGTCGCCTTGTGAACAGCTTTCTCACTTCAAGCAGCTCAATCCCAAACCTATTCCCGTGCAGAGTGGGAAGCAGGAGAAATGGCACAGAAACATCGGGATGAGAGGAGGAATATGAAACCGGAAAGCAGAATTGAAGTAAATACAGATGTAATGTTAAAATGGCTCGACCCGTTCGTCTTCTCTCAGATGGCAAACTTCTCTCCCTGTGCGTCTCTGCGCTGTGCTGTCAGCAGTGAGTTACCAGCTGGTGGTGCATGTGCTCCTCGGCAAATCTGCTCTGCACTCAGAGCAGCAGTACTTATCAGTCAGGACGCGCGGACCCCACAGTGACTATTCTGTCCCTTGTTTTTTGTGCGTTAACAGTAGGAATGGGTGGCATGAACCGCAGGACCAGGCAATGAATAACACAACCGGCTTGGTAGGAGCTGGCAGCCGGGAGGAGTTGCCGGCGCACCGAGCTTTAACGGGCTGTGTCCTGGCACTGCTCATCGTTTGGACTCTTTTAGGCAACTTCACGGTCTGCGCGGCCGTTTGTCGCTACCGGCACCTGCGCGCAAAAGTAACCAACATCTTCATCGTGTCCTTGGCTCTGTCGGACCTCCTGGTCGCCGTGCTGGTGATGCCGTGGAAGGCTGTGGCTGAGGTGGCCGGTTTCTGGCCGTTCGGTGGGTTCTGTAAGACCTGGCTGGCCTGCGACATCATGTGCTCCACCGCCTCCATCCTCAACCTGTGCGTCATTAGTGTGGACAGATACTGGGCCATCTCCAGCCCCTTCCGCTACGAGAGGAGCATGAACAAGAAAGTGGCCTCTGTTATGATCGGCGTGACCTGGACGGTGTCCGTGGTCATTTCCTTCGTCCCCGTGCAGCTGAACTGGCACAGGGCTGAGATCGGTGACGCGGCTGGGGAGGACTTGGCGCTTCACGGTAAGAGCGTCGACGGGAGCTGCGACTCCAGCCTCAGCCGCACGTACGCCATCTCCTCCTCCCTCATCAGCTTCTACATCCCCGTGGCTATCATGATTGTCACATACACCCGCATCTACCGGATAGCCCAGATGCAGATCCGGATGATATCCTCCCTGGAGCGCGCGGCGGAGCATGCGCAGAGTTGCAGGTCGGATGTACCTGAACTATATCCTCACCTGTGCACGGAAGTCGGTGCCAACTCATACCAGTCTCATATCAGTCTACACTCTGATTCTCAGCGCTCCTCTCAGTCACACCGGGAGCTCAGAGTCTCCATCAGAAAAGAGACAAAAGTCTTGAAAACTCTGAGCATCATCATGGGTGTGTTTGTCTGCTGCTGGTTGCCGTTCTTTATCCTGAACTGCGCTCTGCCCTTCTGCCCCGGACCAGGGGCCCCGGGTGCCCAGCGAGGGCCTTACTGCGTCAGCGAAAAAACCTTTGATGTCTTTGTGTGGATCGGTTGGAGCAATTCATCCCTCAACCCGGTCATCTACGCGTTTAACGCGGACTTTAGAGACGCCTTCCTGCGCCTGCTGCGCTGCCGGGGACGGGGCTGCTGGGCCGCGGTGAGCGCAGCGGTGGAGACGGTGATGGCGAGCAACGAGGCCGGGAACCTGAAGCAGGAGAGCCCGCTGAGCGCAAAGCTGGGCGTCTCCTGCGCCACGAACGCCAGGGGCAGCGAGGACAGCGGGAACACCACGGTGACTGTGTGTTATCACAGGGGGACAACCTCGCAGCAGGTGACGGACACTGAGGAAAGTAACGACAAGGACAGACTGACGCAGATACCGATTTAAGGGGCACGGTTTAGGATGTCCACGTGAGGGGTCACGGAGTAGGTCAAATATGCAAAGAAGGTGGACACAGCCAACCCCAGGTGTGGTTAGGCAAACAAGGCATAGGCTATATGGACAAAAGTGACAGCTCCACCTTAGGTCTCCTGTTACAAATCAATCACCTATTGCATATGAAAAAAACATAATGTCCTTTTCTTCTTGCTTGAGAACATGTGTTTTCATGAGTCATAATTTGGGATAATTGTAGGTGGAGCTGTTCCTTATAGCTTTATTTTTACCCAACAAAGGTTTTGCGGGTTGAAATGTGCATCATAAAATTTACTGGGAGTTTGAAAAATTCAGTGTGAGGACTGCTTCTCCTTTTCCACAGCAGGATGGAGGTGGATAAATAAAGTGAGGCCCTACAGCAAGATTAAGATAGGAGAGTTGCTGAGTAGGTTTTATAATAATGTCTCAGTTGCTTAGGTTAAATCAAGTGGAAAAAAAAGGCTCAAAGGGAAAAGGGCACTTTCATTTTCCTGTAAAAACCCAGAGTAAGACAGGCGCCTGTTTATGGTCAAAGTCTTCAAATAAGCTGGGGCAGGTGCAATCATCGTTTATAGTTTTCTCACTCTCAGTGTTAGATTAGAATAGATGTTGTACATGGATGATATAAACACCTTCAATTCACATTGCTGAAGTAATTTCAAGCAAATTCTCAGATGAAATTTGACAGCAAACAAGTGAAATTATCTCACTTTCACTTGAAAAACACTGTATTTAGATCTGCCGGTGAGGACGGGGGTTTTGCAGTGTGGCCATTCGAGGCCAAACAGTCGGCTTTGCTCTCTCTGCGATGGGGGAGAGAGAGAGAGAGTTACCAGAGGTCAGGATTTCTCTGACTCTCTAGAAATGGGATTATGTAAGTAACTCACATTAGCACCCGTCAGCTGTGCATCGTGGTGAATGCAGTGTGCACTCTGTCCCCCCCTCCCCATCTCCTGAAAGAAACAAACATGAATAATTTGTAAAGGTTGTTCCTGTGAAAGATGCACTGACCGGTGAAAACACACAAGCTTTTACGATGACAACCCTCAAAAACACAAGATGTGATTATTGTCCATGCAGTGAGGCTGATGCAGGAGCAGGGCCTCGTATCCTGCTCTGTGCTGAACTACAGATTAGCATTTGTTCATTTTTGTTTCATGAGACTTCCTTGTTAGTGTTAAATATGAAAGCGTTTGTTATAACCTCAAGGAGCCACAAGCCTTAATGGAGCCAACAAGAATTCTGATCCCATCCTGAGCCGCAAATATTTTGCTGATGGTTGTGATTACATTACTATTACAAGATTGAAAGAAATAGTTCTTTTGGGAGAGACATGTATTGCAGTTATTTTACCCTAATTATTTTGTCATCTCAACAGGACACAGCTTGTTTTCTTGTAATAATGGTTTAATTTATGTCATTATCTCGAGAAAACAAAAGGCTGATTTCTTGAGATTATGAGGTGATTCATTGACATCATGAGATAATTATGAAAAACTTGAAAATCAGTGTCTGGATTATTTGATTACACCTGATTTCAGTCCTCAAATTCACTATCATGACTGTCAGGAAGGATTTTTCTTCATTTTATCTTTGTTTTTCTTGCAATAATGAGATAAAGTAACCCATTATCACAAGAAAATAAGCTTTGTTATCTCAAAATAATGTCATTATAAAATAACTGCAAGTGTGGCTGTTCTCTGCATCCATGTTTATTTGCATTTTTGTGGAGAGTTAGATGAGGACACTGATGAAGCTACAGTCAGCAGCTATCTATCCCTATAGTGTTATGACTGGAGAAGGGGAAAACCGCTACCCTGACTCTGTGCAAAGGTTAAAAAAAAATCTATCTATCAGCACATCTGAAGCTCAAATAGTCCGGGACATAAACACTTCGCTTTTTGTACGAGATATAACATGTTAATTATGAGCTATAGGCAGATTTTGTGACCTTAGGACAGAGACAGAATAGTTGTTTCCCTTGTGCTAAGGTGTGCTGCAGGACTATTTCTTGGGTTCACTTGTCAAGCAACCAGCAAATACTCCAGGAAATTATAGTTTTTACACTGTGGTTTTTGTACCAATTAAATGAGCCAGATAAAAGGTTTTCAAGATAAAAGATTTTCACATCTCTTGGCAAGAAAGCAAATAATTGTATTTCCCAAAATGTCAAACTGTTCCCTTGAATTACACATATTATGGATCAGTACAACAACTAATTGTGTCACTGAATACATATACAGTTAACACATAATAATCCGTATTAGGCACCAGTGATAACGTGTTATACATATCGGTGTTTTTAATTATGCAGGAGTGAGTATACCTACTGTATAATTGTCTCCAGATGGGAAGTGTGTGTGCAGCCTTATGGTGTTCGTTGTGTAATGAGCTTGCAACCTACATAGGAGCATCCGTCAGCTGTAGGCGTCTCCAACTGTATGTAAGAATAGTCACCATACCAAAGAGGATTAATAAAACAGAGGTCAAATAAATTTTTAAAAACGTGTCTCCCATTTACAGAAGTTGCATGTAGGTTACAAAGTGAGAGGAGCCATTACAGGCCTGACTGGAGGACTGGGGTTTTTTCTCTGAATGAAAAAGTGATTACATCTATTTATACTGACTGACTAATAACTGCACTTGTTTCATTCTTTCTCCGTCTCATTCTCATGTCACCAAAGAAGGAGCTCACTGCATTAACGCGTCTCCCAGGATGGTTGTGTTCACCTGGGGAAATTTTTAATGGGGCACACCTGCCCACCTTGAATGTGTGGGAGTCAAATGAGCCCTCAAGGAAAGAAAGAGAGAGAAAGAGGAAGCTTCAGAAAGAGCTGCTGATTGATTTGTATACTTCAGATGGGCGAACTAATCTAACAAATGCTATGTAACTACCACTCAGTATAACCAGAACGTTCAGGTATCACACAGTGTATTCAGGACTGGCCACCAAGAAAAACAAGAACATCACTTGTTGCAGCAAATGCCTTAAAATGGCAATGGTTTAAGTTAAAGTGGGGTGGTTGGATGTGTCAACAAGATGTTGGAAAAGGTGGTTTGTTTCATGCCAAGAGTCAACACTGGTTTATTTTAACCAAGACCATGGTCTGTCCCTAACCTTAAAGGAGCTATATGTAATGAAATCATATTTGGTGGTAGAGAAAACTTACAAATAGCCCCTTTAACGAGGTTGCTATTTTAACCCAAGCCATTAAGTCTGTCTAACCCTAACAATAGTGGCATGACATCAGAAAAAGGATGTATGTGTTGCTCAGGAGGACATGGACCAACAACTTATACTGTCATTTAATTTGGAGGACTTGTGGCCTGTTGATATAGTTTAGTGACAGAAAAAGAGAGTTGTTTATGCAGTGGGCAATGATTTCCTCCAATATAAACAACAAAATACATTATTTGTTATATGTGTTTTCTGAACTAATGTCCCAATAGATGGGGGAACATTGGTGCCTCCCAAAGTTATTACCAAAAAAGTTAATTTGACTTAAAATTTGACTAAACAAATAAAAGTTGTTTCCCACAGTTTAAAAAACATAAACATCCTTGTATTTATCTTAATGGATGAAAAAGTCATAGATAGATATCAGCTGATGGATTTGATTTACCTCCCACATACTGTCCTTTCTCCTTTGATCCAGTTTGTGGAGTCTTTCTATCTGAAAGACCTTTTAATCCCCTCTGGTCCCTTTGGGGACATCGGATCAGGTCATTGCTTTGTTTCCTACAATAATCCTGGTCCTCTGGAGGGAGACGTCCCTGGTCTCAGCATTATTACGGATATATGAAGAATATTTTTACACAGATTTAGTCCTCTTATATAAATGATCAAATCCCTTATAGTTTTTATGTTTAAGAACAAGTTTGAGAATGCAACACTGTGTGTGTTTTATTCAGGAGAATGTGTATTTAAGTCGATGAATCTGAATGTTTCCAGCATAAAAATGAATTAGGTCAGATGAGATGAGCAAACCGAACAAGACTGAGAAAGGAAAAAGAGGAGGCAGGAGGGAAAGTGTTTGTGTTTGTGTTTGTGTTTGTGTGTGTGTGTGTGTGTGTGTGTGTGTGTGTGTGTGTGTGTGTGTGTGTGGAGGGAGCGTGAACTATGAAATATGAATAATAGAGGACAGAGGATACATGAGAATTTGAGAGAGAAATATGGAGATTTTTGGGGTCAGGAGAAATACAAAAGTTCATAAAAAGGTTACAGTGAAATAAAAAATAAGTAATAAAAAAAATAATAAATAATAAGTAATAATAATAATAATAATAACCCCTTAAGATCCAGTGTCTGTTTTAATGGACATCAACAGGCTATTCATTGCTCTCATCCACTAAAAATGCTGAGTTCAAAATTTGACTTTGGCCTAAATTCTATTTAACCAATGAATGTCGGATTTAGATATATATATAATCTGCAGGAGAACACCATGGCACGCAGACTTTCTCACCTTTTAAATATTAATTTATATACATGCATATCTCACTTTCATGAGCTGAGTGTGATATCATCATAGTCAGTGACATTAATAGTTAATTTGCAGGTTCCTTCAATCTTGAAAACACTCTTCTAATCGTCACTTCAGATGTTAACAATCATATTATCAAGTTAATTCAACAGTGTTTCACTTATACAGCACACAGCTACAGAGGTTATTGGTTATTGTGACCCATTTAATATAAACCATGGGAAGTATATTATAGATGCTTCCAGATGAAGTCACTCAACATCTGAACCATATTATATAATGTGCCACACATGTTTGACCTGAGGGAAGATATAACCTATGCTTCTATGCTTTGTGGTTTTCAACACATTTATGGTTTGTACTGTCTCACTTGAAATGGCCCCTGTAGATACGAGTTTAAATTTAGTTTTAGTCCTGTTTCTACATGGAGCAAGGCAAAGAAAAAAACTGAGTGAATGGACAGAAATAGCTTTGAAAAAAAGAGGTGGAGAAACATGTGGGAGAGGGCAAGAAGAAGCCACAGCTGACTATCAAAATACTTTATTAATAAGAAGTGAATATTTTCATCAGGCGGCCACATGTGGTCGGTGCAGCTGGGAGCGCACAGCTGGCTGCTGGTTTTCGTTCCCACTGCTGCGTGAAGCGAGCTGAATTATTAGTGCAAGGCGGCAGAAAGCCTGCCACCCCCCCTCTCACAGTGTCCCTCTAACCTCTAAAAATAGATCCATGAGGTGGAGAGAGACACAGAGAAACAGAGTTGTCTTGGTTTGTGTCTTACTGGTCAGAAAATGATCCCAGTGCATTAAAGAGGACAGTGAAATCTAGTGGTACAAGTCAGATATTACATTCACAGAGCTCTATTAGAGGATTTATATCTGTGCAAGTGTTTTTTCTGTTTCTTTTTTGAGAAAACAAAACAGCATCATAAAGAATGTGTCAGTACAGCCTTTAGCTATCAATAAAACAGCTTCTCAGTCAAAGAGTCACCAACCTTGACAGACAGGACAGCATCACATCAAGGAGAGTCTAAAACTTTACAACAATAAAAACAACATACTGTAGCCAATGATTTACGACCACTGGCAGACACTTAGTGCTCAGGACTTTGCCAGCCTGGCTCAAACTGTAACCTTTGCCCTCCACAAGTATCACAAGACCATAACAGACCTCCTGTCAATTTAATAAAGAGCCTTTTTCCAATTACAAACCAGATCAGGATAGAATTTACACCACAGGATTTGCCATATTATAGAGGTAACACTAGGAGTAAACTTTTTTTTTGGTTTTAAAACACACTGGTAGTTTTTAGTTGAGACTCATCAGAAGCACTTCTTCACACTGATTCAATTAAGCTGCAGCAATTTCAAAACTGTTTGCAGAAAGTCTCTGTTTTTTTTATATTCATCTTCATTATCCTGTTATTGATTTACACTCTATCTACTCAATCTTCTTTGGGGACAAGCTGTAGCTTTTCATTTATGCATTTCCATCAGAGTTGAGTTAAATGTCACACTCTATTCAGTAATCATAAACATGGGAGGCAAAGAGTTTGAAATCTTTCAGGATATGGATCTAAATTTGTTGGACCCAGATATTAATTCGAGGCCACTACATTACAGGCCACTGTATTAACTGTAGCACAGGTTTTGAATGTAAGGAACTCTGCAGATGCATGATAAAGTTCAGTCTGATACACAGAGCAGAGGAGGTCTTGGCTGACTTTTTTTTTTTTGGTTGCGAGACATGCATGAGATAGGATCAAACTGGAAAAAGAGTGAAAATGCACTGGAATAATTAACTGCTGTTATTTTGTAAGAGCGGTGTTCAGGTATCCCTCGTTCAGTTCACTTCAGTTCAGTCCAACTCGAGCTGCTCTGCTCTCCTCATAAGAGACGCCTCACTCTCTAATCATATACCGTACACACAACCTCTCAATTTCTCAGTTTAAGCTGCAGGGAGAAAAAAAATCCCATCGCCCCCGTTTCAGCGTCTCACCTGTTGTGGCTCATGCAACTGTCATCTTACCTCCTGGCTTTGTTGATCGCTGTGTCTCTCTCCATCTCCGATTCAGAGAATGAGTCTCCTCGTCCACCCGCAATCTTCTCGTTGTGTTGGCCTGTGCACAGCATCCCAGAAGTTAGAAGAGTTATATCCCCGTAATATTTCAGTCCCATCAGGCCTTAATCACGAGGAGCTCTCCGATCACCTTCTGATCCAAGAAAACTCTGCCGATGTCGAACAATTACATTCGGACGCCGGTTGTCTAAGCATAGCTCCACCCAAAAGTTAAGGTGAAGCTCCAGCTAAGAGGCGCACCGCTTCTCCAACCACGTCTCCCGGACCCGCAGACAATATTCCCTCCAAAAGACAGAGGAAGTCAGAACCTGCGCTCTCTGCTGAAGCCTCCATCATGTCCTCTCCTCTTACTAATTTTAGGTTTCATTGTTTAGTAAACAACGTGATTTAATCTGCCTGTGATTGAACGACCTGGATCCTTCCTCTGCGCTCTTCCTCACATTTAAACTGCCCCGCTTTTAGCTGATGTCACTTCCCAAAGGACTCTGGGAACTGCAGTCCAAGTTCCAACCATGGGTTTCAGGTTCCTGTTATGTACAGTACTTTCTCATACGACTGCTACCTAAGTTTCTTATTTTAATGAAACTGGATTTATTTACAGTAAGTGAGGAGCTCACTCACACAGAAAACTCAAAGGATGATGAGACAAACCAGACCCTCCCCAAGACAAACTTTGACCACAGAGAACTAATCCTGTTTTTATGTGTTTACACAGTTCTGTACAGGAGGAGGTGGATATTTCTGCTCTGGTCAGTGTATGGAGTCTGAGGCTGCTGTTTTACTGATCTGAACAGACCAGTTCAGGAGTTATTAAACTAAAAGCTTTCTGAGTTGAGTGTCTTTAGTTCCTTTATTGTGTTTACAGGTGCCCATTGTCCCCATTTGTGATGTATTTTCACTTCTGATCTGTATTAAACATAAAATATAATTCAAAAACAAAAATGCTCTCTCACAACCTTTGACTGAAAACTCTACTATAATATACTATATCTGACCTCTGTCCTGTGTGCCCTCATCTCTCCTGTCAGCTAGCTGCACTGACTGAAATGGGTGGTGGGATCACTTAGTCTTGTATATATGTTCAATACTGTTTAGTCTTTCTTCTTCATGAAATCCATCTGTTTTCTAATGTAGTGCTCTTTCATTGATATTCTGACAGCTTCAGTTGCTTTATTTATATGAGTAGCCAAATATAATAAAAATCTTAAGCTGGAGCAAGAACTTTTGTTGGCGTTGCCCTGTTTGTCTGCCAAGACAGTTAGTAGATTTGGGAAATTGTTATTTCCTTGTCTGCAACCCTTGTTCCTGTAATTTATCTCCATGATTTAAAACAGTTTGAAAGATAATAGGTGGAAAAACAAGGTATGTTTCAAAACAATAAGTTAGAACGTGATAACAGAAGACCTTTGGGATCATTATGACTGAATTCTAGCATATTTACATTGAATGTCTTACTCATCTGAGTGGTGTTCCAGTAAGTACTACAATAAATGTTGATGAAATATTTATTAAAGTTTGCACTTTGATCCTTGAGATGTCAATAAAAGCTCACAAAGTTAGCTTTTATAGTACAGTAAGAATTGACTGCAACACATCTTACAGCGATCAGCACAGGTAGGAAAAAGATATTGTGTCTCAAAATAGGTGCTGTGGGCATATGATTATTTAGTAGAGAAGTGCTGTTCAGTCTTGTTTCTGCTGAATTATGGGGAGAGCTTGATGCTGGTTCTGAAATCTGAAACCTGATTGAAGAATTTCTTTTAAGTTTTTATGTTTGAAGCCACTCAACAGTGTAAAGTTGGAAAGAGCAACAGTGGGATGATGGTGCTCTGTGTCAGATTTGATTTGCACACTCTGTATAAATACATTCAAATGTATTTAATGTGCTTTTCTTATAGATATGTTGTACCATATATTTTTGTTTTTGGTGGTTTTGGTGTTGGTGGAACGTGGATCCTTCGCAGCTTCCCCATTAGAAATAGGTAAAATTACACACATGAAATTTCCTACCTACCTTTTAATTTCCTACATGTTCCTACATGCACTACATTTTCCCACCTCAGATCACTGCTGTCTAACTTTCTTATTTTATGACATTTGGCTTCAGTGTCAGTAAATGAACAGCTGGCTCACACAGAAGCTGTCAGGAATGATGAGACCAACCAGACCCTCACCAGGACAAACTTTGAGCGTTTGGAGAGGCTGAGCAACAGATCAAGATATGTTGCAAGGAGCTGTAAGGAAATCAGGGACAGATATAATTTACGAGAAGGTAAGCAGGAGATGTGTCTCCGTGCAGTACTTTGAAATTAAACAAATTCAGTGTGTTGCCTCCAGTCCCATCATCCATGTTTTGAACAAATATTGTGGCATACAACAACTTTTACTATAATATTTCCAGATGGGTTGTATTACCTGACCACTGCTAATGGCATGGTCTATCAGACTTTCTGTGACATGACCACTGCTGGAGGTGGCTGGACGCTGGTGGCGAGCGTCCATGAGAACAGCATCTATGGAAGGTGTACAGTGGGCGATCGCTGGTCCAGCCAGCAGGGCAACAATGCTGCGCTGCCGGATGGAGACGGGAACTGGTCCAACAGAAACACCTTTGGAACAGCAGAAGGTGCCACCTCGGACGATTACAAGGTACACAGGAACAAAACATGCCGCATATAAAAGTACTGTTTCCTGTGGGAATACACACACGTTTCTGAATTGTCTGTCATATAAAGAAGAAATTGTTACAGAATAAAGTTTTTTGAGGGCCAACAACAGTATCCTCAAATCTTTTTCAATCTGAAAGAGGGTAGGAATAATTCATAACACCTGAGACTGGGTGATGAGTAGCAGGTGTGCAGATGAGCCATGTCGTACCCCCGAACACACACAAAATAGTAAGTCAACATAAATATGACTGCCATATGTAACAATGACATATACCACAGCAGGTGAAGAACAGGGTTACTCACATGTTCATATGTACACAGGAACAGTTTATGCTTGCTTCAAGGATCATAAAACATATTCCTTATTTACATTCTGTGTCTTATCTCAGTTACTTATGTTCATTTTTGGTTTTCTCATCGGTGTCAGGTACTTAAAAAGGTACTTCTCTTGCACCCACTGTACCTCCTGCATTGCCTAAAGACCAACAGAAAACCAGTAGAAAACAGTGGCCTTTACTGTGCTTAGTAGTTAGTATCTGGTAGGAGGGCTTTATATGTTTTTTTTGCTAGTCATTATATAGCAAGTCTCAAGACACTGAGCACTGCCCCTTTTTGGGTCATTGACTGAATTGTGATCTAAACCACAGTTAAAGTCACAACAATCGTGTGTGCACTTTTACAGAATCCAGGTTACTATGACATAGCAGCAGAAGACATGTCTGTGTGGCACGTTCCCAACAACTTCCCACTGGAGCACTGGAACCTGGCAGCCATCCTCCGCTACCACACTGACAACCGCTTTCTCCGTCTGTACGGAGGGAACCTCTTTCAGCTCTTCAAGGTGACTTAGCTGTGTAGCTATGTTAGATTATAACTTCATTAATACATAGATCAGGCCCAGAATACAACAAAAATACAATAATCATTAACAACTTACAATTCTTCCAGCAATATCCAGTGACATACAACGTTGGCTCGTACAACAACAGAGGCCCAGCTTTTCCCATTGTGTACGACCATGGAGACAGAGAGTCCACCAGACTATTATATGGACCCAATTCAAGAGGTAAAGAGCTCCTGCATTAAGAGGGAAAGTGAGATGATAACTAGCCTTTTCATCATCGTGGATGGATGTTGATATCAGTCTGAACTAGTGCATAGGGCTGTTAATGTGTAATTACAAATTTTATATATATATTCTAAAAAAAATGTACACTATATATGAATTTACTACAAACATAGGACTTATTAAATAAAACATAGACAAACCTAACAGAAACATATAATTCAAAATTGCTGGTGAACTTTGAATTATAAAATGATTAAAAAGCTAAAAAAAAAAATCATCAAGGTTTATCAAGGTAGCTTTTGATAAATGGATTATGTGTTTTTATTTTTGTTGTTGTTGTCTGAAAGGGGAGTTTCAACCAGGTTTCATCACATTCAGAGCAATAAACAATGAACGTGCAGCCATGGCTATCTGCTCCGGGGTCAAACCAGTTTCTGGCTGGAACACTGAGCACGTAAGTCCATCATCACACCTCTGCAACTTCTGTCAGTCAACACAGTAAACTGATCCTGTTTGGTTTTATGTGTTTACACAGTACTGTATAGGAGGAGGTGGATATTTCCATCCTGATCAGTGTGGAGACTTCCCATCATTTGACTGGGACAGACTGGGAAAGGGGCAAGGCTGGAGCGCTTCCAAAGAGATGACTGAGGCTGCTGTTTTATTATTCTACCGCTGAGAGCAATATTTGAACATGTAGTCACTGCACATTACACATCAAGTCAATCTAGTCAACAATCCCTGTCATAGCCATTTCGATGTCAGTTCAGGTTTCTTAGTATAGTTTGTAACTACAGCATGTTACAGAGAATAATCTGTATGCTTCTGTTTTTGTGGATGATCATAAGGAACAGACCTGATGTTACAATAAAAGTGTCATTTGTAATTAAACTGGATGACAGCAGATGGCGTTATTGAACTAGATATTCAAATAAAACATGGGGTTGTTGGAGGATCTTTCTTTTTTAGTATTTAGGGGGATTTTTATACCTTTTTTACAGACTATATAAACATGGCAAGAAATGAGGGAGGCAGAGACGTAACAAAGGTCTCCGGCTGCTGTTCATGGTTGGCAATTTAACCTTTAACCCCAGAGGGGACTGTTTGTTGAAAGGTATTTTAGCTCTGAGTGTATTTGTGTCTTGCATGTGCACATGCATTTGCGAGTAACTTTGGCATCCACTTTCAGGACCCTCACTCAAAACTGTGGTCTGTGACGTCCTGTGTGCCCTTATCTCCTCTGTAAGTGACCCACAGAGATCTTAATTCTGCTGGGAAGACCTGGAGTTTCATAGGGAAGCTGATTTAGAGTCACCTGGATGAAATCAAAAGGCTGGTTCACTGCTGTTTTGTTTTGTACTGCTTCAAAATACTGCCATGAAGGTTGGACTGATATTAGGGCTGGCCTACATTATAAAATATATTGAGTGATGGCATAAAATATCAGCTCTTGTTACCTGTAATAAAAACACTAAAGGATAAGGTTGCAATTTCTTCTAGATAAATAATTCCCTGAAACATTTGCACGCTGTAGCTTTTAGGAAATTTTACTCAAACATTTTGGTCTTTTAGGATTTGTAGACAGGTGGAAAAATACAGAATATCTTCAACATCTTCTTACCCTTTAATACAGTGGGACTGAACAAAGTTGGTCGTGCACACTCCAAAATCGCTCATAAATACTAAGTCAGTGTGGAGGAGCAAATGACATCAGGTGGCATGAATCTTGGATAAGTTACAGAAAAGCGATGAAAAGGGGGAAAGGTGAAGATGAAGACATTCTGCATTTTATTCCCACTCCTACACCTAAAAGTATAATGGAGGGTTATTGGTTGCATTGTTGTGCTTCAAAACTTTTATGTCATGGGAAACATTTCTGACTTCGACCTCTTAGTGTGACAAAAAAGGCAAAGGTGAGAAATGTGAGGTAAATATTGTGTTTAATAAACAAACATCAGTCAGGCATTAGTCTGGGGATGGAGGGCGGAATATAAAACACCAATGCACATGTATGAAGGTGGGAACATATTTATCTATTTACACAAGGTGCCCCGACCACAGTAGGAGCAGGAAGTTCACCATATAACATGTACAGATCAGGGATCCAAGTCTGCGTTTTTAAAGGGGGGGGGGGGGGGGGGGGGGGGGGGGGGGGGGGTAGAAATATAAAGCACAATGCACATGTGTAGAGGTGGGGGGAACATATTTATCTGTTACACAAGGTGCCCCCGTACAGTAGGAGCAGGAAGTTCTATATAACATACAGATCAGGATCCAAGTCTACGGTACAAAAACTTAGCAGCAACATGTTAACATCGGAGACCAAGGGGCTAACAAAGTAGTTTCATTTAGAAAAAGTCACAGTATTCTTAAAGCATAAATTTGTTAAAAAGGTAAAAACAGTTCTAAGCATCCTCTAGGGTCAATGCTACGCACAAGATCTGTGTGTGAAATACATAGGTAGGGAAATTATCTATACATTTATACTCTAATATAAAGACCTTCTGGTAATGGCACAGTACAAACTCTCAGGAAACGCGACAAAAATATACAATGTCTTCACGTCACATTTGCAGATTAAAATGTAACTAAGGTCTCTGGCAAGCACAATAGTTTCAGTGATCAAAAAACAACTTCTCTTCAACCAAAATAAAGGACACCATTTTGTTAGTTCAGCTATCTTGACAGATTATGTCTTTTTAATACAAAAATAAGGACAAATATAAATTAATATATATTAAAAGAATCAGATTGATACATGGGGGATCTACTGAATAAGTACAGGTATTTATGATACAATAAATACTTGTCATTCATGACTGGGGGTAGATAAACAGAGAGTAGTGTATTTAACCTGGCAGGTAATATGTTTAACTCTTCTACAGGTGAGAGCGTATGTGTGTATGCGTGTGTGTGTGCATGCATGTGTGTGTGTGTGTGTTATTCAGTAGCTGTATAAAATACCACAAGTTTGAGCACAGCTGTGTGAAGGATGGTGCACACAGTCTCAGAGGGTTCAGGAGGTCTGTTAAGGGAGACTGCACACTACAGTGGTGGTTTCTTGTGTTGTAGGGGGTTATCACTGCCCGCCCTCTCCCATGCCTTAATGCAGCTCCTCCTAGTGGTGAGTCTGTGGTACTACCAGTTAAGGTTACTCCCTAAAACACACAACTCACAGACAGGAAGCAGGAAGTTTACAGGAAGCGGTCAGCCGCCGTCAGTGACCGGTCAGTTCTCCAGGGAAGAGACAGTGTGGCACACCATTGGAGTCATCATGACCAACAAAAAGAAGTAGATGTAAGGAAAAAGTCAACTTGTGTGTTTTTTTGTTTTTTTTGTCTTTTTCTCCACTTCATAATAAAAAATAAGTCTGTTTTTGTACTTTACAATACAATTCAACATCCCCACCGAGGAAGCATCAATCATCAGTCCAGCACTGACAAGAAAAGAAACTCTTTTTAGTTGTTTCTCTTGTTTTTTGACCTTTTTTTCAGGGTTTTTAAAAAAAAACAGGGTTGGTGGGAAGGGAGGACTGTAGGAGGGTGGTGGGGTTTCTCAGGAAGAATCGGGACCTTGGACAATGGGGGATGAGGATCAAGTAAGGCGGGCAGGAACACAGAACATATCTGGAGATGAGGAAATCTGCCAAGGGTATTGTCTCTTTTTAAATTTTTTTTTATTTTTATGATGAGCACTTTGTACAGCCGCACTTGACCACTTTCTCTACTTCCTGGACAAAAGAAGAGCCATCAGTGCACTGGAAGGTGTATTTCCTGCGTTTGCTGCGGAGGGGGGTGCAGCAGGTGCCCTGTCCTTCTGCTCCCCCCGGGCAGCTGCCCCGACACTCTAGACGGGAGACCTTCTCCTGGGTTTGGCACGCCGCGTAGCCTTGCTGTCTCTGGTAGACATCTCGGACCCGTTCCCCTCGGCAGGCCACCTCTGCGGGGGTGAGCGAACAGAAAGGGTTATGAGCTCTCCGTGCTTTTACTGATGTTCTGTGACAAGAACATGATGACAAAAGTGATCTCGAGGGCAAGAACAACATGATGATTCAATAGTGGACATGAAGGGAAGAGGAGGAGGACAGTGAGAGGAGGCAAAAGGACATGTAGATACAGTCCCAGGGAAGAACACTCTTCACTGGAGGTGAACCAGACGTACATTTTGCTAAAACCAACCAGTTAGTCTTCATGGAGGAGGAGGAGTAACTGGTTGGGATGGCAAATGTCTGGTTGCGCTCTCCTTCACTGACAGAAGAGCAGCTCACAGCCACTTTCTGTGTGTAACCATGTGGAACTGTTTCCATGCAGTGGATGAAACATTCCCAAATGGGTATAAGGGACACCATGATTGATGACACACTGAACAAATCTTTCTCCACAAACAAGCAACTTACTGTGTAATGAAGTGAAGTTGTAGGAAAATGTCAATGACAAATTGAATATCTTACTGAGAAAAATCAAGACCAATTGCCTTAAAAATGTTAAATACTCTAACGTAAATGGTGCTTGGCAAGATTTTCTTAGATGAAAATAAGAAGTTATTCTAAAATAAGATATTATAACTTCCTTGACTTGCCATTTTTGCAGCGCATAATTTGAAAGAGCTACTGCTTTAGTACGCTCTACGTGTTGCATGAGGTGAAAACATGGTGAGGCAGAGGCAGTGGGTAGAGGTATTTTGGGCTGCACTGGAGAGGACTCGAGAAAAATATATATCAGAAAAAAGACAGTAAAATGTGACCAGGCAGTCTCACCTGAGTAACCCCCCGTGTGGGATTAAGAGGAGGCTCAGGAGATGCTGAGTTGAAAAAGCAACGGGGTTAGAAGTGTTAATGCAGAGACACTGAACACTGTTAGACACACAAACACTGCTGAGAGACTGTGAATGAGAGTTTACAGGTAACAAAGAGCAAAGCAGAAGCTTAGACGAGGTTCTGTTGAAAGAGGCATGTTCTGGATTCAAAAGCTCGAACAGCATTTTATATAAGTTGTAGAAAAATGCAAAAGTTACTGTATACATGGACACACCCAACGTCCAAACATGCATCCATGTCCTCACCTCTGTCGCACGCCTCTCCTGTATATCCACTGTTACACTCGCAGTATGCTTTGCCCAGGCCCGACACTCTGCATTTGCCGTGTTTGCAGCGAGACAGACTGCAGGGGTTTGCTGAATCCTGGTCCTGCTCGTCACAGAGAACGCCAGCAAAGCCAGGCTGGCAGCGGCAGGAGTAAGAGTAGGAGTTGATTGGGAGGCAGGTACCATGGATACACCTGCAGGGTGGAGGGGGGAATGACAGGGAAGATTAAGATGTGGACAGATAAACTTCCAGCTAGCCTAAAACACCAGCAGTGTACTCGCAAACAAAGTCATACAAACACACACACACAAAAAACCCCTCACTCACTTGTTGCCATCACAGGGGTTGTTAACTTGTTGGTCACACACTGCTCCTGTCCAGCCCGGGTGGCAGGTGCAGGTGAAGCCGCGGTGCCCTGTTGCATGGCAGTCACCCTGGACGCAGGCGCCTCTCTGGCACGGCTGGCAGCCTGGCTCCACCCCGTGGCCCAGCCACTGTCTGGTGGTGCTCTGCGCAGTCCCAGAGCTGGGAGCCCCCGGCCCCAGCCCAGCCCCCAAGTCCTGAAGCTTCCCGTTAATGTACAGGTTACGGAGGCAGCCATGGAAGCTGGTGCCGTTACGTCCACCTGAGCTGTGCTGCAGAGCCGACAAACCCCCAGAGGCTGAGGCACGCTCTGGCATCCCTGGTGGAAGAAAGAAGTGATTAGAGAGATTGGATCATCAGTTATGCAGAGATACATTATCTAAATAGATGTGAGAAGCACACAATATAAATAAAAATCTAATTTTTCTGTACACAGCAGCTGTTGACTGATATGTGAGGTGATAAAAACACAGTAGAGAGAATGATTTAACAGTAAAGCTAGATGTTATTATGTTGATGCTGAACCAACATGTAACCAGTTAAAACCAGTTGTAAACCAAAGGTGAACAGACTAAAAATGTGTACTCTGTGGGATCCCTTCCTGGTCTCTTTTGGAACCTGTGCTGCAGTGTTTTGAATTAAACTGCAGTTTATCTTTGTCCTTTGTGCTCTACACTAAGACAGTCTTGCAGTAATCAAGACAGCTCCTGATAAAAGGGTTTCACAGTACCACTCTGTGAGAAATGGCTGCACTTTGGCAAAACTCCTAAGATGATTAAAGGCACTTTCAGTGATATTTCTTGAGAGTTTCGAATTTCAAATTGGGATCAAAATGCACATCAGGGTTACATGTGGTTTGATGTTTTGTGCCAAGGAATTAAAGTTAGTCTATCTTTGCCTTTGCTTGAACAGAAAACAGCCATCTGTGTGACAATCAGTGCACTGAACCAGTAAATAATCAAAAAATACAACAGTGCACAAAGACAATTAAAAGTCTGCCTTATGTCCCATTATCATTATCACACATAACCAACAATGTGAATCAGGGAATTATTTTGAAATAATTGTCTTCACAAAGCATCTAGTATCTATTACGTATTTGTCTTGAGTCATTCACACATACACATTAACACACATAAGCACACACACTGTGCTTGGCTCCTCACCTCCCAGGTAAAGTGGGGAATCTATGTTGAGTGTGGACTGTTTGCTGATAGAGTTGATGGATTTGGGCGGCCCGCCGTCGATGGACAGAGACAGAGTCTGGTCTGCTGCTACCAACTCCACCGCATGAAAACTACCATCATTCACTGTCTCCACGCTGAGGAGGGAGAGAGTGGAGAGATTCTGTCTAGACATTTGTATCATCCATCATGTGAACGTGGCATCAACGACAGAGTCGATGTTGGACATTTCTGTTTCGAGTTGGTATGTACCTGTATATAGCAGAAGGAGGGTAGGACCCAGTATCGTAGCTGACCCTGAGGCGTCCCCTGTACAACTCCATGGCAATGTGATCGTTGTCCCCTTTATACAACAACACGCCACTGTCCTCATCTGTAGCAATCTGAAAACACAGCAGGAAGTCTGTGTAAATGATCTTGTTAACAATGGCAGAAGAAGTATTCAGATCCTACTTACCAGCAGTTATACAACAACATCATTACCATTTATTTTGAGTCGTATTTCTGGCCACCAGGTCGAGCTAAGCACAGTATTCAGTCTATTTTAGCTCTGTTTTTGGTTTCTATCAACTCCTGAAAGCTCCTGTTTGCTCCATTATGTTCACCAGCTAATTACAGTGTGTCTGTCTGCTGCTTGGTTCTGAGAACACACTGAGGGGGAGCTTTTGAATTGTAGCTGGTTGAGGTGGAGCTGGTTAGTGGGGTTAGTTGGGTAGTATAGTCCAGGGGTTCTCAGCCTAGGAGTTTTATAAGATAAATCTGAGGGGTTGTGAGATGAATAATGTGAGAGGAAAGAGGAAAAGTTCTTCTTCACAAATTTGTATTCTTTTTTTAAATTTTACTGAAACCATCTGAGAAGTTTAGAGGTGAGATGTCTCCTTGGTTGAACTGCTGCCAACTCACAGACATCTGAAATGTGACAAGGGCCCAACTAGACACAGTTTCCATTAGGGGGTCAAAGGCCAAAAAAGCTGGGAACCACTTGTTTAATATATTAAAATACATTATTTTTTAAGCCTATCATATGTTTTTAATCTAAAACGTTATGTAAAGTAACTAGCAACTGGCTGCCAAGGAGATATAATGAGGTGAAAAGTACAATATTACCTCAATAGTAATGAGAAGAAGTGTAAAGTTGCATGAAATGAAAATACTAAGGTAAAGTACAAGAACCTCAAAACTGCACTTAATTACATTTTTAGTCCCTTTTGGTATGTGAGTTTTTGACTGAGTGCGTGCACACCTGTAGGCTGATGTTGGTCTGTGGTGAGAGGAGACTGGAGGGAAGCTGGAGGTAGGACTCGCGGTTGACAAAGTTGACGCTGACGAGCGTCTCACAGCGCTCGCCCTCGTAGCCATGGAGACACTGGCAGCTGGGGTCTGTTCCCACAACGACGCACTTCCCTCAGGATTTGAGTACTAACATTTCTCACACAGAAATAAATGAGTTGCTGATTTTTCCCTGCAGAGATAAGTGTGTGTGTGTGTGTGTGTGTCCGGTGTAGTCCACTCACTTGTATCCCTGAGGGGTCAAAATGCACTTTGAGTCATGCTGACATGGGTTCAGCTCTGGTGCGCAGAAATCCAGTTTCTCTTCACACAGCTCCCCTAGGAACACACACACACACAGGCACAAACACACACAAGGACACGTAAACAAATCATCCAGACACCTTTTCAATACTGTGCATACCATTAATGATAACAAGCAAAATTATAACATAAAACATCTTAGTATGTCCCCACTCCCTTACAGAGCTGCATGTGTCTGCACTGCATATACAGAAATGTGTGTGTGGTGGTGTGTCTGTGTTGTACAGGGTGTGTACTCTGATGATGGATGACTCTATTGTGTCCAGAACCAACACAGCGGTCTGATAAATGATCCCATCTCTGGGAATGTCATATTCCTGATGATATTCCCGAGTGTATCCCGATGTTCCTGAAACTCTGAACTCCAGATGAATCCCTGATGAGGCATCAGGGAATAAACCAGGACTCCTCACAGTGCAAGTCTACTCTGGAAATAATTACATGATCACTTGGGGATCAATGAGAACGTGTGTGAAATGATGGGAGACGTGAATGCACGGTTACACTCTGGAGCTTCTATCGCAGTAGTAACTGTGCTACTTTATATAGAAGCAGCCATATTAGTTTAACAAAGTCTTGTTACTACATGGAAAGCCTAATGTAATCTATAATATGAAAGTGGGCGTCTTCTTTTCACAGTTAATTAGTTTTAGAAATGTTGATTGCACCTTTAAATGTTTTTAATAAAGGCAAAGCGTTGGTTAGTTAAGTTGGAGGCATTCCTTGTTGTGGGACATCAAAATGACATTTATTTGAGAGACAAGGCCAGTGACATTCTATAGTTTTCTCACTGTGCACATATTCCATGAAAAGACTAAAACCAACACTGAATTGATCCATACAAGTACTGTCTGTGTAGCCAAGGTCTGATATGGCGTATTCCTCTGTGTGATGCGTCTCCAAAAAATTATGAAAAACACAAAAATGAGCCACACTGTTGTTATGTATGACATGTTTCTTCACTATGATGAACTGTGGTTTATTCTGGGTCTGTCCTGCATACACTGCCCAGAAATACTAACTAGAGCAATGCCATTTTTACAAATGTACAATAAGTCTTTGGGGCTGAGTGGGGGCGGGGGAAATCGGTAAGTAATGAGACACAGACGACACATTGTTGGTTTGGTCTTTTCATGAGAAATTTGGCTTCTCCTTTGACCAAATTGTTTACCTGGAATACACCATACCATATTTTAGAAACATCTATTCATATAACAGCAAGCAGAATAACCTCAGAGCATGAAAATTCAGTGGTCCGTTTGAACATCAAGGACATGCACTGCTAACATGAAGCATGACTGCATACAGTATGTCTGTGGTACTGAATATCAAATTTCTTGGGGAGCGTGGATAAAGCACAGGAAATGAGGGAGGGAGGGAAGGAAAGGAAGGAAGAAAGGAAGGACAGAGGGACAGGAAGGACAGAGAGAAGAACAGACTAACCTCTCTCCACCTCATTGGTAGCAGCTGCAACCACAAAAACACACAGACGGTAGATGACAGAAAGCAGAGCGAGACAGGAAGAAAAGACACAGGACAGCGAGACACAGAAAGACACAGAGAGAACACCGCCACAAAGGTTAGCAGTCAGAGATGATTAGCAACAGTGCAAAAGCAGACAAACAAGTAGCAACAGACCAGTGTTAGTCAGAAAAAATGACTTGTCTGCAGCTTATTAGTGTATAAAGCCCTTCCTTATCTGTGTGTGTGTTTCAGTGGACATAATAAGAGCTGCAAGGTGAGAGATCAGATGCTTGGAAGTAAAGTCCCATTCATTTTCCCTATAGACAATATGATGTGACTCATTGTTGGAGCGCCACTACAGCAAAATATCTGGTTCTTGGTGATAAAAAGTTGAAAGTAAATGACTATGACTCTAAAGATGATATTAATGAGGGAACTGGAAACACAATCTACATCCATACTGCGTCCACATTGCCTACAGTTGGATGTATATGTCAGAGGCTGGTGGCGAACATGGCACTGCCTTGCAGTTTTGAGTGGAGGTCATAGATTTTTGGGGGCATTCAAGTGTACAGTATTACTGGATTTTCTCTGGAAAGAGGGAAATCTGTGGAAATAAACTATATAAATGGAGTCAGGATCAACAAATATTGTAACAAAATTACTGTACATGCAATCTACTCATGCAAAGTGGATTCTGGGTCAATTTTGAATGCACACAGCAACTATAGAGCTGTAATTTGTTCTTAACTGCACTGACTGGCTTCTTCTCCATGGCAACAGAGGCTGAAGCTCACAGGTATTGCAATATTTTTAATCAATTACTTCAATTACATTTTAACTCATTTTTCTTTTATCTAATTACTATTAGGTTGTTACATTATCTATGAGAGTCCCACATTTCTGTGTGAAGTAACATGGAGGATATTGTCTAAAGGAACAAATGAAATGTGAATACGAAATATGGAAGCACACATCTGGTACCAGTGACCCCTCCCACTTCATAACTCTTCATTAACATGTGTTACCTGTGTATTCTGGGGAGCACATGCATGTGTAGTTGTTGATTCCATCAACACAGGTGGAGTTGTTCTCACAGTCGTTGTCTTCACAGTCATCGATGTTGATCTCACAAGCATCGCCTTCAAAGCCCTCCGGACACACACACCTAAAAATACACAGTGATACACACACACGAGCAGGGATGAAAAGACAGACACATGTAGAGCTGCATACAGTGCACTGTCAACAGAAATCTTAGAGAACTTTGGATGACAAATACACACAAACGTACACGCTCCTCATAACAGCAGTGTTGGCTCCATCTACATATTCCCAGTAGAGAGTCATTATTCTGTTAACGCGAGCGTGCCTCAACTCTGTAACTACTACTCAGGTTTATTACCGCGTACACACACATCTCTACACACACAGACACACACACATATACAGTCCTACCTTGCCAACAGAGGACCCTTGTGCAACAACAAGTATGTGAGGACCACTGTTTCTAGTCATTTTTAATTCAAGAATGTTTTTCCATAATTCAACTACAAAACTGCTTTTGTAATTTTCTGCTAAAAATTGTCAGGACTTGCATCTCTGGCCAGTGTCTACCTATCAAAGAGGGGACCTCTATAGTCTGCAGACTGGGACATGAATACATACAAAGATTGACTTTATTCATCCCACTTGTGGGAAATTCACTCATTAAAGCAGCGAGAAAAAAACAAGAGAGCGAAGAATAGAAAAAAGATAGAAAATATAATATTATATTAAAGAGGCACAGGAGGATAAAAATCAAAGTGCAAAAGCAGCATAAAAACTCTGTAATAAAGAGAAATGTGCAGTTTGTGTTTACAGAAAAATCATGATAATCAGTGAAGTAGATGAAAGTTTGTGCAAAAAAAAAAAAAAGTGACCAGAAGTGGAGTCCAGAGTGCAGGTTTATTGCTGAATCAGACTGGTGTTGTACAGTCTGATGGCTGTTGGAATAAATGACCTGCGGTAGCACTCCTTCTTACACCACAGATGCAGAAGACTGTTACTGAAGGAGCTGCTCAGGTCACCCACAGTCTCATGCAGGGGGTGGGAGGGGTTGTCCATGATAGACGTTAGCTTGGCCAACATCCTCCTCTCACCCACCTCCGCAATGGAGTCCAGAGAGCAGTCCAGGACAGAGCCGGCACGTCTGACTAGCTTATTCAGTCTCTTCCAGTCTCTCTCTGAGCATCCACTGCTCCAGCACAGAGTCATAAAAAGTCCTTAGCATTGACCTGAACACTCCGAAGGACCTCAGTCTTCTCAGTAGGTGGAGACGACTCTGGCCCTTTTTGTACAGGGCGTTGGTGTTGAGAGACCAGTCCAGTTTATTGTTGAGCAATAAAGGGCTTTCTTGATCATTCTTTTTCTTGGATCATTTACGTATATACAGTATTTTTTAACATCTGCACATGTTGCTTTGACAGACATCCTGAAAATGAACATGTGGTGTTGCACTATATTAGCATGCTGCAGCAGGATTCATCTTGAGGCTGTGAAAATGTCCACATTAAGGTCCACTGTTGGATAGGTACGCAAGCACACACACACACACACACACATACAGAGTGGTATATTATGGGCCTAATAAAGAGCTCTTATGCGGCACACACTCGAGTGGATTAATATCTCATTATATAGTCAACGACAGCTCTTCACTAAGAATATTCCACCCCCTACGCCGTGGAAGGAAAAGGCAGCATTACAGAGACAGAGATACAGAACATACGGAGGAAATACTGAAATGAAAAAGTAACAGAAGAGACACAGAGAGAGACAGAGAAACAGGAGGAGCTGTGATCTTAGGCTGGTCTAATTGTCTGTGTGGGTGTGTGGGAGTAGACAAACATTAGCTCCCTTCCTGTTAATACTAAACAGCCTAATGAAGAGAAGGCGATTCTCACAGCAGGGGGATCAAGCCCCGAGACAGACTGAGGACAAAACCAGTCCCCTGAGCCATTTACCTCCTGTAAATTCATTCACATCTGTCATTAACAGTGCAGCATCATTGATGGAGTTATCTGCTGAGGGTCTATAGATCACCTGCTCTGTCTGCTACTGTGCTAGTACGTGGTATCTGATGTCTGTCTATATCTGTGTCTTTTTAGAAGGACTCCCTAAATGTATGTCTACACATGGTTTTCTGGTATACATAAAGAAATATTCGTGTTTTTTTTTTATAAACACAGAGATGGTTTAGTATGACAATACACTGTGGCAGTGAGTATTTAGAGAACTTCTCTACTGGCAATCAAAAGCATCACACTTCCTTTAAGTTCGAGGGATTCACAAGAATCTATGCAAAACAGCCATAATATGGATGAAGCTGCAGTGAAAACTAACAAGTTTTTAATAAAACAATTTATATGCTTCTCACCAAAAGTTGCTTCCTTCTCCTTCTTTCAGGTGGCAAGTTCCACCATTCTGGCAAGGGTTACCGATGCAGGCGTGAATGGGCTCCTCACAGTTTTGTCCCTATGTACACACAAACACAAATGTTCAGTGATTTCAAAGAACAACAGCTTCTTAGCAGAACCCCCAGATATCTGCATCTAAAGAGTGGTGCAGGAACGAGTCCTGTAAGTAAGTCAGCATTTTAGCACTCCTGGTTCCTTTGTCACGACGTCAGT
Source organism: Lates japonicus (assembly GCA_033238685.1). Lineage (NCBI taxonomy): Eukaryota > Metazoa > Chordata > Actinopteri > Centropomidae > Lates > Lates japonicus. The sequence goes on along the minus strand of BRZM01000099.1, from coordinate 1,847,972 downwards.
AGGTTTTTGGTTAAATGCCTGAAGTAAGGTCTGATGATGCAAACTTCTAGGTTAGATTACAAAAACACATCATCCCTGTTGTTGAGAAAGATGTTCGAGCTGGTGAATACAACCCAGTTTACCTTGAATCCATAGGGGCAGGTGCAGCGGTAGTAGTGCACAGGATCATTGGAGCAGGTGCCATCATTCTTGCAGGGGCTGGACAAGCAGGGCTCACACTTAGCCTGAACACTCATATCCACTGGGCCTGTGCGATGAAAACACACAGATCTTTGGCTTTATATGAAGTTCAGTGTCTTGACAAGTCAGAGTACAAAGGTTTGCGAACACTTAGACGGCTGTACATTATCAGGGACCTGCATAAAGCTTGCATCTTCAGTAGTCAACTTTCTCTGCAGCAGACAAAGGTGGTGGTTCATCCCCCTGCCTGCTTTGTGTATTTTAACATTTCAGTTTGAATTATGTAATAGTGCAGATCATGTAATGTTGGCTATATGTTGGAAAAAATGCAGTTTGATTAATAAATGGTCAATATCAGTAAATGAAAGGGGAAAAAAGTAATACTTTATGGATGTCAGAAGCGAGAGTTGAAGATATATTACAGGGTTATACATGAGAAATAGAACTGATTTTCTTTGCAGGACCCTGGCATGTACAGAAGACAGACATATCCCCAGCTGTGATAACAGAACATCAACATCTAACAGTCAGGGGAAACACAACACTGGTCAGAACACAAGGACTGAAAGGGAAGCAGAGCGGTTCAGTCTGATCAGGGCTCAGAGGGATGAGGAGAGCTAGGCTGGGATTGGTCGCGAGGGGCTGGGGGAGGGGAGACTGAGGAGGAAGTACTGGGATATGATTAGCTACTTTACCTGGCACCAGAAAACCACAAGGCCCCGGGACTTCTACAGTGCGTCAGTTAGATTAGGTTAAAAATAGGTTTTAGTCATGTGTTCATGGTTAATGTGATATAATAAGGTCAAAGGTTAGTAGCATTTTGTAATATGAGGAGTTTCTGACAAGATCATGCTCTCAAGCAAATTTGTGGATTTTAGAGATTTATAAATTAATTAAATATTTGCAGTTTTAGCATGAATTAATATTAATATATGGGTTCAGACAATTATCCCATATGTTAGACTAACAGAACCCTCTAGAAATTCATTAGATGATCTTAAAATGCAGTCACAAATATTAAAACGAGACTATTTTTATTTTTCTACAAAAAGTAAGTATGCTTTTACATTTTGTGACATGGTTTTAGTTGGACAGCAGCAATTTGTAAATGGCAACTTGTGGTCTCCTCTAGGAGTCCTCATCAAGTGTCTTCATATTTGCTCATGCTTTTGTAATGTGGGTATTTACATTTTACATACAGGTGTGTCTCTGTATGTGGTTATCTGCCGGCATGTGCTTCTGTATCCTGCGTTACTGCAGTACTGTACGCACGTGACAGTGTGTGTTTACCTGTGCAGGTGAACTTCTTGGAAGGCGTGGTGAGCAGCAGTTTGTCAGTCATGTCTCCCGGCCCGGCACAGCGGGCTATGCCAGGCTCCTTGTAGCCGCTCTTTACCCAGTCTGACAGCCACTGCATGTGGCAGTCACAGTACAGAGGGTTGGCACCCAGAGCCCTGCCAGCCAGAGAGAGAGAGGAGAATGAGAGTGTGGCATAATAACAGAGTACACAGGAAAAGTCAGCACTTTAACCTCATTGCTTTGTTTCAGATCAACTGTGCCGGAGAATAGAGCCAAAACAAAGGAAAATGTGTCACTGTCTACAAACTTAAGGTCTGAGTTATACATCACTGTAGATTTAACTGTGAAATTGCTAAATATTTCTACCATAAATAACTCTAGTTGTGACAACTGGGAGCATCTTTCTAACGCTGACAGGAGTGTTGGTGGTTGTGTTTTGCTGATGTTCTGTAGCTCAATAATAAGTCTGATGTGAGTTTTTTCCCCTTTTAAAGATAACCAGTAGAAGAGTGCTGTGTTAATTCAGGCAGGACTCCACATTCATGTATGTGCTTATTGTGGGGGACAAGCTGCTTCTCAGCATCTTCACTGTGTCACACTTCACTCATTTTTGTGTTTACCTTTTGCCATTTCCACTAACTGCTCTGTCATTTCACATCCTGTCACTCCCACCTGCCCTGCAGTAACTTCAGCCTTTCCCTCACTTCCCTCACTTCCTATCACCTGATTGCCCACGCCCAATCCCAATAAAGAGCAAAGCCTTTTCCACCGAATCCAACTGTAAAACCATTTGCGATAAGTGGTCAATTCCTTCATGTAAGTATCTCTGACTGAACTATTATAATGGTCAAAAAGGAAGTTAGAGCCAGTTACAAGCTTATAATGGACTGTAAAGTAATACACTCACTTTTCTGTGGTCTGCACCGCATATTACTAGAAAAAACATATACAAAAAGCAGCAGCCTGTCACAAGCACTATCCATTGTGCTGATCGCACCAAGCGCCACAGGGTATTCCCACCAGCAGGTTACCGTAGTAAGTTATTAGCGTCGCCCATCACGTATGTGCCCCTTATATAACCACTGTGCTTCCTCTCAAAACGTCAGCACTACGTTTTGAGATACAGACATAGAGACGACATCAGTAAACTGAAGTGAGAGAAAAGTAATAGTTCTTCAGTGTATGAAATCAATCTTTCAGATCTTTATTATTTTAGTTTTGTATTTTTGACCAAAGTCTCCTGGGTGTTACATGCTGCTTATCCAAGTACTGTTTAAAGGCCTATGGACATTTCTGAGTTTTTCAATCTCTGCACTAGGGTCCTCCTTGCTCATTGTGGGTATTTACGTGCTGTAAAACCATTTTTGCAAAAAATCAACAAAATCATTTTAGCAGATTCCCCCCAAATCCCAAAATCAATTATTTAGGAAAGAAAGTAATGATAAAAACAGTTTTGCTGTTGTAGCTACAGTGAGTGGAGCATTGCACAGAGGAAACATACCCCTGCTATATATACATTACACCAACCTTTAATTTCAATAGAATACAAAACATTTGTAACTATTGCTAATGTATTTCATACTCAGCTACTGTTTTAGCTTTAGTTCACAGACAAGCCTCAAGCCTTTCGGTTGATGAGGAAAGACTCTTTTGTGATGTTAATATGCTTTCTTTATCTTGCAGTTCTGTGAGGTGGAAAGGTAGACACTTCAATCAGAAGAAAGACACCTGTGTTACTCACAGGTGGGAAAGCGACGACAGGTCTTTGAAGGCTCCCTCTGGTATCAGCGATATGTCGTTACCATGGAGAGACCTAAGACAGGGCAAGAGGAAGAGGAGGAAAGAAGAGAAGAATGTAGATGGGGATGTTAAAAGTCTGTATCGTTTCTTTAGCATCAGTCTGACTCAAGACTGTCTGTGCAACCAGTGTCACCATATGATAGGACAGAAACTCACAGCAAACGTAGAGACTTGAGTCCATCGAACGCCCTCACTGGTATGCACCGCAGGCGGTTGTAGCTCAGGATTCTTTTACACACAGAATAAACATGTTGGCATGGAGACAAATGCAGGAATCCTTTTCAAGATATCTTCAAACACAGCAAGGCATTACAGAGCACAGTCCTGTTTATGACTACATTCCACTGAGCAAAGCAGTCAAGCAAAGGCAGACACGCAATTTAACAAACTTGTTGGCACAAACTCATTCATTCATTCGGAAACGCACACATACATAAACATATGCGGTTCTTACAAGCACAAACATCTTGCACTCAGATTGGCTTTTTCTGCCCCACTGATCAGATTTTTATGCAGATTTTGGTGTTTTTCTAACACTGAACTGGGTTCCAATACATCACCAATTGTATGGTGGACAGTATTCATGTGCGACTTTATGACAACTCAACAAAATTTTTGTGCTACAAAAAAGAAAGTCCATACTTGATTTCCATTTTCATTTTATCAAGGGCATCTTCCTTTTGTGCATTAGTGAACTACACACACTCAGTAATACACACACACACATTGCAAAGGCACTGATGTAAAGCCAGACTCACAGGGTAAGCAGCTCGGACATGTTACTGAGGCTGTGGTTGGACAACGTGCTGATCTGGTTGTTACTCAAGTCACTGAAAAGGAAACAGTAACAGATACATAACACACACATGCATAACCAAAAACACACACTCAAGACACAATACTCTTCTTTAGTCTCCTGTACTCGGGTTGTCACGCCCCCAAATCGGGGCCAAACCAGGTCACATCAAAATTGATACAGCACAGAACTCTGACAGGATACCAGTCTGTTAGTTTTGGTCTTTAAAAGTGCAGAGAGAGCAAGTAACACGGGCCAAGTCACAATCCTGATTATACGTTTGAGTGTGCAAAACTCTGGCCGTGTGATTTGTGAAGTAATATCTGTGCACCGAGGTCATGTGGGTGAGACTTACATGAGCGTTAGGTGTTTGTAGTTGGAGAGCTCCACAGGAACCTGAGTGAAGTGGTTACCATCCAGATACCTGAGAGACGTAAAGAGAGAGTGAGGGAGCAGGGCAGGTTTGGAAATGAAAAAGAAAGACAAATATAGAAGATGTAAGGAGGATTGGGAAACAGAGAGAGAGAAAATGAGAGGGGAGAAAATGAAGTTATTTAACCATATGGGAAATTCCTCATCTCCAGCAGTGTGAGCAGTCATTACTGCTAGAGCCATAATAAACACTGGAGTTTAATATCCCCACAGGCATCCTAATACAGTATCACCACCCTCTCTCTCTCTCACACACACACACACACACACACGCACAGCTAAGATCCTATTTCCTTTACTGTGTGACAATGTGCTATTAATCCAGTCTATTAATTAAGTCTTTGTTAATATTGGAAGAAGCACATTCCCCACAGGAGAAATAGTGAAATGATAGAAAATACAGCCCAGCGTATTTTAATTTAAGGCTAGAATTTTCTGATCATCAGGGATTTTCTGTGTGGGCTTATGTGTGTGAGTTTCTTGAATAAACTCACAGTATGTGTACCTGTGTGTCTTTATGAGCCTGTTTGCTTTTTCACATGTAGTCCGACCAACTAAAGCCAGTAAGTTTAAATATGCTTTGTTTTGATGCTGTAACGGCAGCAACTGTTTGTAAACTGGAGTTTTATCCTTAATTTACACCAGATGTAAGATGGCTATGTCTTATAAACACTTCTCAAGTGTACATCCTTTCAGTCCACGCCAACTTCAACCTCCATTATGTCTTCACTGCCCTCACAACCAGTTGACAGGACAGCAAGCTCTGTATACCCATTGTACAGACCAGTCATTGTTGACAATATTCAGTATGTATATACTGTGGACCTAAGGACACAAGAGAAGTTAAAAACTGAAATAAAAAATGTTGGCACCCCTTGTTGTGTATTTCAGTCAGTGTGGCTTGTTTGTTATTGTTTACTCCAGAAATCCTTGATGCTGCTATGGAATGCCTCTGATTCTACTTTGTACTGAATTATCTACACAAATACACATCATTGCAAACCACGAATCTCCAAATTTGCTTATTAGGGTAGGGGTATTAACTTTTTGTACACAGGCTGAGAAAATTCTCTTTCCTTCTTAAATGACTGGACTATCTGAAAAAATGTGTTACCTGTTCATCCTGGTAGCAATAAATAGTGTATGAACAACATGGCAATTTTTTGTTGTGATTTTATGTGTCATTTCATGCAATTTAGTCTAGTCAATTTAGCCATTTTAGTGCTCAAAATGTGTAAACAGGACACATGAAATATCCCCAGAAGTGGCGTGCTACTTACACACCATCCCATGATATTGCATAGATGAGTTAGTTTGTGCTAAAATGTATTGGTCCTAAACTCACAGTTCAGTGGTCTCCTTGGGCAGGCCTTTGGGCAGCGTGGTGAGGCCCTTGTTGCTGCAGCGCACCACAGTGTCCAGACAGGAACACTCTGCTGGACACCTCAGCACCGGAGAACAGCTGTTCTCATCATTACCTGAGAAATGATAGAAAAGTTGTCATGGAAAACAAATACAAAATCTCTCCAGGTGCTGCAGACCATCACGTTGTACTTGCACGCCATCTCACCGTCTTCACAGGCAAAGTCCTGGACAGCTACGTCCTGGATGGGGATCTCCTTCAGGAAGTAAGGATTCTGGCAGCGAGGGTTACCGGTGACGATGCGTTTCCTCCTCAGCCAATCCCCGAGCCAAGCCAGGTGACAGTTACAGTTGAAGGGATTGGCCAGAAGGTTTCTGGAGAACAAAAAGAAGAGTTAGAGTTATTTAGTTTTAGTAGTTATTTAGTTATTTTATTTTATTCTACATTTCTTTACATTTGTATGAGTGTGTTGTATTGTGTGCACTCACAGCGTGGACAGGGAGTGCAGTGTGTCGAAGGCTCCGGGGTTCATGGAGGTGATCTGATTATCATAGCAGAGACAAAAGACGCACCGAGCTCAACCCCACAAAGCTGCTGTTACTCACACAGCTGATCCGGTTACTCATCAGCATACTACTCACAAACACACACACACACAGGCACAAGTGATTAAATGTACTGCGTGATTTACTTTACTTGATATGATAATGTGATTATATTTGTGTGTGCGTACCCACAGTGTGCGGAGGCCGCTCAGTCCTTTCAGCATGCGGTGGTGTATGTTCTCCAGTCTGTTGGAGGTCAGAATCAGCTCATTGACCCCCGAGGCTCCTTCGACTGTCCCCTCCTCTATGTCAGTGATACGATTATTACTCAGGTTTCTGCAGGGAGTGGGAGGGTGAGAAGGTACGGAAGGTAGGGAAGTCAAAGATAGAGAGAGTGAGTAGTAAGGAATATAGAGAGAAACACAAACGGTTTACTTTCCTTTCTGACATATGTACAGTCATAGTTTTCCCCATGTGACCTGAGTATGACTTTCTCGTAACCACATGTGCTTTGTTCCTGTTACGTTCACAACATGTCTGACTCACATCTTCCTCAGCTGAGGCAACTTTTTGAAGATCCCGGTCGCCTCGAGCACAGTGAATTCATTGTTGTTGAGACGCCTGAGAACAGAGAAGAGAAGAGGTGGTCAGAGACAAAAAGAGAGAGAACAACCGAAGAAGCAGAGACAGAGGAGGTGGAGATAAAGGGCAACGCACAGAAACACTTTGTACTAGACAAATCCGGCATGACTCACAGTTCCGCTGTGTATTGAGGAATGTGATCTGGTATTTTGGTGAGTTTCTGGTTGGAGCAGTCGACCGTGGTGCCCTCGCAGCGGCACTTCTCAGGGCAGGCCAGGTCGGCGAAGCAGTCCCCTCCCAGCTTGCTGCGGTAATCCTCGGTACCTGGTCACAATCAACAACCAAGAACGTCACTGAATGCCCTCGCCACGCAAGAGTCGAACCCCAGCGTTATACTGGTGCCGGTTCTAATACAAACTCGGTGGCCGAAGCGAAGGTCGTGATACAATGGAGGAATTTTAAGACGTTGCAGAGGGGCCGTGCAGCTTTTGTTTGGAGTGGGAATTGTCAAAATGAAGCAAAGATGTTCAAAAAACATCACTGATTATGATCATATGCAACATTACTCATGAGCGTTTCTTCAAAACGCTGCATGTGTATCACAGCCTTAGAGGAGCCAAGTCCATGAGACACACAAACTGTCAAGATCACGACATGTATACAGGCACGCACACACACACGAGAACACACACGCTGGAGTTTTTCTGTCCTGTCAGACTACAAAGCAACTGTTAGTGTTAGAAACCACAGCACAAACAAAACAGCATCAAAAATTAGATCATAGCATAAAAATGCTTATGCACACCCAGGCAGTCATCTATCAAACTGTACACGCACTAAAGCTCCCTCTCTCTGTCTCTATCAGACACACATACACACAGACACACGCACACACACACACACACACACACACACACACACACACACACACACACACACAGAGGTTGTGGGGTTGGGGGGGCGAGAGAAGATTGCTGTCTCTTGCGTCTTGGCCATGCTGCAGGGTTTTGCAGGGCCGTTCCATGGTGCTTGACAGAACCATGTTCCACTATAGGAACCTGGCAGCCACATGGTTAGATCAAGCACAAAGGAACAACCTGCTGACTGACTGCTCCTCCGCTGGAACACAGGGATGGGAAGGACAGGAGGGAGGAGAGAAGGAGGAGGAGAGGAGGAGAGGGAGAAAAGAGGACACGGAGGAGAGAAGAAGATAAAAAGGAGAGGAGAGTATGAAAAGGAGACAGTGAGAGGAGAGGTGAGGAAAGAAAAGCAGATGAGAAGGAGATAAATAGGAGAGGAGAAGATTGTGGGGTGGGGGAGGAGAGGAGAGGAGGAGAAGAAAGGAGAAGATAGAAGGGGGGGTGAGGAGGAGAGGAGAGAGGAAAGGAAGATAGAAGAGAGGTGAGGAGAGGAGAGGTTTGGGGGGGAGGAGGAGAGGAGGACAGGACAGGATGTGAAGGAGAGCAGTAGGACAGGAAAGGAAAGGAAAAGATTAGGAAGCAGGAGGAAAACAGAGCCAGCTGGCTTCAGAAAATGTATCACTTGGAATGAAGACAGAGAGAGGAGGGAGAAAAGAGGACGAGAGGAAGATAACATCAGACAGGCGGGTAAAGTACAGTAAAGCGATCAAGAAAAAGCAGGGAAGGAGGGAAAAAAGAGGAAAGACTGGAACATCTAAAGACATCTAAACTCACAGACGTATCACAGGAGAGCAGGAGCAGTGGGAGGAGAGTTACAGCAGCACTGAAGGCAAGAGAAGCCCTGACTTCTAGGAACACTCACTCACTCCACACACACACACACACACACACACACACACACACACACACACAAACGTACGCCAACAAACGTGGGTGATACACACAGAGATATTCACCAACCATTGTGTGCTAAAGTGTAAATTTCATGAATATTCTCACAGACAAAAGGAGTCACAGAGGGGTCAAAAGTCACTGTGGTAGAGGTCAAAGGTCAGAGGCCGGCTCAGGGACGAGAGGTGAGGGATTCGGAGTTGACGGTGTGTTTGAGTGTGTGTGTGTGTGTGTGTGTATTACTTACAGCCAACATGGTGTACTCCTGAGTGTGTGAGAGAGTCAGTAGGAGAAAGAAGAAGGGATTTCACCCGTTTATTAGAACAGGAGAGAAAAAGCCGATGAAAAACTGAGAAAAAAAAAGAAGCTTTTTTGTGTTTAGTCCCCAGGCAGTGATTCATTTAAAGGGATAATGACTCGTGAATAGTGAGAATCGTGCTGGTGTAACATGACATAGGGTGGTCGCTTTCATCTGACGCATATCCCGGCTTCGTTTGCTCGATTCTAACTTGTTTTAAGGGGGAATCGCGAGATGCCAAAAAGCTCACATAACCAGATAAAAGCACCGTGTGGATGAACACTAAGACAGGCCAGTTCTAAACTCTCTCAAGTGCAAGTGCATTCTTTTGTATTGTGCATTTTTTGGCATCAATCACTTCAGCAGATTCAATCTTCACAAGACGAAAACAAGATTTGGTTGGAGGGATAAAAGTGGAATTACAGCACCCATAGCTGAGAGAGTTTTTGTTCAAACAGAAATATGAGATAGGATCCGAAATAATACACCGTGAAATAGGGGACATGATGCAAATTAAACTAGAGGATTTTAGATGTATTGATCTAAGGCAGGATACTAAGGTTGTACCACAGAATAAAACATGTTTATTCAACTTTTCAGCCACAAATGTTCTTAAATTATTCAGCTTTGCCTCGTATGTGGTATCTGGGCTTTGAAACCTCTGTCCCCCCGGTGAGCTTCAGAGTTAATGACTGTAGTGAGTGCACACACACGCACACACAGACACACACACATGCTCTCGTCCAACACACACCATGCCTCCTCTGTGTGCTGCTGTGGTAATGACCGCCTTTAGCCCTGCTACTGATCTCATATGCATGTCTGATTTACATATTTCCCAGCACCCCTCTGAGCATGGTAACTGTGTGACCTTTTGATGTTCTGCAGTGGGCGAAACAGACACAGATGCTCGCGGACACACGCTCATACATTAGCTATCATTAGATGTGCTGAGAAGCAAGGAGGACTAGAATTAAATATAGTTTCTGCGATCGCTGCACCAATACGCTTTTATTCACATGGAGGCTGGCACACAGCACCCAATTGACAACGACCAGAGCTTATTAACCAAGTTGTTTTTCTCACTATCATCAAGGTTATGGTTACCATCAAAAATCCAGTGCAAGGACAAGAGTGTGATTACGTGGTGCCCGGTTAGACGCAATGCATTACAATGTACGTTAGATCATTAAAAGAGAATGTCTTAGCATTCAAACGGTGTCAGTCAAGGCAAGTCACTCCAAGTGTTGTGTGAGTGTGCAGCACCCGTGAGCTGTGAGTGAACAAAAACACACACACACACACACACACATGCTCAATGTACAATACCTCGGATGAAATACTGTTCTCTAGCTAATGGAGAGACAGAGAGAGTGAAAGTGAAAAACAACAAAAGAGAAAAAGGCTAGACTAGACAAGTATTTACTGGCTATGTGTGTGATTGTGCGTGTATGTAAAAACCAGGGAGTTGAGGTTAGTAAAGAGAGGCTGAGGGAAAATCCTAGCAGGAAGACACAGAATGAAAACACAGGAGAGGACAGTTTATGTTATATCTGTGTATGGTACATGTGTGGATGATCAGAAATAAAAAGAAGTTGATCCGTATGGACGTGTATTTGCTTAATTTATGTATGTACAGTGGTATGTGTGTGTTTATACCTGAGCAGCGGAACTTCTTGCTCTTGATTTGTCCAATTCGTTTGTTGGCGAGCCGTCGTGGGCTGGTGCATCGGGCACCGCTCGTCTCAATGGGATTGTCCTGCAGGTAGTCAGCCAGCCACTTCAGATGGCAGTCACAGATAAACGGGTTTTGGGCTAAGTGACTGAACACACACACACATACATCACACACAGCCATGGACACACAAAAACACACACAAAAGCTGTTAGAATAATATATAGTCGCAAAATGTTCTGTTTCCTCAGGGTAAATATGGCCAGAAGTTTGACTGGTGTGTAATAAAATCATGAAAAAAAGCCAAACAAAAAATGAATAAAACATATTTAAAGACACTAACCGGAGAACAATATGTGAATAAGTCACATGCATATATGTGTATGTGCACCTCAATTGATCAATAAAGTTTTAAAAAAGAAAGCACACCTTAAACAAAGCTGTTTGAATGCTGTTCTAAAGCAATAGCCTGGGTATATTTAGCTGCTGGTAACATAGCAACTATACTTAAGCTTTACATTCTGTTACCAGGTAACCCACAAGTGAAACTAATCTAGTTGAACTGACTGAAAAGAACAGCAAAAAATATCAATTATCCATTAAAAGTATGGATGGAAATTCAAGCACTGCCTTCCTTACTATTCTGTTACCAACTTACCTGACAATTATATTTACTTGTTACTTTACTTTCACTATCCAGCCCAGCTCGATTAAAGCATGCATTTGAACAGCTCCAAATCCTCCACAGCCACACATCACAGCTTTTGGTACCACTCTCTGATAAGGCACCAGTTATTGAAATCTGTAATCAATGGCTTTCTTAATGGCTAATAAATTGTTTAGTAATGTTTTATATTTTGGCTACAAGCCATTAATAATTTTTGGGTTACCAGGTTGTGGAAAATCCACATTGCTAGCACTTAAATTCCTCCAGGCCATCAGGTCTGCAGTTATAAATGTTAGTAAGTCATTAACAAAGGGTAATGGGATTCTAATAAATCATTAATAAAGGGTTCTCTTCCGCTGGTACAATCCACATGTTTATTGTTGCAACCAAGATCCAAGAACAACTGATAATGCACGACCAGTCACTTAATGCAGATGAAAACATCGTCATGAAGACAGGCTCCTTAAAGGGTAAAATGTCATTTATTAAAGGAAAAGTCCACCCCTGAATATTTGATCTGTGATGTACTACGCATCATAGGAGTTATTTTCCGTCTGCATCTACTGAACAATGAAGAGAAACGGAGCAATATGTATCTACCCGGGGACCAGACTAAGGGCTAGAACAAGACGTTTTTCAGTCAGGTGGAAGTCTATTGAGGCTGTATAGGTATACAGTATGTACCTCTGTTATGAGAAATTGCTCTGTGTGTAATTTGAAACAGTGCAACAAACAAAGCTGATAAGAAAACCTGCTGCTTACTACTGATTTTAGGATAAATTAAATAAATATGAATATATCTTTTTTAACAAGTGGGTACAATAAACAAATGGGTCCTCCAAATGGGTTCTTTAGACTGAAGCTTCTTCTACAGTGCTATTCTGAAAATGTAATTGATTTTTGTTCACATCTTCAGTTGTTCAATTATGATGATGATTGCTAGGCACCGCTCAAAGTTTCACACCTTCTTATTTACCACTACAAGTCTGGTCTGTGTGCGTGTGTGTGTTTGTGTGTGTGTACGTACAGTGTTTGTATGGCTCTTAGTGATGAGAAGGTTCCCTTGGCAATGGTCTGCAGTTTGTTGTCATATAGTGAGAGCAGATTGAGGTTGTGGAGGTCCTGAAATGCATCCACACGCAGACATGCTATCTTATTAGCATTCAGTAACCTGAAAGAAAGAGGCGACAGAGAAAGAGAGAAAGAGAGAGAGAGAGTGAGAGAGATGGATGATGAAGACTTATCCTGTTATTACTCTTGGATGAGTGTTTCAAATGTTACAGGTCAGTGATGATGGCGTTTAATCATGATGTCTCCACACTGATGACAATGTTTTAGCTAAGCACTTTTCAGCAGAATATCAATGAGCTGCTGATGTGAGCTCTTAGCTGTAGCTAACTTGTGTGTGTGTGTGTGTGTGTGTGTGTGTCTACTCACAATAGCTGCAGAGAAAACAGTCCCTCAAACAGTCCTTTGGAAATCTCAGTGATCTTGTTCCCATATAGTACCCTGTGGAGAACAAACACTGCATTAATAAGTCATGAATAAGACCACACATATTATCCAGTAATATTATTCATATATATACTGTAAAAAAAGTTTCCTGAGGGTTATTGTCCAAATTCAAAACAAAATGAACATTAACTATAGTAGATAAATTAAACATTTTGTTAGTGGTCAAAAACTGAGAGAGTGTGCCAGTAAGAAATGCTGCGTTCAAATGCCACATTGTAACAAAAATTGTTGTAATTCTGAGTTGTTGGTTATCATGAATGTCTGACAGCTACGATATATCCTACTCAGCCAAATAGAGAAGTGTCAAAATTTGTGGCAAAGTCTCCATTAGTTAATAAGATCTATACCAAGATAGACTGTAATATTAAAACTAATAAAAATTATTCACCTACTCAAAGAGAGCTACACGCTATTTGTTTGTTCTGGTTTCACATAAAGTAGTGGAAGAGTTATTTACTTAAGTAAAAGTAGTAGTAGCAGAGTATAAGAAGTAAATATCCTGCATTCAAAATGTAAAAGTATGTTAATATTATCAACAAAGGCCCTTGAAAATGTTGAAATACTTTATTATTGCATCAGTATTACTGTATAAATATGTAATTGATACTTTAAAGTAGTTGCTAACTGTAACTACTTCATATACTGTTGGGCAGTTTAATCTATAATAATGCAACATATTTTGTAAACTGATCATAGAATTTTTATGTAAAATCTGAAGAGTAAATAGTTAGTGTAACTGTAAAATGAGTGTGGTGGAAAAAAGTAGATATATCCCATAAAAATGTAGTTGAGTAAAAAGCATGAAGTAGCATGTAATAGACATAATTAAGTACAACTACATCAAAAGTGTACTTAAGTTCTACACTTGAGTAAATGTACTTACTTTGCACCAGTGCATATATACAAATAAAAACAGCAAACTTAAGCTATTTATCTGGTGTGACTACTGGCCTAATGATGGGTGTAACCATTTTGGAATAAGGCTTGAACGCTCCCAAATTAGACTAATGGGAGGTTTTACAGTTCTTGAATGCAGCATAAAACTAAGAGAGCGGGACTGTGGCTCCTGTACTGAAGAGAATGCAGAAAAAAAAACATTAAGTAAAAGATAAGACCTTAATCAAGGATGATAAGAGCCTCTTTTTTCATTTTTTGGCTTCCAAGTAAAACATTAATAAAACGCTACCAGCACAAACACTGATTCTGACTTTCTGCCAACACCTGGCTGTATGTCAACACTTAGGACATAAAGTATAACTTGTATAACACTTTTTATCTGAATGTCACAATGAAAAAAAGAACCCTACATAAATCTGGATGTGGCTACAGTACATAGAATATGCACTGTTATCAGGGAAAAGCTTTTTCTAAATGCATCAGATTACATACACAAACAGGTCAGGGCTGAGACTGCCACTGCCTTGCCCTTCCAACAAATACCTTAGACGCGCACACACACACACAGTTATCAGTCATCTTTACGCTCCACGCTGAGTTGAGTTGTGTATGTAGGCAGTCTAAAGACATGTGTTTTAGATTGGCTTTTATTTCATTGTGCTGAGTGGCTGTCCCTGAGTGACCAGAGGTTGGGAAACACACGATGCGGGGAGTGGACGCTTGATTTGTCTCTCATACACATTAGCACGTACAGTTCTGCACACAGACACACATAACCACCTCTGCCCACCAGCAATGATGGACATCAGATCACTGACAAGTGGGGATAACAGCAGTAAATACTATTTAATCTGTGGCAAACTCCATTGTGCAAGGACGAGTGGTTAACTGTGAGAGGTGTCGGGGCGGTGGCAAATGGTCTGCGTCCCTGCTCCCACCTGCAGAGGCAGTATTGAGTATGAACTTTAACATCACAAACACCTGCCTTAGGTCTCCTCTTGACTAGAATTCAAATAAAATCAAAATAGCTTCAGAAGTAATTACAGCATGGTTTATAGCATGAATTTGGTAGACTTCCAAAATGTCCCCTGTTCGCTCACTGGTCCTCTGTTGGTGAGTCCCCTTTTGGATAAGTATACAAGCACACTCACACACACACACACATGCACACACACACACAGGATCGATGGGTCATTTACGTGGCCTCTAACTAACAAGCTGCTGGCTTAGACACACAGTGCGGCTTAATGTGAAAGCCATACTGTATGTGATGTGTCAGCAAGAATGTGTGTGTCCCATTCTCTCTGTGGTGAATGTGTAATGAGGTGGCAGAAGCCTCCATTCAGCAATTCAGCATTTATGAATTATTGACTTTGGAGAGACGAGACCTTAATATAACTCCTTCATGAAATAACTCTACATCCCTCACCCCCTCTCCTCCTTCTCTCTCCGTTTTCCTTCTCAAAGCTTCACACGCAAAGCAGATGGTCCGACCTGAGATTCGAGCCGAAGAAAGGATGCCACCAAAAGTGCATCTAAAATGTCTCATAAAATTTACTCTTATTGAACTCATTCTACTATACAGTCTATCACACATTTTCTAAGTCATATGTCAGGAAATGTTTTGTAAAAGGTTTAAAATGTTTAAATAAAAAGTTCAAAAAAAAATGTGCTCCTCATCTTCTGCTTTTTACTTCTACTGCACAGGTGTGACTACAGTTAAAGGATAATTCTAGTTTTCTTAATTTAATGGATTTGGCTGTTAGATTTTGGACATTATTTCTACTCAGAAAAATAGTACATGAAGTCCCACAGGGCAAGAAACATGAGCAGTCAGATGATCAGCCTAACCTGTAACCAGCCAACGTTTGTAGTTTACTCAGACAGACTTTTTGGTTCAACTTGCCCCTATTTCCTGTGCAATGAGGTTTGGATAAGATAATAAGATAATCCTTTATTAGTCCCACAATGGGGAAATTTACAATAATATCATTTGGCTAAACTCCTGGCTGACTGCCTGTGTGCTGTATCTTGCCATTTTTGCTCGCTTTGTTGTAGCCATGTCGTTGTCCGGAAATCTCCAAAATTAACTTGATGAGTACAGTTTTCACATAACAGATAGAACTGATGACTAAAACTAGAAGAACAAAACAACCAGTGATGATAAACAACAACTCTTAAGATAGACTAAACAGATTTTCGAAGTTAGACATTCCGGATTAGATTCAAAGGATTGTATAGTGAGGTTTTGTGCAAACTGCGTCTTAAATACAAACATTATCAGGCAGTACTTACAAAGAGTTCAGGGAGCGCAGACCTTGGAAGGCGTCCGAGGCCAACTCTGATATGTGGTTGTTGCTCAAGTCTCTGTTGGAGACACAAGGAAAGGAAAAGGAAATAAGAAACAGTCAGTGAGAGAAAGAGATATACACACAGAGAAAGTGAAACACAAAGGTCAACACAAGCCACAAACAGCACAGGAACAGAAGTTTTCTTGTGGATAGTTGACAGGGTGCACAATACATGTATCTCCTCATCTACTCACATCCTGCGCAGTTTCTTATAAGGAGAAAAGGCCCCAGCTGGGATCACCTTGATGGCGTTCTGCTCCAGTCGGCTGGAACCAAACATACACACAGACCATTGAGGAGAGACATTAACATTCGCCTATCACAGAGCTATCTCTGCTGTATCGTTGACTGCTGCTCATTCCCGGGGGCCTCTGGCTGAGGGGGAACATTTCCAGATAAGGCGCTTTGAAGACTGGTGCCAAAGTCTGTCACATTTCTCTGATCTTTTGCCCTCTTTAACATGTGTACAGTCAGATGTACACACAAACACACACACAAACACACACACAGACGTAACTGTCTGGGCAGTGTTCCATTAAGTGCCAGTCAGACTGTGCGTCAGTCAGGCCCCAAACAAATCAAGCCAGGCCAGGAGAGAAAAAGAGAGTGGGGGGGTGTGGGGGGCAAACAAAAGAGAAAACAGACCCAAACAACCGTTCTCTAAACATTTCACATGTTCAGTCACCGTGACAAGAAAGGCGGTGAAACATGATTTGCAAACCAACCACTCGATTGTGAAACATTTCCCTAAAATGAGTTTGTTTTTCATTTGCTGTTCTCCTCTGTTCAGCTCCAGTCCTTCCTTCAGTACTGAAATGTTTGACTGGTCACAGAAGCATTATATTATACTGTATTCAAAGTCAAGTCACAAGTCAAATGACACCAGTCAAATATAAAATCAACTGAGACAAGTCCAAGACAAGCCTTTAGGTCTTGTCAGAGTAGGTTTCAAGTAAAGTCCATGTCAAGTCTTAAATCAGTCGAGACAAGTCTAGGTCAAATCTCAAAGTCTTATCATAGCATGTCTCAAACCAAGTCTAAGATAAGTCCAAATCATGACATAAAATGTCTCTAGTCTTGTCTCAAATCAGTCAACACTAGCCCAACACAAGCCTTTAAGTCTTGTCATACCAGGTCTCAAGTAAAGTCTCAGGTCAGTCGAGACAAGTCTAGGTCAAGTCTCAAGTCTTAACAAAATGGATATCAAGTTATTTGAGACAAGTCCAAACAAAATCTAGAATTAGCTGAAATGACTTCAAGTAAAGTCACATTTCTTGTCAGGGCAGATGTCAAGTCACAAGTCAAATGACATTAGTCTCAGTCAAAAATAAAATCAACTGAGAGTCATGTCTAAAGTCTTGACAAAACATGTGTATAACCCAGTCTCAAAACAATAGACAATACAGTCCAAATGAAGTGTTGTCAAAGCAGATATCAAGTCAAGTCTCACAATTTTGTCATAGCAAGTCTCGGGCCAAGTGCAAAATCAGTTACAGAGTCCAAATCTTGACGTGCAAAGTCTCTAATCTAGTCTCAAATCAGTCAACACCAGTCTAAGGCAAGCCCTAAAGTCTTGTCATAGTCTTGTCATAGTACGTCTCAAGTCTTAAATTAGTTGAGACATGTCTAGGTCATGTCTCAAAGTCTTGTCATAGCAGACTCAAATCAGTTGAAATTAGTCTAATTAAAATGTAGAAGTAGTTCAAGTCAAGTTCTGTTTCTTGTAAGAGCAGGCGTCAGGTCAGAAGGAGGTCTTAGTCAATCAAATGCAACTCTTAAAGTCTTGCCTCAGGTCCAGTCTTACTGTCAGTCGAGACAAGTCCAAGTTAAGCAACATATCTTCATAATCAAGGTCTTTGAATGGTTACCATGACATGACATTTCAACATTTTCCATTCAAAGCTTTGATTTTACACAGTTGACACCAATTCCTTGCTGTTATTTATTTTTTTTCCCCAAGATTTGACCAGACTAGACCTTAAGATTTGAATGTTTTTGCACTCAGGTCAAGTCTTCAGAATCAAGTCTCTAGTCCAGTCTAGTCCAAGACATGTCTCAAGTCCTTGTTTGTGTGACTTAAGCATGACTCAAGTTCAAGTCTCACGTCTATAGCTGTGCTTGGTACTTTGTCATTTCAAAATGTGCTTACTCTAATCCTTTCTCTTTTTTGATGTCTCCCTTTTAAATAGAGATATGATCTCTCTTGTCCTTCAGATTAATCTTTCGATTCTTCCTCCCTCATCCCTTCATTATTTTCTTAAGCAGGGAAGAGCTGCATGACCAGGCTTTCTCATTTCACAGATGTGTGGTTTTATTCCACTGCACAGAGAAAGAGAAGTAGTGAAACAGAAAGGTGGAATGAGACAAAGAAGTAAAATGGGGAGATGCACAGTGAAAGAGCAAGAGAAATATCACTGCACCAAGTGTGTGTACAGGAGTTTGTGTGCAACAGTGCATGTATATGCAAGTAGAGTAAAGCAGGTGTGTGTATGTGTAGTTATATGAGTGTGTGCCTTACATCTCAGTAATGGTTTCAGGCAGGTTGGTTGGTATTTCTGTCAGTCCCTTCCCTCTGCAGTCCACAATGTTGTTACTGCAGGTGCAGGACTCTGGGCACTGTAGCACACTGCAGGAGGAAGATGATGACGACTGGTGACCTACACAGAGACAGAGGCCAATATTATCCGTGGATAATAGGTTACGCTTGGTGTAAATCCCGAAGGCAAAGGATGTTGAAGCTGACAAAATTCAGTGGAGAAAATCAAAGTTTGAAACAGCAGCAGGTGCACAGCAAGTGAGAGAGAGATGCTGTCCCTAAATGTTATAGAGTCCTTTTCTACCAACAATATCATTTGTTCTCTTGCATTAGTTGCTAAAATATATATTAAAAAAAACAGATAGTACATATTTCAGTAAATGCAGGGCATGGGGTTGAAGCAAAGCCAAGCAATGGAAGATGAATACTTGCCTTCGTCCCATTCTTGAAAAGCAAATGACAGTAAGAAAAAGCAAAAGAGACAAAGCAAAAAAATGGGTTTGCCACTTTAAAACAGCAAGCGGATGTAAGTCATTAAGCAGACAAAAAAGCAAATAGTCTTGCATACACACACACATCCTCTTGCATCTCAACCTACCTGTGCAGACAAACTCCTTCTTCTGCACCTCAGCCACGTTGTGCCCCCTCAAGTGTGGCGGGGCCATGCATTGCGTGTAAAGACCCAGACGGGGGCGTTGTCGCAGCCACTCTGACAGCCAGGCCACGTGGCAGTCACACTGCAGGTTGTTGGAGTGCAGGCGACTGGGGGGAGAGAGAGGAGGCGGTGGGGTGAAGAGGAGGAGGAGGAGGGAAGAGAAGAGGGGATGGGAGTACGTGGTGATCACAGACACGTGGGGATCGACAAGTGGTGAGAACAGGTCGGGGAGGAGGGGATGGGGGAGAGAGGAGGAATAATGTATTTGGGGATGGGGAATCAGGAGCAGGGTGGGTGGAGGAGGGAGGGGTGCAAGCACAGGTCGATCAATCAATTGTAACTGGGCAATGGATGAGAGGAATCCTTCCTCTAAGGGCGGCAATGTGTACCAAATACTCTGCGGTGCCACTTACAAGGTCCTGAGCTTTGGCATGTGGTTGAAACTGGCCACAGACAGTCGGCTGATGTTGTTGTTGTTGAGCGTGCTAAGGAGAGGAAAGAGCAGAAAACACACAGAGATTCATTCGTCTTTTTTGAAATCACAGGGACACAGAGTAGTGACTTAGTCAGCACAGTACAGTACGGAAGTTGGACTAGTGGATTAGTGTCATGTAATCAGTGTAATTTTCTAACTCTGCTGAGAGGCTGACAACAAAAGTAGTGCCTTGCTAACTACAATACTTGTTTGTCCTACAGCATACCCCTACAGCATAGCTACTTTTATAACATCTCCCTCATCAGCTGTCTCGTTTGATTAAAACCAACTGAGCCTTCTGTCTCACTTATCTTGAGATACACAGAACTTTAAGACCATAATCCCTTTATTCTATCCTGAATTGTCAGGACTTTAGGATACATGCAGAAAATATTTGGCATCTTGGCAGAAACGGCACTGAAAACAGGTGCAACAGTGTTTTTGGTAACCTACCAAAGATCTTTATCTATATTTGTTATATTGAGCTAGTAACTGTAACTGACTCCCCATTTTGAAATACTGATTGACTTTGAAATCAGCGTGATCTGCAGAATTTATATCTGTCATTAAGAACATCATCAGGCTTCTCAGTGGAGCAGGACTGATTTAAGGACAGAAGGAAGGGTCTGTTCAGTGGCACTAATGACATGGTGACCTTATTAATGAATTATATGATGACAGCGATTAGACAGAACTGGGTATTAAGTGTAATTTCTGATTATATATATATATGAAAACATCCTTTTTCAAATGCTGCACAGGCAGTGCAGTCTTTCAAAGGTCAACGAGGATATTAGCTGCTCCATATCCCACTGCTGTTAGTGCTCATCATTCACCTGGTCCTCTGTTGTTAGCAGGGTGACTGAATAAACAGGTACTCACAGCACTTCCAGGTCACGTAACGCTCGGAAAGCTCCATCCTCAATACAGCTGATGTGGTTGTAATCCAACTGGCTACACACATAGACACAAAAGCACAAAAGAAAGACAAAAAAAGGGAAGCTGTAAAGATGTAAAGGTGTCTTACAGTATATCTTCAGGTAAAATTCAAGCCAGACAGCCCACTACAGATGAAAATGCATCAGCTCCCCCCGGCCAAACTCATCAACAACCTCCCTCTGTCTCCCTCGCACTCACTCACTTTCTCCTTTGCTTTAGTTCTGTTTCCTGAGCTCTTTGTTCTTTGCAGATGTATTTCTCAACGTATTTATCTCTGGATCCATTCCCGTTTCCTGCTCTCTTCAATCTGACGTCTAATTTGTATGCGCTGCTCTTTACCTCTTTTCTCTCCCTCTCTCTCTCTCTCTCTCTCTCTCCCTCCTTCTTTCTCAGAATCGCTTTGCTGAAACAATTTAATTAAGACATAAGGACAGTAAATCATGTGCTGTCACTGGCATGCTAATGGACATACACACACACACAACACACAAATACACACACATGAACACACACACTGCCCTGTCCTTTTACAATAATTGCAAGACATTTAAAAAAAAAATTATCTGAAAAAATAAAACACCAGGATGCAGCGAAATTGTTGAAAAATCCATATTTATAGAATTACTGCTGGGCAATTACTTTACCTACGAAATGACCAACAATTATCTTCAATCATCATAACTATGACTGAGGCAAAACAAAGAGAGAAAACAACATAAATGCTACTGATGTGACATCCATAGCACACACACACACACACACACACACACACACACACACTCATTCATGCAGCTGCTATCGAGCAGCGGTGCCAGTCAATACAGCAAGCAGGAGGCACATGACATTTAACACAATGAAATATTGATGCACAGGCACATGGGGGTTGTGCACATTTGCAAACACAGTGAAAAGCAAGTGACAGATGTGCACCCACCCACCCACACACACACACCCACATGCACAGAAAGTAATGCCAAAGTGCCACTTACAGGTTCTTGATCTCCACAGCTCCCCTGAAGGCTTTCCTTGGAACCCCCTGAATCTGGTTCTCACTGAGATCACTGGACAGAGAGAGAGAGAGATGTCTAGAGAAGAAGGGGTGATGGGGGTGGGGGGGATAAGGTGTCAGAGAGTTAAGCCAAGCTGTCACAGAGCCACCTGCGGTTCAGCACAAGTACTTGATGTAATCTCCAAAATGCACCGGGGGAACTTCAGAGCCAGACAGATCATCTGCAAAATTGAGTTCTTTGCACACAGAGCACTCCTTGGCCAAATATAATCAGCTGTCTCTATTCATCTCGCTGTGACACAAAAAACGCTTCCTCTGACAAGTGTCCACGCATCTGGAGCCAGGTGCAATTCAATTGTCTGCTTTGAACATCCATCCAAGTCAGGTGTAAGAGGCTTTTAAAAGCTTAAACAACCTGTAGGGGGCACTAGTGACCTCCGCTTCCCTTAGAGCTTTCTATTCCTCCTCTCATCACTCCCACTCATCTCTCCCCCTCGCTCGCCCCTGCCACCCCCACACCCCCTTCCTCTGCTTTTAAGGAGTGGGTGGTGGATGTGTGTGTGTGTGTGTGTGTGTGTGTGTGTGTGTGTGAATATGCGCTGGGGTTTACAGAGATTTAATTTTCAGCCACTTTAACTAAGCTGCTGCTTAAAAAATACAAAGAGTAACACACAAAATTTACTGCAGTCACTGACTCACACATGCAGATGTGTGCGCTAATGCATGTTCACACACACACACACACACAAGTACATAAATACAGTCACATACATGAACAGGTGTCTCAGACTAAATCTGCTGCCTGCAGTCAAGTGAAACACATGCTATCACATGGTTGGTATAGCAACTTGATTTAGTGAAGGACACACACACATAGGTGCTGAGGAACGCACACACACAATAGTGGTTGTGTACATGAAATGAATTCAACGCTGTCTGGAGGATGCAGATGTATTACAGGATGTAAAATGCAGGTACTAAATAAATCAAGCTACATCATCTCAACATCAGAGAAACATCTTAACTGGAGAGAGGACACTTAGACAGCGTAATGGTCATCATGGTTTCTCAGACTGCTCGAGTGTGTGTGTGTGTGTATGTGTGTGTGAGTGTGTGTATATGTGTGTGTGTATTGTCCGCCGCCATCACACAGACCAAAGTTCCAGACAGACTATTTGACCTTTCACCATTGACCTTCCAGCTCTTGACCCCTTCTGTGGTGCCGTGACCTCCACCATGCTAATCGGCTAACGGCTAATGCCCAGCCACATTCCTCGCATTCCTCACGGCTGTGATTGCATTATCAGCACTGCAGGTATCGTCTGTTGCCTGCACATGTCACCTGCTGCGACTGAAGTGATCATTTGTTGCACAGAATAGAGAAACACTACACAGATCTGGGGAATTGTGAGGGGCAAAATAATTGTTAGTTGCAGACCCAGAAAGTTTTCTGCTCCTCCCCCTCGATCTGGTTTATGCGCATAATTCACGAGTGCAACAAATGCAAAATGTAAATTTCTAGTAAATAAATAGATAAAATAAATAAAGAATTTTAATTTCAGTTGATTACACAAACACACATGTACATACTTGCGTAAAAGTGAGTTGGCATCAGGCTTCAGTGCTCTCTGATGCTGAGCTCAGTCAACATGATCCTGGAGTAAGACTTTACAAACAGAGGCAGATGAAAAAGAGGCTTCACCTTTGCTGTTTTACACACACAGAACACAAACACACACACACAAACACACACACATCGGCTGGTCTGAATCAAGTAGAGTGTATCCTGATACTGTTTTTACAGGACCTGGGGGGGGGTTGGAAAACAGCTGTGGTCCTTTAACCGCTGGAACACTAAAACCAAATAAATACTCTGAAAGTGCTCCTTAACCCTACACACACACACACACACACACAGAGCATAGTATGTATACACAGCATAACTTCCACTTATACGTCTGCATCCATTGCATCTGCCTATCGGATGTAGAGATCAGTAAAAACTTGTTAATGTGTGTATTTGAGGAGTTGACAGTCTGACAGTTTGTACAGTATATCTACATTTTAAGCCGCATACACAAACCTCACTGTGTTTACACACACACTTAACATGTTCACTTGGGAACATACAGCATGCAGCTCTGTTGCAGTTATACTCATGCAGCTCTGGTAAACACCACAGGAGAGGAGAGAAATGGGGTTGTGCACAAGAACAGTGTGTGTGTGTGTTACATATACATTTATCTTTTGAAGCACTGAGATGATTGGAAATTGATTTTTCACGTCCTTCTGTCCCTGTGATCTACGACAAGGGAGAGAGAGCACACACACACACACACTGACATAATATATGCATGCATGTGATTGGCAGTTTGGGTTAGTGTGGAGCTCTTAAGGAAGTGCAGGAGGCCACTCTAAACCCTATTCATCACTCAGACCACCAGAGAGAGAGAGCGAGAGAGAGAGAGAGAGAGAGAGGGAGGAGGAAGAGAGGGTGAATAGTGTTTTACTACGATTAGGAAATTGACTTCTTAGAGACTTAAGAGTGGATTTTCTTCCTCAGTTTGGCGTCAAAGCACGTGATTTAATTTCATCTTTAGTTAAATCGTTTGATGGTCGTCCCACCCACCACTTTATGCCTCTCTTACTTTCTCTCCTTCAGTGGCATTCTCTCCCTTGAGTCTTTCCCTTTTCATCCTCCTCTCAGCGAGTCTCTTCCTCTTCTCCTAAATAGGTCTTGTTTTTGGACTTCCCAAAGATTTAACCCCTCACCTCTGCCCCAGTGCCTAAACCGGGAGGTTACCTTCATTAAAAGAGGCTCCTGCTGAGCCCCGTGTGTGTGTGTGTGTGTGTGTGTTTGAGGAGGCCGGAGGTATTAAAGGCACACAGGAACTATATTACGCTGCTGACCAAGTTCGATAGCCCCTGAAAGTAGAAATACACACACACACCGCTCGAGTTTGACAACCGACAGCACAAATCTATGATGCAAAGGAGGAGACTAGACATAAACACACCTACAATGCTACACACTGATGATATAGGTTAAATGGCTGCATTTGTGCATAGCTCTTTCATCAAAAGTGCTTTACATTTTGTCTCTCATTCACTCACAGACACACACCAATGATAACTAGTAGGTTATCATGCAAAGTTTTGGCCTGACTGGATCAAAACCAACAGTCTTGCCGCCAGTGAACAACATGCTCTACCCTCTGAGCCACATCCATCCTCCATATTATCTCCACTAAATGTTCACAGGTGCAGTGACTGAAAACCTTGTGCCCGTCCTTTTCTCTCATGCTTCTCTTTTGTCTTTGACCACATACACACTAAGCCTAGATAAATCTAAAAAAACTGACTGTAACTCACGCTCTAGTAGGTACATCCAAACATGCAGGCCTCAAGTTTTAAAATTGCAGGGGGTAAATTGAGCTTTTTAGAAAACAATGACGTATCCCGTGGTTGGGGCTGTGTAGAAGTAATGTTTAGAAACCAGCTTTCTGTCTCCTCTAACCCTCTCTGTGACACGTAAATGCACCAACGCTGGACCCATGAGCCACATGAGCCGCTATCACATCCCTATTTTATTCTTCTTCATTTTTCAGGACAGCTGAAAACTTAGCTGAGTTTTTTTTTTTTTTTTTACTGTTTAGGAATTTCACTGTGGACAGAATCATAGCAGATGTAGTCTTTCTCTCTTCTGACCTTCCTCATTTGTCTGTTTTTCTCACCTCTGGTGGCCCAGGATGTGTGTGTGTGTCTATGAGTGTGCGTGGCAGAGTCAGGTCTCCAGTGTTAAGAGCTTAGTGCTGCTTTTCTAGAGGGTCTTTTCAGAGCGAGAGAGGCTTGTGACGCCCTGCGTGTCTAAGAAGACCTGGGCATGAAAGAGCAGCACTCAATTCTCACATGCCCTCTTCCTGTCTCTCCTCACACCGGACACTCTCTCTCTCACACAGTGCCACAGTTCTGAACCTCCCTTATACAAGAACCACTGCCACGAGATTCTTCCCGTATCCAGCAAACTGGGGGTTCCCGTGGATCCATGTGCGAGTGTGTGTTTGTGTTTGTGTGTGGCAGGGTATGGGTTGGAGTTGGCAGAGCAGTAAACTAATCATCTTGTTCATATCCCTTTCGGAGACCTTAATCCTATTAAGTATAAGAATGTGTGAATGGGCTAAGAAGGAGCTGGAAAGAGTGAAAAAGGAAAAAAGGGAAGAGAAAGTAAGGAAGAAATGGAGAAAATGTGAATGCAGAAGATGAGATGGAATGAGTTTTCAGGCAGAAGGATGGGATGGTTGGCGGGAGAAAGACAGAGATGAGACTGGGATTGTGTGCCATGAAGTGGACCCCTGAAGATCACACTTCTGTGAGCAATTAGGAGGAGAAAGACTCCCAAAGAAAAGAGAGGAGATGAGGGGGAGAAAGGAAAGGGAGGAGAGGAGGCTTGCTGAAGACAATGCAGAGGATTACTGAACACACTGGGCCGGGACTGGCACCTCGGAATGTGTGTGAGTGTGTGTGTGTCTCTCCAGTATCCTAGAATTCTTGGGTGGCAGAGTTTTTAAAACCAGCATGCATAACATGACAGTAAAAAAAAGAAGAAAAAAAACACAATTCACACTATTTGCTCTTTGAAGAGACTGAGTTATTATGCAGAATCTTTTTACACCTCCTGGGTCCTTTCACACACCAGAATCCTCCGTCAGTCTCTTCTAAACTAATATTGACTGCTCGTGAATGACAGATCTGCAGTCTTCCTCCCTCGCCCTCTCTCATCCTATCTCATTGTCTGTTTCCCTTATTCACCATCACGCCTCACACACATACTTTAAATGCCAGGTAAGAGGGTTGCCATGGTTACTGGACCAGGGTGGGCACCTAGGGGACATTTTGACTTGACAGAGTGGATGTCCCCAGTGTGTGTGTGCGTGAGTGTGCCTGTCTGGCGACTGGGATGGCAGCCTGCCAGAAAAGGTGTGTGTGTGTGTGTGTGTGTGTGTGTGTGTGTGTGTGGTCGTGTTGCCTCCATGAGTTTGTAACATTACAGAGTGCGCTCAGTTTACAAAAGCTCTTGTGGTGGCAGCTGTGTTATTTTCCTTGCTGCTTTGCTAAGGAGTTTTGATTTTGCAATGTTTCCTCCTTTAAACTCTGAATACAGAGAGGAAAGCCAAGATGATTGCTTGGTAGAAATGCTACATTCTGCCTACTGATTTCCTACCTAAATAGCTCCTGCTCTTTTCCATTCAGCCACCAATCGTTTTGTAGTGGGCTCTCAACAAAGCCAGCTGTAAGCCGCTCGTGAAACTTGTAACACAAGTGTCCTGTTGCTGAGGAAACTACACATTCAACAGACAATTCTTATCACATCTATCTTGAAAAATGAACTGGTGAAATAATAAAGCTGAAAAAATAAAGGTGATGCATGCTGTTGTGTGTGTGTACATGTGTGAACGCAGACTGATTACGTTGCTTTCCAGCCCAGGAACAGATTAGTCAGCGGTCTGAGACCATGACATCATCAGAAATGTTTACACATGTAATTATAGACAAGTGAGGAATACATCTGTTGTGCGCGCGTGCACACACACACACACACACACACACACACATACCAGAAATACAGTAGACAGTGGCTTGCACTAATACAGTAATTGCATATGAGGAGAGCTGAGAGGCACTTAGTAATGGGGACATGGTTTCCCTCTAAACATCTGATGATGATATTTAGACTTAGAGCTGCCTCAACAGAAAGGCCTGTCACACTGCACTGTGCACCTGTGCTGCTCCGACTTACATGTTAGAAAACATCGTTCTCCACGTCTTTCAGGATATACTTTAGCAAAGGGAGGGAATTAAACTCAAATGTCACAGCTGTTGGAAACATTTTTATCCCACACACACACAGACACACACACACTGGGCTAAGTGATAAAATCCTGATGTCTCTTGTAGCTCGGTGTGACATGTACATGACATCACTGATATGGGTAGTCCACGTGCTCATCAGTTGTTCAGATACATGCAGACCCTCTCAGTGCTGTATCAGCTCTCCGCCAACCAGTCAAGTTGCTGGAAATATCACAATCTCCCCCTCTGTCCCTGAGTTATAGCACTGAATATATAGTTTGTGCAGAACATTATGATGTCACATTGAGGTTGACCACTGACCTCTTGGTTACAAAATATCATCACTTTGTCATTTTATGCTATTAGACATTTGTGTGAAAGTTTGTCATACGTTTTGTAAGGTCACAGTTGCCTTGACCTTTGACCTATTACCACCAAATTCTAATCAGTTCATCCCTGAGTCAAAGAGGACGTCTGCGCCAAATTTGAAGAAATTCCCTCCAGGCGTTCACAAGATGTCACGTTTACAAGAGTAGGACCCAAAAACATAATGCCTCTGGCCACACCAATGGATAAATGAATGAGATTAACTGTGTGTGTAGCCTGTGTACACATTTGTTTGGCCAAAAGTCATTACTACCTCTGTGATGCTAGTAACGACTTTTGTGATTGTAAAGTACTGGAAAATGGCTGATGGGACAGCATGGCTGAAGTGGAAGACCATGAAAGACCATAAAGTTTTTCACTGATGTTTATGTTGTTTTTAACATTTGTTCAGCACAGTTTGCCTGTGACCTGTATTGTTCATTTCATTTCATTTGCTAGCACAGCAGCAATGGCCAAGTGGTCGCTGTGGTGTGTAAAAACAAACTAATCAAAACAGTTTGTAAATTATTTTTGATGTTTGTTTTTTTTATGTTTATACTGCAGTTTCTCATTACTTGTCAGTTGTTAGCCAGTTGAGTAGTTACATGATTACATTACCTAATTATTAAGCTAACCTAGTTCTAGTTATCAATGCGTCTTTATTTTAATAATAAATTTGAATCAATATTGTTCTGATTTGTTTTTTGAAGATGAAGACACAAAAATAGCTATAGCGAGAAAAAAGTGATTAAAAGAATATTTAATTAGCAGTGTATGTGGGCTATCACTATAGACCATACACTCCTTACAGAATAAAAGAATACTCCCCCTTCTTGATTTGTGTTGGCGAAGAAAATAGTTACGCAAATCTCCCATTGACTGCAATTCATGTTGTTATTGCACTTTGAGCATCCTCTGCTGGTCAGCTTGGAGTTTAACCTCTTCCCTTTCCTCCCTCTCTGCTGTGGTTACAGCACAGAGTGGAGTCAGACACAGGAGAAAGTATGATAGATTTGATTGATTTGTTTTTCCTCATCCTCATTTTCAGGAACTAAATGTAACCAAAGATTTCTAATGTCGCATCTCAGATCTCTCCCTCCCCTTCGTCGATTCCTTTTCACCTCCTTCCTGAACATTTCTCTCCCTCACTCCCTTTCCTTTTTTTGTCTTTCCTTCGCTCTTCTGTTTCTCTCTGCCTCTCTCTCTCCCTCTCCCACATCCTCTCCACCCTCCACCACCCTCCTTTGCCCTGCTCCCTGTGTAATGAGTCTAATCCATCAGCCAGACAGTATTAATCGTATTCCGATAGCAGTGTGTTCACTCGGTGCTCGCTGCTGTCTCCGTCTCTACGAGTCAATAACCCCGGCTCTAAGACCTACACACTGCCTATGACAGATAGGCTGTGTGTGTGTGTGTATGTGTATGTGTGTGTGTGTGAATTTTAAAACCAGCTCAGCACTATGACCAAAATTTATTGCAGTCTTTGCCTGAAAGAGTGTCCAAAACACACACAAGATGTAGACACAGACACACACACCACAGCTAAAATGACCACCACCGGACGCGTTGCCAGACCACTGACAAACTCTTGGTCAGTGACATCATATCCTTTTCCTGTTTGCCTCTTACATTGCCATACAATAATAAATAGAATAGATAAATATAGAAAGTGACAGCACATGGACGCGTGTCTGGGCCTATTTGTGTGGGTTTGTGTGTCTGTCTGTGTGTCTGTGTGTGTGTGTGTGTGTGTGTGTGTCCCAGTCTGCATATCCCTTGCCAGGTCAGAAAGTATTTCACCCACGTCTTTGACCTGATCTGCCACAAACTCCATGACCCAATAAGCTGAAGCAGCCTCCTCCCTTCTTGTCAGCCTCCTTTCCATTTAGAAACCCCAAAGTCTTACAAAAAAAAAAAAAAAAAAACCCCTCTCACTAGCGGATAATGTATCAATCTGGCGCCCAACGATCCTTTGTCATTTTCAGACTTAGCTTTTCCATCTATTTTTCTCCCCAGCAATTTGCTTCATCCATCAATCGCTGCACTATTCTCCTGATCGCTCAATCATTGCATCACTCTTTGCATCCATCAGTCATTCATTTTTTTTCTATTCATCTGTCATCCAGGAATCCAGCTCAGTTAGACAAGCAGAAGCGCTGGATTAAAAGTAGAACATTTAAGTTTGGAGAGCGAGCAGAGAGAGAGTGAGCATGTAAGGCGTCATCCTGTAGCCGCGTTATATTAGTCTTACAGTTACATGAGATTTGTGCTGTTAAATCATGTTCATTATAAGCTAACAGCCCATCTGCTGTTCTGTGCGGCTCAATGTGGTAAACAAACAAGCAAAGTAGACAACTAAACAGCTCAGTTTAACAACTATGAAATATAGAGGTCAGTTTCTTTTTCCCATTTTAAGTGATTGACATTTGAGCTTCGGAAGAGACGGTTTGTGGTCGGGGAAAGAGTGTGTTTGTACATGAGGAATGAGGGGTTATGTAGCGTATCAGTGGAAAGAGAGCATAAAATGTGTGTGCGTGTGTGTGTGTGTGTGTGTCCGTGTCTCGCAGCAGAGGATTGCAGTGGCAATGACTTACTCACCCTGGTGCATCATTATTCACAGTTGACAAACCATGACAAGACGAGGCAGTGACGATCACACACTCTCCCTCTCTCTCTCTCCTTCACACACACACACACACACACATCTCTTAATCCAGCACTCTGTGCGGTTTTGTCTTTCCTTCCCAGTGTTTACCCAGCAGCTTGGGGGTGACATGCTGGCGAGGCCTCTTCACACACACCTACGCACACACACACACACATATAAGCCCATTTTAAACATAGGTCCCGTTATATTGCTGTTAAGATGACCCCTCATTATGCCGGATTTGCTTGTTTACACTGAACCAAACAAAGCTGATGTAATGCCGCCGCAGTGTGTGACGTGTAACACAACAACTCCCCTCCCCACCCACAACCCCACGATTCTGTGTTCGTACCTTTTATAGAGAACAGGGAGGCAGAATAATGATGCAACACTCACTCCCTGAACAGGCTGTGTAAAAGTGGCTACATATACTGTACATCATCAGGTTCAGCTGCACTTTGTATTTAATACTAAAAAGCAAATGTTAGCATGCTTATACAGTAAACCTGGCACACAGAGTTTAAGGCTTAGAAACCAACTCTAGACTCTTTATAACTCCAGAACATGCCTCAAGTTTTCCTCAGTGTTTTGTGGTCTTAGTTTGTCAAAATGGGGGCCACAGTGTCAGACAACCCCTGCACTGAATTAAATTGTGAATATGAGAAATGATGAATACAGTCTCCAAACCCAAGCTGACATATTTAAATAGTTTGTTTTGTCCAACCAACAGTCCAAAACCCAAATATATTCAGTTTACTATCATACATGACCAAGAAAACCAGTAAAATCCACACTTTCAATAACTGAAACAAGTGAATTATTAGCACCTGATCGATAATTAACCGTCACAGATTAATGCTCTGTCAACTGACTAAACAATGTACTACCTGT
This sequence comes from Lates japonicus, assembly GCA_033238685.1. Taxonomy (NCBI): domain Eukaryota; kingdom Metazoa; phylum Chordata; class Actinopteri; family Centropomidae; genus Lates; species Lates japonicus. Next base: position 1,816,393 of record BRZM01000099.1, on the reverse strand, counting down.
ATTTGTTTCATTAGTACTTCCCACCTCTAGTAAGATGGGCAGACATCCTTTGTGGCCACACATCTACCACTTATTTAGTTTTTGAGATGACATCATTATTCTTTATCTTCTTCCTCTTTCTTGAGGCGTGTAACAATTGGTCTGAACAAGGCTCTATAATGCCATTTGTTTTGTTTTAAAAAACTGTTTCTAATAGCCTTTAGACAGATAAAAATTTCTTAATATCTTATTAATATGCTAATTTTTCTGCTGTTTCTCCACATTTCTGGTGTTTCCGTCCACTCCCTTCTTTCTTTATGTGCTAATTCAAAATGCACATTACAACAGGTGGGTGGACATGCAGCCTATTTACAGACAGAATGAGAAATAGTGAGGTGGTCATTGCTGGTTCAGTAAGAGCAGAAGCTGATCAGATGTCTCCCTTTAGGCACTATCAGAGTGTGTTGTCAGTATCCGTGTGCTGTGTGTATATTAGAGACAGAAACTGTTTCCTCCCCCGAGGCCTCTCACTTGAACTCAGTGTGAGAATGAGCATCTTGTCAATCGTCTACTCAGGGCTGTTTAGGGAAATGAGGGATTCATCAGTCAGCCGCTCGGCTCTGGGGAGGGAAGGGGGGTGAGGCTGGGACAGTTTACAGTATCTGACCCAACACCTGCACAATGCTTTCAGACCAGAGGGAGAGGGAGAGGGAGAGAGCGTGTGGGGGGGAGGGAGAAAGGGGGCCAGAGGGGAGGACAAAAAGATGGAAGAACAACATTTGTGGCCATCAGAAAGAAATCCGAGCACTATTCAGATAAAAAAAGAACAAATTGGCAGAAAGGCATAGTTTCTGCTTTCCTTTTATCACTACTCCACCTCCTCCTCTTTGTCTCTCTCCGAATCTATTCAAGATGTCTCCAGACCCCCCCCCCCCTCCACACCCACACATACCCACCCACCTCCCTCCCTCCCTCCCCCTCTGTTTTCCAGCTCCTGGCAATCGCAATCGTAGCTAGCTGATATATCCCTCTTCAAATAGTTTCTCTCCGTCAATGTTGTCTTTCTTTCTTTCACCACCGTAGAGGCTCAGGTCACACACACTTGTCACTCTGGATCAGCTCCTGCACCATCAGTCCACTGTCCTCTGCACACACACTGCACACACACACACACACACACACACACACACACACACACACTGCAGCCCTGGCGCTAAAATGTGGCAGTTACTGGCAAAGACACCAGAACAATTTATGTTTATTGGGCTGTGTCAAAATAAATACAATATCTGACAATGATAGGAGAAAGACAAAGAGTGAGAGACGGGTTGTAGACGAAAGAGAGGGAAGGAGGGACAAAAAAAGAGAGAGCAAACACTTTCAAACAAAAGCTGAGATCCATTTCCACATGGCCAACAGTGAATATGAGAAGTCATGCATAATATGGACGGCTTGTGCGCTTTCTTGATCGGTTGTTGGGGCTTTTTGAATGTTTGCGCTGCATTTTACCCTAAACACCGTATGTGTTGAAGTGAGCAAAATTACTATGTGTGTGTGTGTGTGTGTGTTCTGCATTCCTGTGAGCAGCCGGTTGGAAAGACAGGCCATGAAAGCAAACAGTGTTGGCCATTAAGTCTCCTGGACACCAGCCAGACGACACACAGGCATAGGCACACATATATATAAACGCGCGTAATTGTCATTGATAAATAACCATATCAGTGTTGGTGACTGGATTTAAAGATGATTGATTCTCAGTGATTATATATTTATTTAAAGAAACAACAACAAATGTCTACATGTTTTACATCATTAATGTTTGACTTTAAAGGATTAAAACACTTGTTGTAGAACAAGTGTTTAAATCAAAGGACTCTGGTTAAACTCCTTACGACCCTTTGTTGCATGTTCTCCTTCTTGTCTGCTCTGTAGTGTTTCTGCTCTGTAATCATATCATATTTGTGTTTTTTTCCAAGTGGTGTGAATTTTATTAACAGTATTAACAGTACATTTACTTAACTAGGTACATTAATTGTGTACTTCCATTTTCTGTTACTTTAAATTTCCACTCCATGACATTTCAGAGGGAAATACATTTATCTGACGTCTGTATTCACTGTCTACTTTGATCATTTTATAAAATAGCATCTATTTTTATAGATTCAATTACCCAAAATAGTTTTTTAATTTCTCAACCTCTTCCATCTACAACATTGAAATGTTGCTTACGTATTTATACATCAGAAATAACAACAATCTAATAATATCATAATAATAACAGCAGTCGCCATTCTACTGCATAAAGAGTACATTACATATTTGTATTGTTAAGTTTTTATAGTGTGGTATTGGCACTTAAACTACACTTAACTAAGGTGCCACCATTGTTCATATTCCAGGACCCTGCCTCAGCTTCAGTAAAACACGTGGATCAAGACAGAAAATCATGAACGTACTTTTTTTTGTAGATTTTTGTGATATTTATTGTTGCTTTGTTTTCCTCTTATCACATTCAAAAGACAGATTTGGACCTAACTTTCTCCCGTAACACCAGACCAGCCTGTCTTCACCGTGTTTGATCACATACATCCTGAAGCAGCCGGGGCTAATTTAGAACAGCACATCGCATTTCCAACTGGACAAGTTCAGACACTTCAGTTCAGACCTACATAAGTGATGCCACTGTTCCATTTACTAACCACAGCACAACACGAGCTGTTCGGTTTGAAACCCAACCCCGCTGCGCTACAATGTCCACGATGAGGTTTGTGTCCCAAATATAGAGAATATGTTCAGGTCAGAGCTCGATGAGTGACTTTGTGCAGCGGGCGACACAGGGGGCGCTGGGTGAGGAACAACAACACCAACACGTCAGACTGCTGCAGCCGCTGTTAGCTAGATCAGATTAGCAGGGTGTGAGTATCTGTGTGTGTGTGTGTGTGTGTGTGTGTTTGTGGGTGCACCAGGAGTGTCATATTAGTTGGTAATGCATTAAACAGCTGTGACACACATATCCACCCACGCAGACACTCACAGATACCGACATACTAGCATTCACATAAACTGATTAACATTATCAGAATACCAAACTCCAGCCCTGACCTCCATGAGATTGACTGACAAGGCGACTGTTTTTAAATGTACATGTGTATAAAACAAGGTGTGTGTGTGTGTTACGTGCAAGTGTGCACCAGCATCACAGCATTCAATGTGTGTGTATGTGAGTGTAATGGAAGAAGTGGACTGATGTAATGAGGCTGTAATAAGGCTGAAGCTTAATCCTGGTGAAGACAGACATAGACCTCTCACCCCTACACACACACACACACACACACACAGCACACACACACACACACACACACGACACATCATAATTTTTCCCTCACACTCTTCCTCGTCCTCTAACTCCTTCTTCCCTCTATTTCCCTCCCTCTTCCTTCTTTCCTTCCTTCCCAACTTGCCTCATTTTCTCCTTTGACTTGTTTATCTTTCCTTCCTCACCACAAATCCCTTTCATCTCCTCCTTTCCTTCCTTGCTACCTTCCCTTTTCTGCTTCCATCCTTCCTTCCTGCCCATCCTCTCTCCTGTCCCCAATTTTCCTTTTGTTTTCCCACCATCCCTCTTCACTCCCTCCTCTTCCCACATTCATTTCTCCCTCATGTCTTCACTTGCTTTTTCATTTCTTCCATCCCACACTCCCTCTTTCCTTCCTTCTCCTTCCTTTCCTCCTCATTTCCTCTCTCCTCATCAAACAATCCCTCTTTTTCTGTGTTTCCTCTTCACCTGCCCTCTCTCCTGTCTCCTTTTCCCCTTCATTTCCATCCTCCCTCTTCCCTATCCTCTTTCTTCCTTTCCCATCCTCCTCTTTTCTTTCCTCCCCTTTCCTTCCTTACCGTTGTCTTTCTTTCCTCAGTCTGTTCTCTTCCTCTGCTCCCTCCCTCCTTCTGCCCTTCTCTCTGTGTCTCAGTGAATACCAAAGAGGGCGCGCATGTTTCCTTCAAGTCCTCCACATTAAGCTGGGCAATAAAATACTACCAAATACACACACACACTCACACACATACACACACACACACACAATGTAGTTTAAGAAGACAAGCTACTGTGGTTTCTTCCAAATAGTCTCAGTCTATTTCACGCTCCAGACACACATTTCCCACCACAATTTATTGTCCTGAGGTGGCCAGGGCAGGACATATTCTCTCTCTCTCTCTTTCTCTCTCTTTCTCTCTCTCTCTCTCTTACACACACACACACACACACACACACACACACACACACACATATACATACATACATGTAAAGACACACACAAGCTGTCTGGATTTCCTGTCTGGTCCAGGATTTTGAGGTCGAGGTTATTTTTTGTCTTAGGTTTCACAGAAGAAAAGGATTCCCTGCAAGTTTTCACGTTTCACAGCCTAATTCTTGCATAAGACCATCTACTACTGACGTGTTGTTTTTATTTGATTTTTTAGAGTTCCTTTTAGAAACAGGCGGGGACATCGGATGAAAATTTGTCTTTTTAGCAAACTCGGGTTCATATACAGCTCTTACCCCACAAAAATAAACTAATAAATGAGATTTTAAAAATACAATAATTATCAAGTCTCTGATATGTGATAATCTGCAGCCTTTTTAGAGAAATGCATGTTCATTCCCTTTTCTATACACAAGACTGACATTACCAACAGTGGCTGAACATGGTGTGGTGCTGCGTTAATGCACAACCCACTGTGGTGGTATTTGAAACTTAATATTGGAGAATTCTTTACAAATTATGGCACCCATCGACTTTGTCATCTGTTCTTTTCTTTTTCCTGAGCATGACGGTGACCACAAAATCACTTAAAATTTTTGACAAGAGATCTAAGCAACGTCCAGTTGTGTTGTCGTTACTTAGCAACTGTTTTCCCACTCGAACACCAATCATACTGCGTATTCAATTTCCCATGTCGACGAACCAACCTCATGAGCTCTGTTTGAAAATACAACATACATTTTTCCCATGAAAAATTCCTCTGGAGCTCAGGAAGTGATGCGTTTACATTTTCAGCTGCAGCTACAGTGGTTTGCTTGGAATAAACAGAAGAACCACTATGGCAAACAAGAGACAAAAGTGTGTGATCTGCAGGGTTGTCCGGTTCACGACTTGGTAAAACTGGGCAACATGCACAGGCTAGGTTTCATGGAATATTATTTACAGAATGGTTTAGACCAGTTTGACCAATTTAACTGGGTCGGTGCTGAAAAACCGCAAAGACAAAAAATAAGCAGCTCCACTGACCTACAGAGACAAATGCACCAACAGGGAATGCAATGCAAAGACGCCCCCACACTGGCTAATTGACTGCTTGACTGACAGGTGATCTGCAGGAAGTGCAGCGCCAAAAGCAGCACAGAAATGACCACTTGTGTAAAAAGTCACTTGAATGCAGCACAGACCACTTTCGAGGAAAATGGTGCAACTTAAACCACATTGGTTATATTCACTGAGCCAGTTGCAGCGGGGCTGGTAGTAGCGGACTGGAGAGGCTGGCGTTGTGACATTGTTTCCTTTTACCGCGGGGGTCTTGGGAGGCCTCAGTTCGAGGCCATAGTGAGGCGCTGAAGCGGGCTGCCTGACTAGAAAGAGAGCACTTTAAATACTGACAGGCAGCACTTGAGACAGGCCTGGGAGTGCAGGGGTCCTACTGAGCTATTGTCACCCACCACACAGGTTAACAAGACACTGCACCAGCCTCTAACCTCTGTCTTTCACTTCTCGTGCACTTTGTTCTCTTTAGTCAGCCTCGCTCTCACACACATACACCCGCGTACATGCTCCCCCATAACCTTTTATTTATTTTAATTTTCCCTTCTTTCTCATTCCTCCCTCCAATTTCTCTTTTAACAGATAAAGGAGAGAAGACAGAGCTGTGAATAAGAAAACAATTCACTTGTAAGGAAATAAAGGAGCGATTTGTCACCTCCAATAATGACTTTATTCCCCCTACAAGTTTCTTTTTTTATTGAATTAGGCTGCTTTTTATTCTGCTCATTGCCCATTGATATCTTTCTGCTCCTCTCTCATCTCTCTCTCCTTCTTCTCTCCTTTTTCCGTATGTCTCTCACTCTCGCTCACTTTCTCTCTCTCTCTCTATAGTGTATACATAGTGTATCATTTCAAAAGGCTTTCAATTCAACCCTCACAGAGGAGACAGTATAAAAAGGCTGCCCCAGGGCATGAGCATACACACATACACACATAAATGTGCACATGCATGTAAAGGCACACACACACACACACACACACACACACACACACACACACACACACACAAAAACATGGACACATGCAAAGCAAACATACAGACACAGGAATAACCACACATGTAAACAAACTTGACAGAACACACACGTACAGATTATCAAGCAACATTTTTTTAGATCAAAACACACACACCCTGTTCTTCTCAGGTAAATATACAGATGCTAAGTGGTATCTAAGAGACACCAGTAATTACACACACACACACACACACACACACACAGTGAGGGAGGGAAATCCCTGATTGCTGAGTTTATTATTCTGTGTTGACTCCATAGAAATAAGACTTTTTTTTATAACCTTAGCGTTCTCTTTCTTCTTCTCCCATCTTCAGTCGCTCTTCTGTCTCTTCTTCCGTTCTCTTCATTTTCTAGTCTGTGTCGGTCACGCCTGGCTGCCATCCTGTCATCAGTCCCTGTTGCTCTTTCACTAAAAGCTCTTAGCTGCCCTCAGGGCTCAACTTATAATATTACAGTACACCTCACCTCTCTCTCTATCTCTCTTTGCCTTTTTTTCTCACACACACAGACATGCACACACACAGACACTAATGGAAGAGGGGCATACAATAGCAGCACTAAGTGAGCAAAGAGCCACTGGACACAGAAAGAAGAAGCATCTTAAAAAGCCTTTTGGGTCCCTTGCTGTCTGTCACAAATGGTGGTTATGGTCGGATTAACATCTTGGACCTCTGGGCGGATCAGTAAGCTCCATGATGCAGGTGTGTATGTGGTAATGTGTTAAAATGACCTTGAATTAATAAGCACTTTTGGGAGCAATTAGGAAACAATGGTTGCTTGGGAAATGATTTTTTGAGTTGAAGTGCGTTGTCAGATCTATGGCACTCGGTCTCTGTTCCTTAATTTGTAGTTTTGTTTAATATTAATGCATCCCTGGGAGATTTGTATCTGCTAGGCTAGCTAATAGGAATCCTAATAAAGCAGAGAGCGATGCACTGACTGAATATAAACACGAACATGCGCTGATAAACCGACTGCAGAAAAGCACAGAGTACAAATGCACGTATCTCCATTCAAAACCAGCCTCAATCAAAGTGTTTCTCTGCACTGCAATACCGCATACTGTGCATGCATGAGAGGCTGTGCATCTGTGTGTATATGTGTGTGTGTGTGTGTGTCTGAACCGCATAATAGTTAACTGTATTATACCTTAACCATGGGAAATACCCACCGCACATTTTAATTACTTACGTGCGCATGTTAGTGTGTGTTTTTACATGTGTGTGTGCGTATGTGTGAGTGAGTATGTGCATGCATAAGCGTGGCGGGGCATTAGGAACTGCTCTATTGATGAGAGAATGAAGTCATTTTTCAATGTGGGGTTAAACGCTGCATTATTGCCGCCTCATTTGGCTCCTGTGGGCCACCATAGCCCTCCTGTCTGGTTTCCATGGCACAGAGAGAGAACAGAGAGGGGAATGTCCCTGCTTGCCAGACTGCAAGTTCATCCATCAGCTCACACACACACATACACACACTCACATACACACGCACACACACAGGGGCAGGCAATGAGGGCTTATCCCACTCACAGTCGACTTTCCCACAAAGTTGCAACAAATCAAGAGCAGCAGCGCTAAGTCTCCTAAAGCCAGCCAATATCACATTATACGCTAGTTGTGCTTGGGTATACAGAGCTGCACTAGAGTGGTTGTGCGGCTGTAAAACCAATTCACCTAAAAGGATAGCGTTTCTGCCACGGCTACAGTTCACACAGTCTGCAGGGGCTCGGATGTAAACACGGGGAAATCTTACAGAGTCCATAACGCTACTGAAGGGAAACGATTTAAATTCGCCGTAGTCTTATGTTTATTGCTGTGTTTCCTGCCTTGCTTATGGGCATGTGTGTGTGTGTGTGTGTGTGTGTGAGTGTGAATAGTCTGATATTTGTTCTGCATTGAGCAACGTAAGCGTGTACCAGTTCACAAACACTGTGGGGATTGTCTGCGGTAATGGGATGGAACAAGCAGGAGCAAAACGTGCACATGCACCTTCACGAGTGTGTGTGTATGTGTGTGTGTATGTTGGCTGTTTGAACAAGCGCTGAACGTGAGCCAACCACGTCAGTGAGCATTGTCAGTTCACATAATAACGACATTCCTCTGGTGATATCATACAGAGCAGACAGAGAACAGCTTCACTGTAAAGACACACAGAGATGGATGAACTGTCCTCAGCCATTAATGTAAACTTTGCCAATTTTCTTGTGCTTAACAGAGTTCAGTAAAAACATCCTACAAGCTGGGTCCCTCTTTCACTTCCCCTCTTTCTTTCTTTCTTTTTAATACCCCTGAGGTCGAGTCTCTCGCCTTTTCTCCGTTTACTGTAAACATCTCCATGTATCACTGTCATATCAGCACATTCATCTCCTATAGAGGGACGGGATCCCTGCAGCGCACCATTCACCCTCATTCACCCGCTCACGCTGAGCATAGAGTGCATGGAAACACACACACACACACACACAAGCATCTACAACCTATTGTGCTTCAGCCTGTGTGACATTTTTATTTCTTAAAATCCATTTATCATGCAGACACAAAGGAATATGAGAGCACGCACAAAATGCAGCTCTGCATGCACACATACACTCAAGCTGTTAAACACAGTATATCGCAGGGTGCTTAATCACTAACGCCACATTTAATACACATCATAGCTCTCTGCTTTGCAAAGTTGGATGACTTTCCTTATTGAGAAGAAGGGATATGTCTCACGGTATTAATCTGTGAAGCTCTACTCTAAAATACAAACTTCAAATATCTACTTAAGGCCATTATGTCAAACAATGCCATAATGTTAATCTTGGCAGACACTATCCTGATTTTAAAAACAGAAATCTAGTCTGTCTGGATTTTTTAAAGAATCTCTTTAGAGATTTTGTAGCTTTATTGTGAGATGTCCTGCATGTCAAATCAAGTCAGTGTTAATTATGTACAGTCCAAAGTTATAGGGCTTTAAAGGCTCAACAGCATATGACGTCTATCCTTAAATGCTCAAATCAGACGAGGAAAAAACTTGCTAATAGAGGAAGGAAGAAGTAATTATGCAGTTTTTAGCATTTAATTAATATTCCTCAGAGTGTAAAAGGTTTATGGTTGTTTAAGTCCGGCTGGTGACCTTTGTTGTGTGTGACTTCCCCATCTATTTTCCAACTCATTTCTTGTCTCCTCAGTATTGTGAGCTGTCTGATAGAGGCGTAAAATGCCAAAAAACCAAACAGAAATTTCATTGTTTCTTGCCTGCAGGATTTTATTTTCTTGATCCCAATGAAACGCTTATTAAAAAAAAGATCTATACTGCACATGTCCGCAACGGTTTCCACACAGACACTCACACTAGTGGAGGGGCCCTGTGGAGGTAGAGGTGATCCATTTGGATCCATCTCTACTCCCCCCTGTGTCTATAAAAAGCCTGGTGTCACATAGTGAGATCTCCTGTCTCCTCTCCCAGACTCTCTGACGAGGTGTCAACCCTTCTCAGCTCCACCTGACACAGGAGCCACATACCAAACATCCTCATTCCTGTTTGTGTGTATCTGAGCAAGCACACGTTGCCGGTGTTATCACCTTCCTCTCTGCGGTTTCTATGTTTGTCCATCATGTTAAGACCTGATAGTAAAAGACAAGTAAAATTCTGAGAACCACAGCGAATGGGAAACTCTCCGGCCTTCCTTGGTCACACTGAGAGGCATTTGGTCCAAGCCTATTGCACTGACAATCAAAATGCCTCCTGTAATGCTATCATCACACAGCAGCACCCCCCGGCAACTGTATTAGACTGATTCAAAGGACGCATAACTTTATTAACTCACACACAGCATGACATGTCTCTAAAAGCAGCGGGCCGCGCAGGCTGCCTGCCATTCTGATAACATAACTTTATTAGCCAGTCTATTGACACAGGCGTGGACAGCCGCCTCGCAAGCTCAACAAGTTCATTAAGTCGTCCATGGCTGGCCTTCAAAAAAGCACAACTTTATTGCTAGTTGTGCTGCCAGACATGGACACAGCCGAGGTCATTCTTTCTCAGCTGCCAAAGAAAAGGCTTGTAATACAACATGGAGGGAGAAGACGAGTAGACAGACAGACAGACAGACAGCGGCCCAAGGCTTTTCTCATTGTTCTGCGACTAATCAACTGTGCAAATGAAAATGCCATAAAGGAGCTAATAACATCCCACACAAAAAAAGACAGCTAAATGTAGTAAGTGTTGTATACTTAAGCTCACTGTTGTCGTTTCTGATTTTCACTCGTCTTTCCTGCTGCATGAAGACGCAGAGTCCTTTTACAACGAGTTAAGCTCAGAAAACCTCAAACCATCGATACCTTTCTGATTTCTTTTTTTAACTCTTCAAAGTTTAAAACCTAAAAAATAATGAGCCCATTTACGCCTTGAAACCCGCAGGTGGATAGAAACGAGTCCAAACAAACAACAAGTACCGCATATTTTTGTTGCATGCTTTTTATTTGTTGTTTAGTCTAGGCAACAAATCACATGAGCACACTGAGCATGTCTGCACACAAGCATGTGGACACATGCACACACACACACACACTGTTGGATTCCTAGACTCAGTACCATGTGGCATTTGCTTATTGAATGCTTTCCTCCGGAACACATTCATAATTTATGGAGAGATTGGATCTGTCTCCACAACACACCCAACCCCAACTCCCCTCCCTCCTATCTTCTCCCCCACTGCCCTCTGCAACCCCCTCCCCTTCTGCCCCCCTGCCCCCCTGCCCCCCTCCATCTCAACCTTCTTCTTTTTTCCAATAAACACATCACCTCTGCGACACAAACAAGAAGCAGCAAATGCGTCTTTTGAAAAGTTGTTTTAATGCATCTGATTGAATTCAATCAACTTAGAGAAACTAAAATAATCTGATATCATCCTCTCTCTCTCTCTCTCTCTCTCCAGGGATTTCAGAGTAAGTGATGTTACTAATTGACCAATCAGGTTGCACTAACAAGGCTGTCAGACCGTGTTAGGATCATCCGCCAATCATGGCCCGCTGAGTTGTCTCCCTGGGCAACTGTTAGCCAATGACCTGCAAGAATCCGACTCGGAGCAGTCGCAATCAACCACCAGAAGCTGATATACAAAGTGAAACTACACATACACACACACCAAAATCATGCACAAACGTGGACCGCTAAAGTAGGTAGCAATACAGGCAAGACAGTTATTTACAAAGAATCATACATGTGTGTGTATTTGTGTGCGTGTTTGTGTGCACAATTACTCAAAAACCATGTTGCTCAGGAACAAAGACTTTGCAGCCCATTAGTGGCCGAAAGCTTGAGGGCAGAGTACACACACACACACACACACACACACACACACACCACACACACACACAGAGCTTTGTTCATTTTGACGTCTTTTAAGACCTTCTCCGCCCCGTGCATGTAGGAGTCAGAGCAGCCTTTTTATGCTACCATAGTAGTTCTTTCTTTCTCTTTCCTCCTCTCCTCCACCTCTTTCTCCATCACTGTGCAGGTTCTTAACCTCCTTTCCTCTTTTTATTTTCCCTCCTGACTGTCTCTTTCCACCATCTAACAATACCCCTTTTTTTTAAGACCACTCCTCCATCTTTCTCTTCTTCTTCTTCTTCTCTCCTCTATCCATCCATCTCACCCTCCAATCTTTCCTCCATTTTGGAACATTTATTGAACTTCTCCATCTTTCTAAAGCATCCTCCTCTTAATCTGTTTTTCTGTCCATCCCTGTTTTGCCTCTTTCGTCCCTCGAGGGAGAAGCAGTTGTAAAGATGCCACCGCTTTTAAGTGACAGCGGGTTGCCTCTTCATGCCGCAGTCATGGTCAGTGGAGCCTATGCTATTACACACACACACAGGCTCACAGGCAGAGATTCAGCCTCTGTCCCATGACCACAGTGGTAATCAAGGATTGACACACTCACACACATATGCACAGGCAGCTTGTTAGTATGTTAATTTTCACTGTGCATATGAATGATCATCTGAGCGCAAACAAACACACACACACAAGAAAGGCGACCATCATCACTACAGGAATTGGCGGCAACTCTGTCAATATTAGCGTAACCGCATTCATCCACTCTCCTTCGGTACGCGCCGGAGAGAGGAAATGAACATTCATTCTTCACTGAGAGACAGACATTTTCTCTGAATCATCAAGTATAAGTTTAAGAACACTCACACGCTAAAAACACACACATACACGCAGCTATGAACGCCAACCCAAACTGTAGCGGAAAACCAGAGCCCTGGGATCAGCGGAAAAAAAACTGAGAGCATGACGATAGCTGACATTCCAGGGAATGCTGCAATACCTCATCACACACACACACACACACACACACACTGAAAGAGAAGATGCTTGTGTAATGGAGACAGATAGAAGGGTAATCCCAATTTCATTTTTCCAGAAGGGTAGTGGATTAGAGGAGGATTAGGACAGTATCATGACAAGATTATGACACACATGAAGCTCTGCTGCACTAAGCCCATTACTCCCTTTTCTGTCTTTTGTCTGCGCGTGTGTCTTTGTGTGCGTGCGTGTGTGTGTGTGTGTGTGTGGAATTGAGTGAATGAATGTGTGTCTGCCTCAATACATTCTACAGGATGAAAACGTGTAGAGCCTGCTGTTAAGCTTTTTCCTTGGGGAGAGCCCTGAGTGTATATGCAGACAAATGTGACAGCCCAATGACAGCTAATCAATATATGTTAGAGGTGTACATAGTTAGAGGACAACGAACCATATTTCTGATGCTTCATACCACATATGGGTCACTGCTGCTGTCCCCCCAGGGGTACAGGAGGGGGCAGATATTGGGGGTTACGGGGAGGAGGGGAAACAGAATCATTGTTGGTCTTTAATCTGAATTTTTCAACAAGGTTCGCTGAGCTTTTGAGAGACGAGACGTTCACTCGCATGGGCGAAGCGGGGAGGGGGGGTGAGTCCAGTTCAGGCACTCGTGAGTTAATCACAATTATGATGAGCAAATGGAAGACTGTATAACGACCAGATCGGCAAATAGGAAACAGACCTCCGCAGGAGAGCTGTCGTCTTGGCTTGCACTGTGTGTGTCTGTGTACAGTGACAGTGCAGGCGGCGTGGAGAGCTGTTAAGTTTATGGGCTATGTGAGAAGGTAGCAACGAGAGGTCTGACAGTGTGTTGTTATTTTTGGTCCGGGGGTTCTTAGGTAACTGAAGGCCAGACAGACAGACAGACATACAGAAGGCCAGGCTGTCAGACATGAAGGTCCACAGACAGAAAGCCTCACAGGAGTGAAAAGTAAAAGGATCATATGAGGGTTTTTGAAAGTTCTGACTTGTTAATTACAAGTCCTCTGTACTTACAGTAACATTTTTGTAAATCATTTTAAAATGCATAATGCAAGCTATTGTACTTTTCCAGACATCCATTCATTTCTGTAAAGTATGAAAAACAACTGGCAAGCTTAAAAATGTGCTTAATTTGCATAATTGAAATTTTAATTATAATGAACATCAAGTCTGCATTTCATTTTTCAAATCGGTCTGAAATTAATCTGCATATTTGTAGCACGCATGTGTAACCACTCTGATCCTGGTCCTTTAAAAGACTGTTTGCATGTATTAGGCGATTAATACGCATCTTTTTCCACAGAAGACATTTTGATGTGTCACAGTAAAAAGCACAGGTGTAAATCACAAAATGAATGATCCATTTAGCTGCTTTTGTTTTCAGAGTTCTGGTATTGTTGTGACTTGTTGTTAATATGCTTTTCCTTCCCTGACAAATCTCAAAATATAAGTCTAAATCAGCTATTTTTTAATTTTGATTTAGAAAAGCAATATTTATAAAACACCAATATGGAACCACCACAATTTTTTTGCACTTGGGGAATTTAACTTGTTGAGGCCATAAACTGTTTTGCTGTTTCATCCGTAATTATCTAAATCTATGTCTTTTGTCAGGTCATTAAAAAAACACCATTATGGAGGGAACTTTGTTGACAATCACTCACAATCATTTGGCCATTTCAACAGAGACACAGCGATCACAAAGGAGAAGCAAGAACGATTTGTTCACTTTCATTTTCTTTACTTCAATCAGTACCTGCTTTAAGTGAAAAGAAGATGAAGAAGGGGGAAGGGTTTGAGTTTAAAGAACAGAGGGAGCGATCTGTTTGAGAAATGGAGAGAGGATGTGAAGAGAGGGATGAGGGATGATGTTGGCACTGTGAGAGGAGGAGGGCGGTTGGGGGGCATGTTATGACATCAGATGTCGTTAACCAATTAGACAGGGTGTTGCAGGAGAGTGGTTCCAGCAGCCACTAAAAGCCTCTGTGTCACTGACCTCAGGAAGAGAGAATTTAATAACAAACAATCTCCCCTTTCTCTTTTTTTTCTCCTCTCCTCATCACTTCTTGTGCCAACAGCCACTTCAGTAATGGCCGTCTTTGTCCTTCCTGAGCTGTACGACCCTTATTTATGTTGAGCTGAGCAAACCTGCCCATCTGGAGCAGCGGGTTAGAAACCTGAGGCCCCAACTACTTAAACTGTGTGTCAGGAACCGCAGATTGTTTGCTGATTGCTGCTGGGTTTCCACATGACCAGATTAGCAATTAGCTTTAATGAGCTTCGGTCAAGAGGTGAGGCCGCAGAACGATCTAATTTGGGTTTTGAATTGGAAAACGGTTAAGCAACACTTGAGTTTAACTACAGCAAAGACCTGGATGAGTGTTCAACTACCTGCTCAGAGAAGATCATTGTTTCAGTCCAGTCACTGAGGAAACTGGGCAGATGATACGTGATGCTGTGAAGAGAGATTTACAGTATGTGTGTGTTCCACTCCACTTCATTACAGAGGAGGAAATCTCTTTCTTTGAAACGCTCTCGCTCATGTAAGATGACAATCTGTCCCAGAGCTCATAAGCATTCTCACAAACACACACACAAGTGTAGTTACAGCACAAGAACAGCTGAGCTTTAGATTGCTCCAAAATCCCCTGTGACTGTGAATTTGGACCAGAGGGGTGAAATAAACTTACCACCTGCTACTGGTACTCCACACACACACACATACAGACATGCACACACACACACACTTTTCCCCAACATCTGCCACTGCAGTCCCTTGTGTTTTGCCAACACCGGAAACTTTCAGACTAATAGTCACAGCTCAAGGCAGTGCTTACAGTTTCCCAGCTTTTAATGGCTGTTCACTTTACATCATTAATGCATATCAATCACCATAAATAAACACACACACACACACACACAGAGAAGGGTGCACATACAGCAGGATTTGTATCATTGAGCTGTGAATAACAGAGCTGAAAGCCTCTGCAGTGAGTATTGAGCTGCTGAAGGTTCAGAGGCAGAGTGATAGAGGCAGGGATGGAGCAGAGAAGGAAAATAAAACAAAGAGGAGAAATTTATTGAGAGGAGGAGAAGTACCTGCAACACTCAGAACGAAACAACAGCTCTGTAGAGAAAACTAATTTAGTGAGCCTCATAATGTATGACTTCTGTTGAGCCCGGCAGAGTTGGTAAGTTAACTCAATGTCATTGTTTAGGAGCAGTTTGAAGTGTTGTTGACAAAGTGTACAGTTATCTCATGTCAGTCTGTTTTCATATTTGAAGTAGAACTACTACATAACAAAGTCAATCTGTCAAGTGCCTGTCCATTTTGAAATACAGTAACATAACATCTGCAAATAATGATTATATTCATTTTGGTCATTAATTAATCTTAGTTTGTCAATTAATCTAATAACTGTTTGGTCTATATTCACAATATGGTGAAAAATTACACTTTTATCTGTTCAAACAATTGTCTAAACTCCAAAGATATTATGTTTCTATCACATAAAATTAAGAAAAGTAGAAAATCCACCCAAGCTGGGACAAGAAAATTCATTAAATCAAAATAGTTGGTGAGTGATTTTCTCTTGATCGACTGATGAATGACGTAAATGTTTCAGCTCAATTATGAACATTATTTCAGCGCTAACAAAGAACTTGGCTCCTGTCCCAAGCTATGCGAATAAAATAAGCCCATAAAACTTCCTTTTCTAAAACACAATTCAAGAAAAACTCAAAAGAAATCACATTTTATGAAATCTTTAATTTCACCTGTCATATAAGAAACAAAACTTTTCTTTCTCCAACTTTGCATCACGAGACAATTTGTTTGTAATTTATGTTTGCACCAGACATCAACAGACCGTCTGTTGACAATTTGCGCCCAATTTGAGTCTCATGAATGTTACACTATAACCTGTATCTGGTGTATTTGACAGGGTTTCACAGCTGCAGAGTGAACAAGAAAATAACACACATTGTGTTTGATGAAGAGACAGTGGGCGGACACACGCACATGCGCGAGTGGTCATGGAGGACAAACAGCGATCAAAGTCCAGCACCTCTTGTCTGACTCTCTTTCATCTTTGCATGCTAATTAACCTTGACCTGAAACCTCCTAGCGCTTAATTGCTACCATGGAAATGGCTGCCATTTTCAGAACTGTCCCACACACACACACACACAGAGAGAGAGAGAGAGAGAGAGAGAGAGAGAGCAAACACACTGTTCAATTAGACCCATCCATTCTGCTTGACTAGCACCAGTCATCACCATCAGCCCATCAGATATCACCTGTCTCTGTCTGTTTCTGCCCCATTGACTCATAGAGAGGCAGCGGGGGGGAAAAAAGGGGAAGAAGAAGAGGAGGAGGCAGAAAAAAGTGTACAAGGTATTATTGTGAAATATGGGATAATTTTACCTCTTTGCTCCTTGAGCAATTATGAAAATAAAGTCAGAGGCTTAAAGGGGAAATCTCTCTTTGGTCACAAAAGCACTGGTAACTAGCAGCTGTCAAATAAATGTAACAGGGGTAAAAGGTATAATATTTCCCCCTGAAATGTAGTATTTAAGTATAAGAACCATACCCCAATACTTCTAATCTACTCATTTACTTTCCACCACTGCAGGTCTATTAGAGACTTTGGAAACACTGTGAAAAAATCTTTTCACTGCAATAAAAAAAAGACAGTTTGAAAGTAAGAAGAGTCACAAAAGTGAAGGCAGAGGGAGAAAAATAGCCCAGTCAAAATGACATGAAAGTCAGCCAAGCCAACCCAATGGGTTCTATCTCCTGAGAGAGCTGATTGGGAGAAATGAAGCAGGAGATGGGAGCAATGCTGTAATTTTAGAAATGCAGATTTTAAAGTGTTTCCCTCTGTCTGTCTTCATACCAGCTGCAGGGATTCACACTGTGACAGTAACATACACACATATATACATATAGACTCAGATCAAATGAAGCGTACAACGCTGAACTTACGAACCTCTACAAACCTGCATGGAACCAGCATGCCGCACACACATACAATGGTATTGTTAGTTGTGGGTTTGTCTGAACATGCAGGTTGTCAGGCGGTAATGCGGTGTGGTTAATAACCCTTTCCTCTCCTCACTCCCATCACTCTTTTCCTCCCCCTTTCCATGTTCCAGGTGCTGTTTGGGGGCATGACACACTCACACATGTTATACTGATTACACCGGAAGCATCTTAACCAAGCCTCGAGCAAAGTCGACTGCACTGCCACTGGTTCATTTGGGGCCACTGTGGATTAC
Source organism: Lates japonicus (assembly GCA_033238685.1). Classification (NCBI taxonomy): domain Eukaryota; kingdom Metazoa; phylum Chordata; class Actinopteri; family Centropomidae; genus Lates; species Lates japonicus. Next base: position 1,798,464 of record BRZM01000099.1, on the reverse strand, counting down.
TGATGAAACCTAAAACCAGTATGAAGCTGGAGCCAGTCAGAAGGGTTTAAGAAGTTAGAGATCATCATGACATTAATGCTTTGAATTGAAAAGCCAATCAAGATGTCAACTGAGTGTTTTTTTGTTTTTTTTTTTGTTTTTTTTTTTTTGGAGCATAGGCTTGTAGGGTGTAGAGCTGTAAAACTACCACCCATCACTAAATGCTTTGCCAGACTCTTGTTCTTGTAAATATTTGCATAATTTAAATAATAATTTTGTTCAGTAAAAGTTCTTATGCAGCAGATTGTGTCAAGACAAAAAGATTCGGTTAATTTGTTGAAAAAATTAGAAAAACATTGAAGAAATTATTCTTTTCATATATTTTCTTTTATGGAGGAAAACCTGTTAAAACAAATCAATGACCAGATGCACTTGCGAGGCTGCAGTTATTCTGTGGAACTGAAGAAAGAGATTTTTGTAGAAAATCTATTTAATTTCTATTTTCAAAAATGATTTTACAGACAAATCCAACACAAGTTTTGTTTATTTTGTGGAAAAAGTAAGCTGTAGAAAAGCATTCTGTAAATAGACAATACTCTAATATTTTCATTTATGGAGGGAAATGTTTTGTACATCTATTTATGTAAAAACTACTTCAAAACGCAGCTCTCGTCAGGGTGGCCAGGTAAGCACTCCAGTTTCCCTCTGACTTATGGGAAAACAATGGAAAACACATGGGAAACAATGGATATTCACGTTTTACTAACAAGGGGAACTCCACACTCATTTCCACTGCCCAGTGCCGTATAACACAGATTCAACTCGATATCGTCAGCTGCTGAGATGTCTGGGAAGCACCAAGTGTTACCTAGCGGGTCGCTACGGCAACTCTGACAGGAATCTTATGTGCACTGTTGAACACACACGCTGACAGTAACCCACCCACCCAGAGCGCTGCTTGTAATTATGAGAGCTGTAAAACAGGCTGACATCATAGCCTTGGGTTACTCATTCCCTCGCTCGCCTCTCTTTTAAACTATATTATAACTGTGAGTGTGTGTATTTGTGTGTGTATGTGTGTGTGCGCTAGTGAACCTATCCAACAGTGGACCAGGGACATTTTGGAGGTCCACTTTTTGTCATGCTATAATCACATCTAAAACTCTACTCTGAATTTATTTTAATTGTTGCCATGAGCTGACCTGCAGGTGTTTGGATTTTAACGACTTCTTCACACATAGTTTTTTCAAAAAGGTCCCCAGTGTTACAGATAGGCATCAGCCAGGGTGACAAGTTCCCTCTTGACAAAATTACAAAAGCAGTTTTGCAGTTATATTATGAAAGAGGACTTTATTGTTTATTAAAAATGGCCAGAAATAGAGAAATAGAGTCCTCGCTTGGTCCGGCGTAGGCCCACAGTTCTCTGTAGATAAGGTAAAACTTTATGTGTGTGTGTATTCAGAGGTAAACTGTCCAGGTGTTTAGGCTGTTGTCTAACTTTCACTGCTCATCCTACAGCCTCCCAAAATAACTACAAAATGACTACTTCTGTCTTTGGTGTTACTCACTACAGGAACACCTTTAATCTACTACTCCACACACACACCTACACACACACTCAGAAAATAACTAGATAGTGAACTCATAGTCAGGTGGAGATAGTGACAGAGGGAAGAAGAAGATGACAAAGGAATATAAATAAAATAAAGGGAAATTCAAGACAGGCATAGCAGTAAACATCATCAGCATCACTATTGATTTGGGCTAAAATATGAGGAAATTTGAATGGAGAGACAGAGCTGATACACAGGATATGAGACTACTGTAGGACAAATTTGCAGTCAGGGAAAAAACTCAATCAGCTGACAAAACAGCTTGAATAACAAAGAACATAATCTGGTGCAATGCTGAGAAAACAAATAGTTTAAATTCCTCTTTCTGAACTCATAAATTCGTCTGCCAATGAACTGTCAGGACCCAGGTGACCCTGACTTTTCATTTTTGACCTCTGACCCACAAACAGGAAGAAACCTGCACACAAACACACACACACTTTCTCTTCCTCTGTGTCTGCTCTTGTTCCTCCCTCGATCTCTCTCTCTCTCCTTCAAGTCTACCCCCTCCTTCTGTTTCCACACGTCTGCCAATAGTTCATAATTTAATTTCTCTGAGTGATGAAGATCTCTCTTTGTGTTGCCATTGCATTGAACCTCGTAATGTTTTGCAATGAAGCAAAATCTGCACAGACAAACAAGAGGAGGAGAAGAGGCATGAAGCCCTCTAAGCGTGTGAAATATTTAAGAGGGCCAGTGGTGAGGGGAGGAAAAAAAACGCTGTGTTTTGTTTTTGTGAAAAAGTGAAGAGAGAGACAGAGAGAGAGAGAGAGAGAGCTTCAGGAGAACATAAACCACAAAAGCTCTCCTTCGACTCGGCCCATTTAGGCCCATTTAGAGACAACACACTTGCAAGAGAGCGAGACTGAAGGGAAGAAAAAACATAGAGAGAGGGCGTGAACAGAGGAAGCACATGAGTCCCAGTTATTGTTATTACTAGACAGAGAGACAGACGGATAGACAGATGAAGAAAAAAAAGGCTAAGTGTGAGGAGGAAGGAGTGATATGATATGATCAGAGTCCTAACTTGTCATTGCATACTTTATCTGATCACTCTTTCAGATAGCATCTGTTTTATCCTGCATTACCCAATCTTCCTGGCATCCTGAGTGTGTGTTTGTGTGTGTGTATGTTGTGTGTGTGTGTGTGTGTGTGTGTGTGTGTGTGTGTTTTCTCCTGACACTTGCTGAGAGGTCAGAGTTCTTAAGAGCAGCCGTCCAATTACGGGGGGCATGGTGTTACCGTAGAGATGAGAGAAAACTGTAATTGGATAATGACACGTCAGGGTTGGAACCTGTCATTAGACACTGGCTCGGACACGCGCACTCACCTCACCCACACACACACAGACAGGTCGGGCACAAACCTGTGATTACAAACCTGCTGATCTATCACCAGCCTGCAGCTACAGAGCTAAAATATCACACTCTCTCTTCTTTTTCTCTCTTTCTGTCTCTCAAATTTTTCTTCACAAATCCTCAGTGTTTCATTTTAATGTTTCATATGTTTTAATTTTATGTGTAGAATGCTCAGTAAGTTGGTTTTAAAGTGATTTTAAGGCTTGAAACTCTCTTAAAGTGACAGTGACTGATGTGTTGTGGGTGTGTTTCTGGCCTGAGTCCTGACATTATGTAAACATAGTGCGTTTTAATGAGCCTGGGTCGCCGTGGTCACTTCAAACACACTCTGCTTTTGGGGAAATAATGTGAGAGGCTCTAAACTTGTGAGCAACATCTCTGGGAGGAATCACTGGTCAGCTCCCAGTTTCCTCTCTTGGTTTCTTCTGCATCATTACCATGGATGAGGGTCTTGCATAAGCCTCTTCAAACCAATGTGTTGAGGGGAGAGAGTGGGGAGGGGCGGGGGGTGAGGGGAGGGAGTGTAGGCAAGAAAGAGTGTGAGAGGGAAAAGACTTAAGAGAAAGGTGCTGTAAAGAGAAAAGGAAGATAATAGCGAAGCGGGGAGAGGGAGAGACAAGGAGGGGAAGAAAATGGGGGCGCAAAAAAGACCAAGCGAGCAGGAGAGGCAGAGAGGGAGGGTGGTGAGGTTTTCTTTTGTGGTGGTTGGAGAGTGACAGGGGTGCCAATAGAGTGGCCAGCGATGACAGTCCCACTGGAGAATGCTGGCTATGCCACTGGAGTGGCACTAATGGAGCCAGAGAGGGGATGCAGTTGCCTGCCCCGGAGGGGGGATATTGTGCAACTGGACAAGGCAGCTTGACACGGAGCCAAGATGGAGGATTAGAGGGGAGGGAGGGAGGCACCCAGGGCAGAGAAAGACAGCCATGTTAGGTCTGCTGACTGATTGACATAAACTGAACCCTTTCTGTTTCATTTGACTGGAGAGACTCTGTGAGCGCTCAGAGTTTCTAGTTTTTGTTCTAGTTTCTGAAAGAGTGGACACTTGGTAGCCAGAGTGAGTTTTCACTGTGGATTACCATTAATATCCCTTTAAAACACAGTTTTCCCCTTGTGTTTACCCGTCAGTAGCTTTTATGTTGTTAAAATAATATTATTCCACAGACTGACAGTAACATAGATTTTATATTATCATGTTTCAGCTCAGTTTACAGTCAAATTACCAAACCCAAAGACAGAGGAAGACATTTCTGGATGTCTTGTGCATCATCTTATAAACATTCAGCCTGACATTCACATGTATTTAGATTTTTTTTATTTTTTAGTAAACTTTGGGATCTCCACTAGAATTTTAAATAAAGTTTTGTGGGTTTGTGGGTAACAATGTTTGGCTGCACAACATAAGTTGGTAATGACTATTTGAGAGTTCATGTGTCCATCCAGGAAATACTCTGTTTTTACTTTTTGGTTTGTAATATGATTTAATGTGTTTATTTCTGAGCTTTAGAGGGGCCGATAGGAGTTTTGGTTTTTGCCTTTGGACAGAGCTTGGCTAGCTGTTTCCCTTTGTTTCCAGACTTCATGCTCAGCCAAGCTAACCAGCTGCTGTTTGTATAGAGTAAGGCACAAGGTATCGATCTTCTAGTCTAATTCTTTACAAGAAATCAAATCGTATGTCCATGTTTAAGGAGCTTAATGAGTTAATTCCTACTAACTTGCCTCCTCACCACTTTATAGAAAACAAAGACACCAACAAGTGTAACACCACACCACCCCCCTGTCTTCCTCCTCCTCCTCCTCCTCTACATGGATGCACACAGCAAGCAGGGGTCAATACTGCTGAATAGCCGTGATTGGGGTGAGTAGAGGAGCGCTGCATGATGAATCGTCCTGAGTTATTCCATAATCCCTCCCATAATTCACCAGCCAGGCTGACTCATCCATCAATATGGGGCCTGGATCCATACCTGCAGATATCCCAGAGATAGGAGCCGCCACAGAGGGGGAAGAAGGAGGGCGACAGAGAGAGGTGAGGAAGTAAGAGGGAGGAATCGACATCCTGCTGATTCTCAGCTGCGTCACACCGGTGTTAACTTCATATTATTAAGTTAAGCACTGAGCCTAAAGTGAATGGGGGGGGGGGGGAGGAAGTAGACATAAAACAGAGCAGGGGGATGCAGGATGATTTAGATGCTTTGTTGGGAGGTATTACCGCACACGGTGACCCTTAATCACACACAAGCGAGGTGAGGAAATGCTTTGATGCTGCAGAAGACCTCACACGCACACACATAGATTCACATACACTCTGCTATCGTAACTACCTGCTTCCAGGTAAGCTCTTCCTGGCGTTGGATAGGTATGTAACCCCCCTCCCAATAATCCACACTCAGGTTACGCAGGTACAGGTACACACACACCTGGGCACTTCTCTCTGACAGACAGGCTGGCTCCAGGCTTCAGGCTACCTGCCATCTACAGTAAGTACTGACATACCTCTCTCCTCTCCTTTCCATGTGACTCTCCCCCTCTAGCTCTCCTCCTTTCTTTACTTTCTCTGTCCCTCACTTTCTACCACTACTTTGTGTTTTTTTTTCTTCTCACAGCCAGCTCACAATGGAGAAAACACTGTCTGTCTTCACCTTTGTAAATTCCTCCCTGCTCTGTTTTTTCCACACCATTTAAGAGAGCAAACACGTCTCTAATCTTTCCTTTAAATACCCTTCATTCATTCTGTCTGTATCCACCCCTCCTCTCTCTGTCTCTTTTTAAAGCCGTGACTCTCACTTCTGTAATCTGATGGGCAACACAGCGGTGTCACTGCTGGCTTGTCCATTATCCTGGATATCTCATCGGTTGACGCTGATGCTCCCTGACCTTTCACCTGTGAGCGCTGAACTCTGACATTCACGCACCACAGGCGACAGGTGATTAATTGAGCTGCGTTCAGCACACTGAACTGAGCAACAGGCAATGGACATTAAATGAAAAGTTTTCGGTTTAGAGAGTAAATTACATTGAAAGCATGTTTATCGTATAGATTTTGAAAGCATTAATTTAAGTATTCTTTAATGTTTTTATGTTTAAGGTTAAGAATTCATATTCATTGCAAAAGCTTTTAACTTTTAAAAAATAAACTTTCCAGAGTTTAGATGTCACGTCATGTTGCCATTGCACGACAAAGTGAGTTAGTGCTGGAAAAAACAACAACAATAAACAAACAAAAACTATTAATACTAATTATAAAACAAAGGGACGGCAAAGCCCCTTGATGTGTGTGCACATTTTTATGTTTTAAGAACATTAAGTCAAAATACCATATGAGTTAATGTTTTTTATGTGTCATATGTCAGAGCCTTTTGTAGAGTGAGAAGCGTGTCTACCCTAAAAAAAAAAGGGAAACCAAACTATTAGAAACACCTCTCACTACAGCATCACAAACTACAGCCTCCAAAGTTCCCATGAAACTAAATCACAGCAGATTTTAGCCGTGATTAAAGGCACTATATGTAAGTTTTTGCTATCACTACATAGCCAACATTAGCATTGACAGCTGTTTACTTACAAAGAGCTTCAGCCATTGTTGCGTTTACTACAAGATGTTAGAATATCTGGGCTGCACTACTTCTTCATCCTCTCATGTTGGACTGAGGGCAGACTGGATGCTACAGTGACTCAGTAATAAGCCAGGGCTAGCTGGTTAAACTAACTTAAATTGAGAAAAGCAAAACAAGAGTTAACATTAGTATTGCTTTCCAGCAGCAGACACAGTGCGTAAACATTTGTTAATGCTAACGTTGGCTACGCAGCGATAAGAAAACGTACATATAGCACCTTTAAAATAGGATTCATTGCAGATATGTTGTATTATGCTGCATTAGTTTAAGCTTGGTATTCTGCATTAAACTGAAGATGAAATTTAATTTAAAAAGCTGCATACAGCAACTGAATGAAATCTACACACACAAACACAAATACACAAACACACACTTCCTGCACTCAGCCAAGGAACAAGTTAGCTCTAGCTGTGGTAAAAGTCAAGCAGGGCGTTTTCATATCTTTAGATTCTGTCTGTATAACATAATCTTTTGTACTGGTGCCTTCTTAATGATGCCAGTTCAGCTTTGACTAGCCCTCTGCAAATCACTTGAGAATGAATTACAGCATTGTGTTGGGATCTGAATGGCCAAATCACTTCTTAGGAATGAGTGGCCTTGAGCAACTCAGATAGGCAGTCGCGTGATTCATATGATGGCAAGCGAGTGAGTCACTGACACTCAACACCTCAACACTGTTGGTTGATACTCAAGGTGATTCATAATGTGTACACAGATGACATGGAAATATCTGAAAACACACAAACTCAGCCACAAGAAAGAAAAATAAAAACACCATTTTCCTATTTGGCTGGATATGATCTGTGTGATCCAAGAGTCGGAATGAAAACATTTCTTGGACAATATGTCTTTGTATATGCTGAAAAGAGCTGTTTTCTTGTGTGTGTGTGAGAGAGAGTTTTTATATCTGTTAAAGTGCATTCAGAGAAACAGGAGGGGGCAGGAAATATTGCTGAATGGTAAAGCGCTGTGTTTGTGCCAGTGTGTGTCTATGTTTGTTAGATAGAGAGAAAGAAAGAGGAGAGAGAGAGAGAGAGAGAGAGAGAGGAACAGACATAGAGAGGCGAAGAGAGAGAGGCCCATCCACAGAGGCCTCAGGCTGCAAAGGCTTAACTTCATTTCCTTGGACAGACATAATGGCAGATATTTGCATATCCTATGTACACAAAGTCAGTGGCCAAATATCTTCTCATCCAAAACACTGCAGCTAACCCTGCTACCAGCAGATACTGATCTCTTTAAAGGCATCAGTCCCAAACATAAATCATCTTCTTCAACAACAATAATCAGAAGCAGGAGTCTGTCATCAACAAAGGGTCAATATGGCCTTAATATGAGTGACAGGGATCAGTTTCAAACGATAACCATGTATGAAATAACTGTTAAAGATGGTTGTATTAGAGGCATGAGGTTGGCCAACATTTGCATCACAGAAATTTCCACTGGGATCTGTCTGCACTGTGGTTTCCTGCACAAACTGCTCGCAAGGTGCACAAAGAATGGAAGTGGTCAGCTGCCAGTGCTCTGTATTTTTGTTATTGTCTACAAATCCAACAAAAAGACCAAAGCAAACAGTGTTTTAGTCTGTTTCTCAGTACTCTCCAGCCTCTCGACTCTGTTTGTGGCACTCACTCACAAGCCTATTCGTTTCTTACATCTTCATAAATTTGTAAAAATGGGTCACAAATATATGATTTCATTTTTTTTAAAAAGGCTTAGCTATTTCACAAAAAAGTTGGACACTGTAGCTTTTAGCAAACATTACTCAAACTAGAGTAAAGAGTGTTTATTAGACTTATTTTGATTTTGATTATTTTGCACTACAGACACTCAGGGGTTATTATTTCAAACTGTGCAATATCAGTGTTCAATCAATTTTTACTGTGTCTATAGTACTGTTTATATATTCACTATTTAATTTATTGCTTGCTTATTGATGCTTTTTTCTATTTTGCTATTTGCTGCTGCAACAATGTGAATTAACACTGTGGGACTAGTAAAGCATTATCTTATCTTATCTTGTGCTTTTAATAGTGTTTTGGACAACAATGGAGCTCTGTAGCACAGAGAAATAAGATAAATCAGGCTTTGCTTTTGCCTACATGGACGATACATTAGTTGGATCAATTCATTGTTGATTTTGGTCATATTCGTGGCCATATTCGTTTTGACCAACCTGAGACTGACATTATCTCCATCCATTACATTACAAAGAACATTTCAATTCTGTAGGTATGAGAAAACACAACCAGTGGAGTAAGAATTTATAGCATTTGTTAAAGTAACTGTATTTGGGGCAAAGACTTTCTTACAAATTACAGTAAGTTTTCTTAGTGCACCTCTCGTGATTGTGGATCATATATATAGTCACCTGCATCCAATATTTGCCATACCCCTAACCTCTCTGTTTAGTTTAGTTTTGGTGTTAACTCAAGGTCAACACCAAAGACCATCCTTGAACCATCGATAAACGAAAACAGATGTTATGATCTTCTGTGAGTTATTTCCATCCTTTGGTCATGTGATGACAACTAAGCTATTTGTTGTTACAGACTGTAACAAACAGCTAAAACCTCTGGGAAAAAGCCAGTAAGTGGATCATGAAGATGATTTTGTAAAACACTATTTCCACGGTCAAGAATGAACTCTGACACTCTGGTTTGGTTTAATTAACAACCAAATGACCATGAACTAAAGTTGGCTGCTCTGTTTGTGTAATCAGTTCTCTTTTATTAATTTGTTTTTCTTTCATAATTTTTCTTTTTTAAAAGTTCTTTGTAGATTGTTGAATTATGACACAGATTAAGGCCAAAACATGTTGGTCTCATAATAAAGCTGTTTAATCTTAGAATAAAAGAAACCTCAAGTTTAAAAAGCTGTTTCATGTGGCACTTCCCATGAGTAGAAGTTTAATTTGTCATGATTTTTGTTAGTGAGAGGGAGGAGATTCCCCCTCCTTTCTCCTATAAATCACCTCCTGCTTAGATCTCCTGACTGAAACATTCTTCACCTTTGACCTCTGTGGGACCCAAAGGTCATCATCGCTGTGGCAACTAAAACGCGAAGCTCTCTCTGTCTTAATTAAAACACATTATTTACTCTGAGAAAATTTCATTTTTCTCTACCTTTGACCTCTCTCTTCCTCTTCCCTTCTCCTCCTCGTCCTCCTCCCTCTGTGTTAGTTAACTGTCGACACGCTGGGAAGAGCCCACGTCTCTTGTGACTATTGTGCCGAGCCTGTCATCTCGGCCGAGGTGGTAATGTGTGTGTGTCGGAGATAGAGAGAGAGAAAGTGTGTGTGTGTGAAGCGAGGTTAAGCTCTAACAGAAGACAAAGCCACAACCTCCGAGGCTGCTAAGCAACAATGCTGCCTGGTAAAGCCTCATCAGGGCACCGTTTAGCAGAGGATTAGGGACTATTACACACACATAAACACACACACCCAAAATGTAGCCTCATCAACTCCTTAATTCAAACCTCACTTTAACTCTGGTTTAATGTGTGTGTGAGAGAGAGACCTGAAGTTCAGTCATTTCCCTCCTCTCAATCAACGTGTCCATGTTGACTCTCCGTCTCAGCGGATGAAGGACTGATGATGAAGTGAATTTCTCTAAACTCCTCCTCCTCTTGCTCTCTGTGTGTGTTTCCATCCACATGTTTTTAAGTATATTTTCTATTTGTGCATTAAAGTTTTTTGGGGAAAATTGTTTTTACGCTGAGCAGAGATGAAAAGTGGAACTAAACAAATAAATCATGATGCACATCAAGCATGTGAGACTAAAAACATCAGATCTGTGTGCAGAGATAAGGACGCTGCAACATTAACAAATAAAACAAACATAAATGTCACATTTCAGTAATGTTTTTCCACGTTTGTTTGAGGTATGACTCTTTTAATTTCATCATCTTATTGCAGCATCTTCTTCTACAATGGTTTAACTGCACTAAGTTAAGAGAATTAGCGCTGCCGACTGTTTATCTCAATGCGTCCAACTCCTAATATTTGCATGGTGGTAGCAGATGGAAACACACACGTTAATTCACATTTCCTTTGCAGATTTCTGGAAAAAATGGTTCAAATTTACACCACACACTTCACTTTCTACTCTCAACGTGGTAAGACGTCGGCTAGAAGAGGCCAAGCAGCAAAAAAATAACGCACTCACTCCCACATAAATACACACAAACACTGTCCCATCAATCCAGCCTCATACTCAAGCATAACCAGACTTTTTCAGCTGTGGAAGCAGTGACCCATTCTCTTATCCTCCCATCACCCCATCCCTTCATCAACCCCTCTTTCATCTCTCCCTCTTTCATCTCGTTACTGATTTCTGTCCAGCAAAGGGAGAAGAGAGAGAGAGAGAAAGAGAGGAAGAGCTGGCAGAGGAGAGGAGAGGAGGCAGGACAAATGTATTTGTGTAGCACCTTTAGCGAAGCACAAAGGCTATACAGTGTTCACATACTGTACAGCAGTTTTAAAATAAATAAGGACCAAACAAAGACAGACGAGGGAATACAAGTTGTTGCCTAGAAACAAGATAAATATGCCTAAATTTGATCATGGAAATGAAAGTGCAGAGGAGAAAACAAGAGACTATTGATTTAAAAGTGAATAAAGTAAATGCGTATTTAAGATAAAGCCGCTGGTTTCACCTGTGTCCAGCAATATCTGATTACTGCTTCATTGTTTTTGCTTCTAACTCAAGGCTCTGATGAGCTGACTGCTTCCTGAAGATCTGTGGGATCTACTGAGTTTATCAGAAATACACGTTGTTGCCATAAGCCAAATATATGATGTATAAACTATCAGCAATACTTCAGAAGCTGAGTAAGACAGTTTTAGGAGCATAAATAGGGAAAGATTTCTAACTTAATCTTTCATCTTTATAGCTCTAACATCAAGGTGAGCAACAACTTCCCTCCTCTTTGCTGAGAAATTTAGTCACATTCAGTTGTTTACTTGAATTTAATCGATCATCTGGAATCAGTGAATGTACTGTACTGATCTCTGAACATCCCTGGTATCTTTGCACAATGTGAACACTCAAGAGAACCTCATTTTACTTGTAAATTCAGTCGTGTGTGCTTGTTTTGTTTGTTGCTTATCTTAGGATCATCAGAGCAACATACTCCTAGAGGTGTGTGTAAGTGTGTGTTCCGATTTCAGGGGTTGAAACTTGGGTTCTTGCCCAATGCAGTGAGGTTTTACTGGCCCATCTTGTTTTTACAGAGTCTTGCTAATGAACTGTCTCTGTTTGATCCGTTGTTCCAAAGTGTCTCGCTGCTCTCTTCCCCCGTCTCTCGTCTCTTTCAGGGAGCAAACAGTCACAGCTGTGGTCTTTAGCGTTACTGTGGTGTGGATACAGTGATCAACAATAGGACAGAGAGAAACAGGAGGCCTGTCTCTGTGTGTGTGTGTGTGTGTGTGTGTGTTTTAGAGACAGACACACACACACACAGATAGTTTTTGGGGATATGCCCACCACATGGTGTCTCCAGATGTGTGTGTCTACGTAACCTAATAGAGTCTGGACCCTGGGGTGATGGGGGAGGCTGAGAGCATGTGTGTGTTTGTGTGTGTCATGTGGGGTGCAGACGCAGGTGTTTTAAATGAGAAGGATGACGAGGACACAGAGGTTTTACAGGAACTCACACTTACTGCTCTCCCTTGTTTGTGTTTTTGTATCACGTATCTGCGTGATGAACTCAAAAACCAACACTGTCTACTGGGGATTCTGCCCATGTATGACGGAAATGCATTTTGACTTTGCTCATATTATATTTTTCATCAACATAACGTAGCAGCTTTTATTCTACACATTTTAGACAAGGTAAAGCACTTTGTTCAATGACCAACCTTAAAGAGGCACTATAAATCGTCACCTAATCACTCTGACTCCTTCTGGTCCTTTACATCAAGTCTTGAGCTAAGTCCCAGATCACTCCTTTGTTCACTCTAGTGAGCGGTAAATGGAGATTTCAGACATGTATGAGTCATCTTCATATTGCTGACACAATCGCTGACAGGTGTAGAGTCACAGAGGGTGACTGTTGCAGCTACAAAATGCGTTGCATTGAATTGTGGGGTTGTTAGCAGAGAGTAGCGTACATGTCATGTACAAGTCAAGTCAATTCGGACACTCCAATAAAATGCTAGAGGGTAATACAGTGCACTTTTATTAAGTTATTTAAGAGTGATCTTGGACACAGGCCTGGACTTTATTGTATTATTGTCCACATTTTTGTTGTAATGTGTAACATCATGTCTGTATTCTCATGTCAAATGAAGCTAAACTAAACTAAAAGCTTGTAGGATCTGTTTAATATCGAAGAAATCAACACTGACTTGAAGCACGAGACTGGACGTGAGTTGCCTAGACTAAACAACACATGTCATGCAGGATGCAACCCCAGCCTCTCATGTAAATGTCGCGCTCCCTGATTTAAAAAATAATAACACTGCAGGAAAATATAATTCAGAAATCTCAGAAATGTCTCACACCTGACCTCAGCCCAGTTTAATTTTGCCCTTCAAAACCCTAAACCACCATTCTGAGCAAAGGTTAAACACATACAGCACATACTCACACACGCACACACACATACACAGATTTTCCAAGCCCTGAAAAAGTGAAAACATAATTTTCATAATAGCAGGTTGAGCAAGTGTTCATTTATAGCAGTACTGTCGCAAAAAACCAAAGTCGGTCCAGTTCGCACATACCTTCTGACCCCAATATAAAACTTAACAAGATTCCACTTCAGAGGTTCTCAAGGGTTTCTTGTTGTGTTTTCTAAAAATACAAATACACTGTATGGGGGTGTGTGGATATAGGCATAAGATTTAATATTGACCAAACAACCCTAAATAATATTGGCTTAGCCTCCCTGGTTGTCATTCACTCTGAATGACTTCCATACGTCTGACAAATCTGCTCGTAGCTCTGCGGCTGCAGCGGCGCCAACTTGGCAGTTTCCTCTCTCATTGTCATTTAGCAATTTTCTGTTGATTTTCAGAGTTTTGTTTCTTTCTCTGTCTACTGTGGATTTCATTTCGTACTATATTTCACCAGGGGAAAATAAAGGTGAAAATAAAGATCCTCTGCTAAACACATAAACCTGAAGCTGACACACATGTACACACACAATCAGCATACACACTTATAAGCACTAATACACACACAGAGGCCGCTTGTCTGTGACAGCTGAGCAGAGAGCAGTGTATCCGAGTTGTATTTTTACCTCGGCCCACACGCTGAGCAAAATGCCAACTCTTGGCCTTGAGAAATTCACACACACACACACAGTCGCAGAAACACATACTCACAAGCAGACACACACCCTTAGACACGACAGGTCAAGCCCAGCCAACCACCGTAGCAGCCACAGAACATAAACAACTTTCACACACTCTCTGAATCATCTGAGCATTTCAATATTGTTTTAGATAAATATATTCAGCCACACATATAAATATATGGAACCATAATTATTCCTTGAGACCACAAATGACCATGACGGGAAGTTAGTTCCCACAGTTTCAGCAGCGTCGCAGCCCAGCCCTACAGTACTGGAAATCCACAGCTCTGGTTTACAGTACAGACGACGACCGGGGCTGAGAACGAAGAGCGGAAGGTGCTTGACGACAACAAACAGCGGTTCGTTGGTTTGAATGCAAACTGGAACGTTTATGTTCTGTAACTAAAACTGTTTTCTGCCCCGTGAAACACAAAACCTAACTTCAGAGGAGAAAACCTGTCTCTATGTTTTGCTGCTTGGTCTATCGTGCTCACAGTTATTCCTCTACATCCGCTCACACACTCACACACACAATCACACGTGCACACACACTCCCAGTGGGCAGCAGCTGTTGGAGTGCTAATCTCCATTAGCTACTGAACTGGCTTCTATGGAGAGGGCCATGTAAAATCTGCTCTCTTACTCCTCTCACTCCTTCATCCAAGTAAAACACGATGGCTGCATCACTGAGAAAACCAGATATTTTTTTCCTCTATGGTACAGACACATATTTCAGTCATTTTAAGTCATGGTCAATACACTGTACACACAAACACACTGACAATTCATCTCTTGTTAACCAAAAAACACAAGACAAATTAGAAATATTTCAGTTAACAATGCAGAGGAATTGAGTGATGATAGGAAAAGAGGAATAAAAACAGGACTTACAGTCTGTAAAGCTTTGTCGTTCCCAGAAAAAGCAGCTCGGGAAAGACGGCCAGATTATTCCGATTCAGGCGCCTGGAAAAACACAGCATAAATTAGAGAATAAACTCTACCTTGCCCCTTCCAGACAGTGTGGGCAAAGCGGTTACATGTGTGTATAATTAGCTGTTTTAAAGTGAGATTTGTGCTTCCTGATCAGCATATCAAATTATGTCATGGTATTTTGATTGTAATGCAATTCAGCTCAGTTAGAGGAAGTATGGAAGAGTTGGGAGATTGATGGAGACATTTTAAAAAAAACATTGTCCAGGTTACTCCTGATGTAAGGGGTACAACATGGCTGCCAGACAGTGAACTCGAGAAGGACGAAGGGAAGGCGGGGAGAAACACGAGAGAAGGGGTTTAGATGAAGGGTGGTGGTGGTGGGCTTTTTTTTTTTTTTTTTAAACCACAAAGGCAGAGGAGAGGAGACGATGTGGGAAAAACAAACAGGCAGTCTGGCCGGGCTACCGAATGTGTGAAAAGGACCCCACAGAGTAAACAAGGCCCTCACAGGGGAAGAACTCACAACAACCAGCCATCACACACACACACACACACACACACACACACAAACAGAGGAGTTGAGAGAACTCGGGTGAGTTTAATAATCTGGGTGCGATCATTTAACCCTGGTTGAGTGGAGTGAAGAGGTTTGTGTGTCAGTGTGTGTTGGTGTGTGTGGCTGTGCCTTGATGTGAGTCAGAGGAGAGTGAGGCAACTGAGTGACACAATGAGAGACAGGCTGCTGAAACAGTTTAACCCCGGCACACACACACACACACACACACACACACACACACACACACACACATTGACAGGCACAGCAACGTTGCTGTGCTGGCTGCTACAGGAGACGAATGAAGAGAAGGAAGAGGAAAGAAATAAGAGTAGAAGAGTGTCTTCAAACTAATAGGAAATGTGCAAAAGCCCTGATACTTTTTGTGCAGTTTAAACACATAAACACACACATTTTGCTCAAACAAAACACTCAGAAATGTCACCAACTCCATTCAAAGTCTCTCTTTAATTCTCTCAATGACTTTTCCCTCTCAGCCCTCATCTTTCACCTCTTTTTGCTTCACTATAAGCCGCAGTGGACTCTTAACTAACGTCAACCTCTCTATGTCCATCTTCCGCCCACAAGTGCACAAATATATGAACGTGCACGCGCATACGTGCACACACGCCACGGTTACATCAGAGGCCGCTTAAATATTTAACATCCCGCAGAAATGATGTTTCTGAATTATTCACTCCTCTTCCGTTAACGCCGGCTCAGGCAGTAAGAGCCCCACGTGGTCCTACGGAGGGGCCCACTCCCCCCTGCAGGTCCTGCCCAGCAATGAGCACCCCTTAGTGGGCTAGACCTCCCCTGGGAGAGTGCATGGACTGGTTCTGGAGGTGGGGAGGAGGAAAGGAGGACAGAGAGGGGGTATGATCTCATCCTCTTAAAATAGATGCAATGCCGTCAGACTAGGAGACTGAGAGAATGAACCAGTCTGGTGCATTTAAATGCACTTTATTAATATGGTAACTGTCTGATTATCACCTTAACCATCTTCTCTTGCTAGTTTTAAATTCATAATCAAAGTAGGCAACTGCACACTGCATTCCTTTTTGTTTTTATTATATGCATGCATCACAAAGGTCATGCTATTTTAAGATATATTTCTTGTGCATGTTACTAGTTGATAAAGAATTATCATCAGTATTGCAACTAATTCTGCAATAAGAAACTTTCCTACCTCTGCCTGTTGGCTACCTCTACTGCTGCAACTAGCGATTAATTTTATCATTAATTTATATTGTTAAGTCTAAATCATCTTCAGTGACATCAAGTGTTTGTTTTGTCTCACTAACAATATAAAACACAAAGGAAAGCAGTTCCATTTGTCATTTTCAAAGCTGGAACCTGACAGTGTTTGGCATCTTGGCTTGACAAAGGACTGAGCACAGTCAATTGACCATCAAAATTGTTGCAGATTAATTTCCTGTCATCGACTAATCGTTTCATTTCTGGTTACCACGCATCTTGTAGAGGACCAGATGCACATTCCAGGCAATGGTTTCACACTGTTCCAGTTAGCAACAGGTGGTGGGAACGTAGAGAGAAACGCAGAGATGCACGTATTCGTTAGACTGCGAGGATAAAACATAACTTTTGTTGCAGTACATTCAGTCTTTTCCTGGTTCAGTCTGTTCAGTACAGAGCCAGGCCCAGGCAGCAGATGTTGGTAAGGTTAATAGCTCATCAGCCAAATATCTGCAAGAGAATGAATCAAATCATGATATTTTCTGCAGCTTTCAGAGAGATTTTGATGCAGTAATGAACTGTAAATCACAGCTGAGCTGACAATGGTGCTCTCAGTCACCACTGAGGGAAACTCCACTGCTAAAAGCAACTGATTTGTTCAGTGACAGTGGCCTCTGTCATCTGAAGACTCAGTGTTAAAGATTTCTGAGGACCACTTGCGTGCATCTAAAAGTTACTGACTGGTTCCTATTCAAATAATCTGCAGTCGTCTGTAGTGGTTTAGTGGTTTGTTTCTGGACCTGAAGGAATGTGTCTCTAAAAACCGTGTGTGCACATACTGTAAACAGCCTCAGAGTGCTTCCACAGTCGAGTCTCATTAGTCAAAGTCTGGCTGAAAGTGAATGAAGACTGGGTAGCCAGTGGTCTGAGGTGTGAGAGTTACTCCAACAAGCTAATGTCACACTGCAGCGTGGTGATAATCCCCGCAGTCATAAACAGATGCTAGAGGGCCACAAACCACACAGTAAACACACACACACACACACACATTCCCCCAAACACATTCAAGTGTGCCAAATCTTCGTGCATACACACATGCATAACCACACAAATATAAAAAGACAGACACACACTAGCAGTCCTAACACCCAAGAGCCTCGTAGATGTGTGGCACTACAGGCTTGAAGGCTCCGGCTGGAAAGTAAATAACAAACCACCTCAGAAACCAATTATTACTCCACTGATGCCACTGCTGCCATAATACACTCTTTGCACTAACTAATCTGTCACACACACACGCACATATAGACACACACAACACTGTTACTGTTCCCATAGTTATAGCTGAAACCCTGTGGATATTTTCATGACCCAGGGAAACTGTGTTCAATCAAAAAAACAAAACAAAAACCACTTCAAACTGATCAGTGTGTGTGTTTCTGTGCATTAGACTAATGTAGCAGTTGCATGTGTTGGGTTCACAACTGGTGCATATGAAGCAAACCAAGGCCCCGTCATCCACCAAAGGTTTACACTCTCTAATCTGATCTGTTATTTAAACACTAATGACAGATACCATCTCTGCTCTGAAACACAGCAATGCAGAAATCCAGTAAATTCCTCCCCTATCACCAAAGATCTGTCAAATTCAGCAGGTTGCTGGAGCGCTTTCCCTCCAAAACGTTGAGCTAAACTGGTGTTTACCAACAAATATAACAAATGTCAGCTGCCGCAGAGGAGCGCGGCGCAGACAGGCACGGACCCGGGAAAATCTATCACTGAACGACTGTTTAGACAGAAGCACTGTAGCGAAAATGGCTTTTTGTGTGTGTCTTCACGGCGCAGATAATTTCAAGCTCTGCTGCTCAATAAAAATGAAAAAAAAAAAAAAAAAAGAATTTGAAACTTTGCCCTGAAATGATCAGCGAGAACAATGTTATCACTCACAGGCTTTGGAGCTAATCATCTAGTACTAATCCAAGGCTTTCTTTGAAATCCATATCCTGCTATCTGGGATCACTGTTACAATTATCTTTTGTTATTCAGATCGTCCACATATTACAGCATGATCACTTGGTTTGAGACTTCATTATCACTGTTGATAGACACATCTCACTACCTGTAATCACCTTTACAATTATTCATCGCTGTTAAAACTATCTTTAACATTGTGATCACTCAATTACAGGCTAATTATCTGAAGCTTTATCTCACTGCTGCTCTCTGAAACCATTGTCTCAATACCTGTAATTACTGTTTTGTCTCTCTCTGCATTTCTGTGGCTGTTATCTCCTTCAATCTTCCCAGACTTTGAATTGGATGGGGGCTATAAAGCAGTCAAATGTGAGAGGAGGATCAGGAACTCCTCTCTTTCCTGTTCTGCACCCACAGGGAGAAAACAGAGAATGTATGACATTCCTATATGCGCAGGACAACAGAGAAAGAGAGAGGGAACGAGATGGGTGGGTATGGAGGAAAAACAATGAGGAGAGGCTGAAGTATGAATGAAAGAAAGACAGAAGGCGTGAGTGGGTGTAAGGGGGGCAAAATCCAGATAAAACCAGTACTGACGGAGCAGCCTTGCGTAAGTGAATGCTCATGCATGGGTGTATCCATACCCGAGCATGTGTTTATGTGCGTGCACGTGTGTGTTGTGACATGCCTATCTCCTCCACACCTCCTTCAACTACCAACCCCTCCTCCCCCGTGCCCACCGGCTACTGCCCCACACCTGACCCCGCCCTGCCCAGCCCTGCAGGGGCCTGTCGCAAAAAAAAAAGGAGGATGGGAGGATGAGAAGAGGAACCGTTTTCCACCCCTGTGGGGGGCAGTCACTGTGGATCCGTCAGCCCAGCTTAGGGCCCTCTCCTCCGGGCAGTGGTGCCCAGCAGGCCCCTTCCAGCCCCCCCAAGAGGACGGAGGCCTTTGAAATGAGCCCCCAGACTCCAGACTCTGGAGACGTGCCTTTGTTCGCCAGCTGCGGGGGGGTGGGGGGGCATTGATGACTGACTCCATCTTTGTGTTTGTGAACATGCCACGCTAGAGACGCTGAATTACAGTTGGAGACCCTCATGAGGATGACAGAAAACAGCCACGTTGTGTCAGAAAGTTAGCTGCTGTCACCAGAGACAAGACTTCATCAGCTACTAGTCTATAAGTGCGAGTATGTGTTGAAGCCTGTTTAGCTCACATGTACGCGTGAGAGACTGTATGTACCAGCATGTATTACCTCTTTGCACAGAGGGTAATCAGTGTGAAAGTTTACTGTTAAAGCCGCACCATAAGCAGTAAAATATTGCCCTCTTTGTCCACAGCTCTGGGCAGGAATTCCCAGAACTGCTTAGCTGGACAGAACCCAGCGTTGGTTTCATGAGAAACACTTGCAGATTCCCTATAGTGGTCCACAGAGCTTCTCTCTCTGTCAACAAAAGAGCAACTATAGTGCAGCAGGAAGAGGAGAAAAACCAGGCACGGCACGACCCAGACGAGAGGAATCATCCTTTTCATCCCAAAGACTCAAATTTACCCTAAACAGCTATCAAAAAGATCAACTCCCTTCATGTGATTTACTACTGTATGTACATCTGTGAGTGTGTGTGTGTGTACAGGTGAATATCTGTGTGTGTGTGTGCAGGTATGTCTGTGTTTATGTATGCGTAAGCAGTGAGGATTTTATTGCGTCTTTAATTAAAAGCTCGTCTCTAAGCCTCCTCAGACTCTGTCACAGTCTGCTGCATTCCTGTGTGTCACTGGCTGGCAGTCAAGCCAATGAAACACACATACACACACTCACACACATACGTATATGGACAGCTCACATGTCAAGCACAGTTGACAGCCGACACAATGGACATATCAGCAGTCAGGGGTCTTCGCCTGCCCCCCTCCTCCCGCTCCCTCTCAGAATACCAAGACTTAATTATGCCATAACTGCCTTAGGGTTGGATGCTGAATACCAGTGATTCCAGGCCAGCGCCGTAACAACCTCTGGCCGCTCTTCAGTCACTGCGCTGTGACTCAAACTCAAAATTTTTCTCTCTTGGACTGAGATGTCGACATCCTCTCATCCTGACAGTCAGTTTAAATGGTTATGAAGACACAGAGGTCACAAATGAAAGTTAAAAAAAATCGGAATAAATGCTTCCACAGAAGCCACGAGGGGTCAGTGAACGGCCTGAGCATGACTGAATATTTTGGACAGATGAGTTTAGGCCTGTTTTTTTGTACAACTTTGGGCAGTCTTAAACAAATGTTGGACAATCGCTTTACTTTAAGGCCTTTGATGGCTGATTTAAACTCCTGTCTAAACTGGTCGATTCAACACTGTAAGCTTCATTTTTTAATAATGACCAAAGCTTGTTTTAGTTTTGCTCCATTTCAAAACATGAGAACACTAACAGATGACACGTCTCTGACAATTCACCGGGTCTTCAAAGCACAATCTGACTGATATCACACCGTCTGATGCAGATTTCAAACCAAGATTTTATTAAACCCATCTCACACAGTGTGACGTGCAATGAACCTGCAAGATTGCTGCTACCGCACAGTATGTCAGGGCCTTTAAACAGCGCTCTCCTCCACCACCATCATCAAAACAGGGAACAGTAGAGCTACCAACACCTTTATTAAGACACTTCATTTCAGCACTTGTATTTCACCCGTCTGTGAATATCTTTGTCTGCTTGGCACATTTTGTGTGTATATCTGCATTTGTTTTTGGGGACAGGCATCCCCAAATATGTTTAAACAGAGAAAATATGTTATAGGGATAAATTGCTTCGACATAATAACTCACAGTCTCTCCAGCTCCTTCAGGTCCTGGAAGGCTCCTCTCTCGATCGTGGTGATTTTGTTCTCCATTAGCTGCCTGAAAGAGAGAGAAAAACCAGATTGGATAGGAGAAAAAAAAAGAAAAAAGAGAGGAGAGAGGGAGAACACAACCCATGTGATAGAGAGACACATAGGGCGTGAGAACCGACAAGGGGGTGATTTGTTCGATGAAACCGTGAGAGGCCAAAGAAAAGGAGAAAAGATGGCTGGATGGGGCCACAGATAAGAGAGAGAAAGAGGAAGAGAAGGTGAAGGAGAGTGAGATAGGACACAAGAGAGGCAGAGAAACTGACATGGGAGAGGAGAGGGAGAGATGGAGAAGATAGGTGACAGTGGGTGTGGAGGGAGGAAAAAGAAAAGGAAAAACAGATTGGTGGAGATGGAAAGTGACAGAATGTGAAAGAGAGAGAAGGAGAAAGAGAGAAGACAATCAGCAGCCGGTCGATAGAGGCCCAGAATTGACTTTAAAACTGGCCCATCAGTTGGACAGCGACTCATCTATCACCCAATTTACTCTCTATCTAACCACATAGCTGTGACTACTCATTCACTTACACTAGCACAACTCCACCAGGAGCAGTGTGCTGACCAAGCCAAGCAGACACACACACAAACACACATGGATTTTTATAGGCTCTGTGCAGCGAGCTCATGATCAACAGGAATGTGCACACACATACAGGCAGATATAACAGGCTGATGCATCGAAATTTCTTGATTAGTCGTCATTTAGTCTAGAAAAGACGTGCTGTCTTTAAAATACTTGTTCTGATCAATTAACAGCCCAAAACCCAAATCTATTTAACTGAATATCACATATGATGAAAACAAGCAGCACAATCTCACATTTGATCTGCAGAAACCAGGAATGTCGATTAATCGACTACTCACCAATATATTTGTTTTGGGGGGGGGGGTGTTCAGATACACTAATTGTTGCAGCGCTAATTGAAACTGGTCGAGGGTGTGTGTGAGTGCACACACAGGAAACAGCATGAGAGCTGCAGCACAAACACACACACACACAATTAAGGACATAATCTCTGGAGGAATTCCAACAATGTGTGTTCCCTGCCATTCACTTTTAGTTGCTGAATAGCGCGCGCACACTCACACAAACATGCGCGCGCGCATTCACACAATAACAGCAGGCTATCCCTGTCCGAGTGTTGGTGCAGGGGAACTCTTAACCTGGATTCATCCCAGGTAAGAAACCTGTTCTTACTTGACACACACACTCACTCACTCACTCTCTCTCTCTCTCTCTCTCTCTCTCTCTCTCTCTCTCTCTCTCCCTCTCTCTCTCTCCTTCCCTCCTTTCCAGCTGCATTCCTCCCTCCGCGGTTATACCTAATGACCGCTATCTCTTTCCCTCTTCGCCCTCCATCACTTCCTCGCCCTGCGCGTTAATCACTCCAGCACATGGGCCCCGGGGCCCTGTGGTTAAAATAAGCCCCTCCTGACACTTCCACTGGCAGATTAACACGACAGCATTAACAGGTGCCACCGCTATTCTGTTTAGACACACACAACAGTCTGAATGAATCCACACGATCTTCCCACGATACCAGACGGGCTGCAGTGCTCGGTGCTGCATGCGGCACCTCCGGAGGCTGGAGGAGCCCTGAGCAGGGGAACAGTTCAATCCGTGTGTTGTGGTATAAGTTGCCGGAGATGCGAGGTGCTGCTTGTGAGAGAAAAGAGAGAGTAAAATAAATAAAGGGCACTTACAACACTCGCAGATGCCTCAGTCCTGCAAAATCCGTCTTGGTGATTTTAGTGAGGTTGTTTGCATTCAGATCCCTGGACAGAGAGAGAGAGGTGAAGAAGTCAGAACACGAGATGTGGTGTGTTCATAAAACAAGGACAAATCAGGTGAGCAGGTCTGCTGAGAAGATTTATTTATTTATTTATTTATTTTTGGTTGAAAGTTGGTGGCCAATGCAGACATGTTGCACTATACTGTGCAAAATTGAATTTCATCAAGAGGTCTTTGCCTATTAAAATACGTCCCCCTTTTCCCTTCTCTCTCCCCCTTTTTTTTTTTTTTTTAAACTCAAAGCCACTTGTCCAAATCCGTTTTTGATTAACTTGCTGGTCTCCAGACAAACCGATGTGGTCTACGGAGGCTGTGCTAATGCAACAGTGCGAAACCACCAACGCAACCACAGCAGTGCCCCTAACTTCATCTCCGCGATCAGCATTAACATGTCCTCACGTCTAACACATGCGATCACCAGTATGACATCTTTTATTATTATTAACTGGATTTCAATCCATCTGGCGGCATTCACATTGATCCGAAAGTGTAGTTTTTGACGTGGTATTAAGATGTGGTCCACTCCTGTGCTGTCAGCAGTTTAAAAAGACGGGATCGGGAGTATTAATCACAATCTTAAGAGCATTATATCATCATAAAAACACTGGTGGCGACAATGTTTAAGGTTTCAAACGGCGGACAGAGAGATCAAACTGCTGTAAACTCTGTAAACCAGCTCCAGGAGAATCACAGCTGCATTAAATATACAGTTAATTACACCTCAAGGAGAAGGTCAGTGGACACACACAAAGAAACTGGACATATTCTAGTGGTTTTCTTGAGTGCAGTTTTTTTGTGCGTAGATAAAATCCAAACTGCGCTGTTACAGCTTTCGCCCCCTCCTCGGTACTTACAGTCTCTCCGTGTTGCGGGGTATGTTCCTGGGCACGCTGCGGAGCCCTTGGCCGTGACAGTCCACTGTAGTGCCGGTGCAGGAACACTGGGCCGGGCAGGGCTGGCCGTCCGCTCCGCCGGACAGGACCAGGATCAGGACCACAACAGCCACCGGCAGCCCTAGCGCAGTTGCCGCCGGGGAGCGGCCGGGGCCAACGGGGCACAGAGCTCCCACCATCACTGCGGCAAGTGGGGGGCCAATATGAGACCCACACAAAAATAACAACAACAACAACAAAAAAAAAAAAAAAAAAAATACAAGGGCGTTAAGAAGAATAAAAGCCCCGAAATCCTTGAAAGAGCTCACCAAAACTCTGCACGCAACGGGATGCCGTCCTCCTCTTTCGCTGTCCTCCCTTTTTTTTTTTTCAGACGCGTGTTTCTGACAATTTTCTCGCTCTGAATTTACATTTGGGTCTTCTCACAGGGGTTTCGGTGTGTGCAGGGCTGTGAGCCGGGAGTTTGGTCCCCCTGGGCAGGGAGAGGGGAGGTCGACGAGGCGCTGGACCGGCTCTCTCGCTGCGCTACAGCGGCACAAACTTCCACATGTCCCCGGCATGCGGTGCCTAAATCCCCCCGGTGCGTGTTGTTGTTGTCTGTGTGTGCAAATGTGCGTGTGCGGAACCAAGCCGGTGAAACACCTCGATCCTTGACCTGATCCAGAGAAACACACACACACACACACACACACACTCTCTCTCTCTCTCTTCTCTCTCACACACACTCACACTCACACTTTAGTGCATAGCCTTCACACACACGCGCACACACACTCTCTCTCCAGGTGAGGCTGTCTTGGTTATTAATTCACAACACGCGTCCGGCGAAGGGAAGCAGCGGCAGCGCTCGGTTTTTCCCAAAAGCTCAGCAGAGGTCACCGTGGTGGAGAGATATTGATTCCGATCATATATCAATTGCCGGTCAGTGGCAAAGGGTGTAGGCAATGTGAGGGAGGAAGAGGGGGGGGGAAGCCCCGTGAAAGACCAGCGCGCAATACTATAATCCAACTCTGCGTGGTGCGTCAAAGCGCTGCTCCCGAGAGTATGTGATAGGGAGAGAGAGAGAGGGAGAGAGAGAGGGACGGGAGCGGGCACGTCTGCTACTGCGTCTGTCCAGGCAACTCTCTCTCTCTCTCTCTCTCTCTCTCTCTCTCTCTCTCTCTCTCTCTGTCTGTCTTTCACACTCACACACACACACACACACACATTCACGCATACTGCGTTTTCCCTGAAGGTAGCAGCAGGTTTTCCAGCTGGCCGTCAGTCAAACAGCAACAGTTTGGTCTCGGAAGGAGAAAAAAAAGGGGGGGGGCACAGACACTCTCATTCTCACTGCAGTGTCCCGGTCACCTGATGCCTTATTTATCTGGCCTCAGGAAGGCGACAGAGCTTCTTGGTCAAAGCTAATGTGGAGAATGAGGAGGGGAAAGTGCTGCATTTTATATAAAGTGTTGCTCTTTTGCAGGCGTGGCGAGAGTTTTCAGCTTTAAAAGGACACCTGTCTTACCACGGACACACACTTAATATGACAACTCAAATTAAGTCATCTTTAATCGTTATGAATAGGATGCGCTTCAGTTTCAATTAACAGATGCTAAGGCAGGCAACAGTTTCATAGATGAAGAATGATGAGTCACTGGAAATTAAAGCAGTAAGTAAAGTGAGGAGACAAACACTGCAGACTTTCCACAAGTCATAAGTCTTCCTTCCTGTTGTTCGGATGAAGATCAATAGATATTAAATGCAGCAAAACAAAGCAGTATATTAAGCTCAGAAGTAACTGTAACAGGAGGAATAAACATAAAAACTTGTGAATAAAGTAAAAAAAATGAACACATGGAGTTTTAACTATTTACTACACAGACTGCGTAATGAATATAAATATATGATAATTCACCATATATTTGCTACCACTGGATTTTAGCCATTGTTTTGAGTCGACAAGAGGTCAAAGTTCAGTCGCCCTTCACGCAGTCGCACTCAGGACAAATACCTATCTTTGTTGTGCGTGTGAAAGTATAAAGTTCCTGGCGTGGTCTCCATGTTGCGGTCTCTAGACTATGGAACAATTTCTCTCCTAATATTATGGTGCCTCCTCCAGAACTGAAACTTTTTGGTTCCACCTCAAAGGCAAGTTTTTATTTATTTACATGTTATGTTCCTGTGTGTGTTCTCTCTCTTTGCTGCTTGGTCACACTTGTTTTTTGCAGGAGTATTTCAGGAGTATTTCATGAATAATAATTTTATGACGTCGCTCAATCAGGGCAACCTTCCTGCTAAACTCCAGTGTTTGATTACATAAGTATTGCAGGAATATTACAGCGATGCTTCATCAGAGGTCAGCAACGGAGATGAAGAATCTGCAGTGAAGCCTGTCTTCCTCTCTCCCTCTCTCTTTCTCTTGATCCCTCTCTGGCTCCCAAGACAGAAGACAAACAGCTGTGTGTGATTGTAATGCTGATGTGTGCTCTCTCCATGTGTGTGTGTGTCTGTGTGTGTTTTATGCTGCTCCCCCTCTCCCCCGCAATCCCAAATCTCACCCCACACACAAACACACACTCCCACAGTCAACTCAGGAAATATTATCCCACAGCAAATTTTAAATATTTTTCTCCTCTTCTGTTTTTTTGGGTGAGGTAGAGTAGATAAAGAAAAGGCAACAGAGGGAGGAGGCAGACATGTGGAGGAGACAGACAGGGGGAGGAGAAGGGGGGAGAAGGGGCAGAGGCCAGTCATTGATGGTAGCGTATCATGGCAGAAGTGAGGAAAGAGGCAAAAAAAAAGAAGAAAGGAAGCAGAGAGGGGAGGAGACAGAGAGTGACCCCTATCTCCTGCAATATGACGAGGCTTCAGGGCACACAGCCTGTTTAGACACATCTTAACCTGACCTGCCCTCGCCTTGCGCACACACACACAAACACACACACACACCTAAATGGTTACAGAATACACCTAAAGCCCAGACAAAGCTACAAGATTATTCGACTCTTAGCCGACCAGGACAGACTCAGTCGCTGGTTTTCCAGCTGTGATTGGACAAAGATGGATGATAGATGTTTAGATATTCTTTCCAGCTTTTTAAGAACACAACCTGCTGCTAAATTAAATGAGAAAGTAGTCCAGCCATATTTATATATAAAACCCAAAATCACAAAATTGGTACTCCATCTTCTTCGCACAGTCCAAAGAGAACAGGTTAGGTTAATTGGTAACTCTAAATTGCCCGTAGGTGTGAATGTGAGTGTGAATGGTTGTCAATGATAACCGGTATAGATAATGGATGGAAGGAAGGAAAATCACAAAATTTGCCCAAAGGGATTTAGACTCTTGATTCAGGTAAGTAAAATGCAAAAACAAACAACAACAACAAAACCCCACACCCTTTAACAAAAAGTTTAAAGGGAGAGGGTCGAACCCTCAGGAAGAATCCCATTTCCACAGTGGACAAATAAGAATAGTGAAATTGTAATATGGAGAAAACCACGACAATATTACGTAAATCAAAATATAAAAAGAAAGAAATGTTCTGTCCTTTCAAGCTTAATTGTAAAGAATCTACAGGTTACAGATGGCACCAAACAAAGCACATTTAGGGCATATCTGAGCTAGCCTTTTCATTAGTTAAGAAAATAATCTATTGGACGTACAAGAGGAGAATAAAGAGACACTATGACAGCAGCTGTACTGTCCAATTTTAAGTCAAGAAGATGTGTGCATGAGCTCATATATTATAGTATGTGTGGGCATAACATTTGTTTTTTCTATTTGGAAAGTGAAGAGTAAACTAAATAAGTAAAGCAGCTGGTGGCTGTTCAGAGTAAAGCTGAAATCTTTTCACATATCCACAGCATACGCAACTGAGAATGTGGCGTTGTGTTTTTGACGTTGTTACAAGTCACTGTTGTTGTTACGATGGGAAAATGTCATTGACCCTCCAAGAACAAAGATCTATTATTTTCTGAGCTCAGGAAGTTCGACAACATGGGCTTTGTGAAGGAATACAGGTGCAACTTGACAAACTTGATTTTACATTTCTGAGCAGCGCAACATGGAGAACATCTTCAACCACAGAGCTCTGTTTTTTACCACCTGTGTTTTACCACAGTCAACCACGCCAAGAAAAATACTGCACACTGATCACCTATAGAAAATCGATGACAACAAGTATGTGGACCAGTGATCCAGTCCTCATTCATTTTTAGGCTGAGTAGCCTTTGTTAATTCTAAAAATAATGAATGAATGAATGGAGGTTTGATTTTAATTAAACGGCCGATCCCATGTCAGATTAAATGTATAATAGCACACATAAATCAAGACTTTCATTCATTCTCATTCAAAAGGAAGAATAATCGCTGCACACCACAAAACAGGAAAACAGTAATTATGGAGACAAATTTTAAGCTTCATTCATTCTTAAAATTCCAGCTCAAGGAAAAACATGAGATGCTGTGTTTGGCAGGTTAAGAGTTTTCCAGAGCCGCTAATGAGAAGTGAATCTATCTGTCGGCTGTGATGTTGGTACTGCTCAATCTAGCCTGTTGATTTAGGAGCTGTTTGTGTTATCTTTGGTTTATGGCCATGCAGTAAAGCTGAAGGTGTGTGTGCATGTCGTGTGTCTGTTTGAGTGTGTGTGCAGAGGTCAGTTCAGCCACCTGGCCTCTGGACAGCTGCTACTGAGACACATGCTGCTCTGAGCGTGTCCTACTGTACACACACGGACACACACAGACACACAGCATCTATCTTGCTAATATTCATTTATGCACAGACACAAGTTCACACAGAGCGACAGAGAGAATTTCAAATTGTTTAGCACACATATGTATTAATTAACCACATGAATCGAGTCATGTTGTGTGTGTGTGTGTGTGTGTGTGTTGCCTGATAATCACATGATTAAAAACCAATGATGTTTGTGTTTGGTCTGGCACTGTCAACACAGGGGCTGGTTACACAGCTGCACTGAGACACACACACACACACAGTGCCACACCAAAACACACAAACAGCAACATTAAAAAAACAAAAACTCCTCCTCCTGTCTCAGATTCCATTCAATCCCAGCTGCCAGTTTCGTGCTGATGTGATCCGTACGTGTGGTGTATTGAAACCGGATTGAGGCCCTGAGGTGTGTAAGTGGCTGGTTACCTTTGTTGTGATGGGACTGAGAGACTGTTGTCTGTCTCTCTCTCTCTCTCTCTCACACACACACACCCAGCTCGCCAAGGCCCCAGGAGATGCTGAAGAAGTGAATAGGATCTCATGAAGCAGCACTGGTATGTTGGAAACTCTCCATTCCTGTGCCACTGGAGAAAGGTGTGTCTGGTTTCACATGTGAGGTGTGTGTGAGGGGAAATAATTGATCATTACATGTCACCGGAAAGACAAAGAGATAAGCGGTCTAAAGGTGCATGGGGATTCGAAAGAAAACGTCATATTTATTTGAAGATTGTCAAATATTATAGAGAGTGCATGTTTTTGGAGAGTCTCTGCTCACATCCTCACCTCCACATGCCCGGGCAAACCTGGTGTAAAGTGAGTGTGATTGCCGGATTGTTGCTCTTGGAAAGTTGAAAATTTTTTTCTAATGTTGTTGGATGCATTCCCCCAAATCATGCTGGTGTGGTTCGACTGTCCGACAAGCACTTTAGTTTAAGTGAACTACGCCCTGAGGTGATTTACCACACATTTCCTCCCCCACACACATGAGGAAGAGCTAGGGTTTCGCTGTCTTGCCGAAGGACACTTCAACAAGTGGAAATTTGGGGATTGAACCGATAACTTCCCCAACAACGGACAGGCAGCTTTGTTCATACATGTAAGAACAATCAAGTTTGCACATGCGCATAACTACGTAACCGGAAACACAACTTATTCCTGGGTGATTTGTACCACGCATGTCTGAACAGACATTGAGTTCTGTTCTGCACAGACTCAGTAAAGGCTTTAGACTCATTATATCTCTACAATATGTCTGTTGCTATCACTCTCTACATAGCTAACACTTAGCTAAAGCATCACCAAGTTCACATGGTGAGCAGAACCTAACCATAGCTAGCTGTACCAGTTAACTTGATCAAACACACTGATTACCATGTGATTTTATGGCCTCAGACAGTTGCACAGAATAAATCAGATGTATCTTCATACATTATCAAAGACAAACGTGATCATACGCCAACACAGTGCTTAGACAATATACATGTGTATGTAAAAGCATGATATTGACTTTTAAATGGCTCATGCAAGAAATAAAAGCGCTGTAAAATCTTGTACATGCATGGAACAGATCGGACAGCGTCGTGAAAGAGGTTCAATTTGGCACACACACTGATTTTGGCGCATGTGCAGCTTGTTTCACCTGCTTGAGCTGCAGCCATGCCTCAAACCTACTTCCTATGACTGAAAAATGTTTATATATGGCTTGACAAGAATAAATGTTTCTGGGCATCTAGTAGTTGAGTGGTTTACTTTTCCTGACTGTATTTCTACTATCACGAATGAAAAATACAAAATGCCACCAATAATAACACTAATTATAATGATAACATCTATAAAAAGTTTGTGTTTTTCAGCGTACGTGTGTGTCTACACTGAAGCAGGTACAGTAGGTGTAGTCCATCTGAACATGTGTTTAGACAGAAGGTATCCAACCAGACATGATAGTCTTGCATATTTCCCCTCATGGCGCAACAATAGAGTCTCAGCCGTTCTAATCCTTTAACACAATTATCCCTTCAGTGTTTGTGTGTTTAAGCGCAGCTACTCTGACTGTGGCTTTTCCATGGACGTGAACCAAAACAACTCAACCGCCATTATCCTAAAATAGCCCCATAAGTACAAGATAAACATGTGTGTGTGTGTGAAACTAATTGTGCATTTTGTGCCCGGAGCTGGCTGGTTGAGGAGCATTGTTGTGACAACAGATTAAACATCTGTCTGAACCCATTGCTGAACCCAAATTGAGATTAGGAGGGAAATAGAATATATCCCATATATCCCTTGTCTCGCCAAATTGGGGAAGATGTAGTCTAGGTGACAGCGAGCAAGTAGAAGCAGACAGAGTAGAATTACAGATAAAGAACAATGGATATTCCTTTTTCTTCTTCTTCTTCTTTGCTGTTTTTTCAGAGATCTGAATCAGAGAAAAAAATAAAGAACACTCTAAGTTCATTCTCTTCACTTCTCGTCTCTCCGTTCTTTCATTGTTTTTCCAGCATGCTGAATCAGTGAAAAGCCACATGGAGTTAATAACCAACGCCATAAAACACTGCTCTCTCTGACACACTCGCATACATATTCACACACACACTCACAAGACTTACAGAGTCCACGCCGAAGATGTCATCTGTTTATCACACTCTGCATAATCTAGGAATTTGTCAGAGGATTTGTTCATGCTAAAGCTAGAGCTAGACACAGAAAGAGCCCTGTATATCACAAACACTGTGAAATATGGCTCTGGCTTGATAAGAGAGAAGCCAGAAGTACTACAGCAGGAGAAGTGGGTGAATGAGTTATAGTACGTTGTAAGCTGCGCTGAAGAAATGGGTCTTAAATACTGACACAGTATATGATTTCCTCGACAAGGGGCAGGAATCAGGGCTGTTTTCTGTCAGGTGCGTGGAGTCCTGCGTCCTGTAAAGTAAAAGTAAATTATCTCAGGCTTGAAAACACCTTTGAAGTGCAGCACAGAAATGATTTCACGCTATATGTGTCCACAGATGTATTTTATTGTTACATTGTTGTACAAGAAATCAAAGTCAGTTTCTGGGGTTAACCCAAGAGTCTGGGGTCAGTCCCATTCAATACTGTATGGAGCAAGAGCCTGGAGAGAAAAAAAAACACAGAAAACAGAGTGGGAGGAGTGACATGGAAGAGTTTTTTGGGGAAGGTTTGAGAACAGGAGAAAGAGAGAGAGAGAAAGGGAGGGAAAGAAAAATATGAAGAGTCCTTTTGGAGAGAGAGAGAAATGGAGGAGGCAAGAGAGTGAGAGGGAGGTGTGTAGAAAGAGGAGTGTGGGAAAAATCAATACGCTCTCTGGAGCGACTGGAAGAGACAATCAGTCCTGTCTGACCCCCGTCTCCCCTTGGTGTCAGTGTGTGTGTGTAGCAGTGAATGTATGTGTGTGTGTTTTTGCGCCTATATTTTATTCACAAATGCCTGTATGTGTTTTGTAAGTAACATGCCTGGAAATTGATTTTGCAGTTTGAGCAGATTCATGTGCTGATATGTGCATGTGTAGTTGTAATGACATAAATGTGGATGTGTGTGTGTGTGTGTCCTTGTGTTTGCTGTCCTCAGCTCAAATATGTTTTATTGGCATGACTGCTGAGGGCAGGAGAATGATGCCAGGGAAGCTAATGGGATAAAAGTTCATTACTTTCCCTCTATCAACTTTATGAGAAAGGGCAGATCGAACAAAGACTCCGAGCAAAGTTGAAATAGGATGAGGCTGTCACATCCGCAGCAAATGGACACTCTGGTGGCTTTAACTGGCACCGAGTGTGTTGATTCTTGCTTACGGTCGCTTGCATTCACTTTCCTCGCTTACTCCATCTGTGTCACTGCCATCTATTGGGGTCACATTCACACACAAGCCAAAGGCTATGGGCCAGATTGTCCCGAACTACTTTTTTTTTTGTGAAAATGGCATCGCTTTGATAGCTATTATTATTATCAATATAAAGAAGAGAGCTCCTTTTCTTTCTCTCCTTCTCTCTATATGTCTATGTGTGTGTGAATGGTTGGTATTTTATCAAGCCTGGAGGCTGGCGGAACTTTCACAGGCCCGTCCACTCGACGTTCAGGGTTTGTAAAGCTGGCTCAACCCGCCATTGTCCGAGTCCCTCTCCTGAATTCAGTTTCTCCATCTGCCCACGGGCGCCTCTCAGACTGACAGGGGGGCGAGGGGGTAGATGGTTAGATGAAAGAGCACACGGGAAGAATACGACTCCTCAGAGAGGGAGAGAGAGAAATTTACCACTCACGAAATCCACTTTTCTCAATCTCTCTATCACTCCTCCGCCACGGTCATCCAATCACTTCTATTATTCTCCCTCTCTCCTCATCCCTCCTCCCTGCTCTGTCTCTCTGCTGTGCAGTTGCAGGGGGTTAATTGAGGTCTGAACAGCAGGGGGCTATTATGACACCTTTGCTAAGAGGACACACACACACACAATTCTCACTCACATCATAAAGCAACAATCAAAAATTCAAGATGCAGGAAATGCACAAGACTTCTCAATTTCAGTGTTATGCTATGCAGCAGCTGCATTGTTGGAGCGTGTGTGTGTGTGTTTGAGAGTTAGTGTAAGTGTGTGTTTGTGTATGTGTGTGTGTCTGGGGGGTGATGTCAGATTTAATGATGGTTTCCACCCTTTGGAAAAAGGCTGCCTCACCCCAAATCAGGAACCAACTGAATAAATCACACAATTAATCCAACAAGTCAGCGTGGCGTATCGAAGCACTGCACACACAAAACAGAGTAGATTGACAGGTGTGTGTGTGTGTGTGTCTCACTCACTCTGCATGCTCTGTTAGTAGCAGATGGTAGGCTGGTGGTCTGTTGCCAAATTCGCTGTGTGATCATGTAAATGATCACATGCACACTCACACTCAAGTGACACATACGACCCTGCGACTACACCAAGACGTAATCAAACATACGTGTGAATGCACATACACACTCACACACAAAGAGACACACAGACACACACACACACACATGAACAGATGCAGACACCTGTAGTGAGATGAACAGGTGAGCTGGATGATCATCGCTGCACCACTATCGATCTAAATTAGTCTTTTTTTCTCTCTCCTTTGTCTCGTCTCTTTTTAAATTCTTAGTTTAATGTGAAACTGCTGTGTGTGTGTGTGTGTGTGTGTGTGTGTGTGTGTGTGTGTGTGTGTGTGTGTTGCAGTTGAGATGTTGATTGAAGCTGAAGTTTAACAGTGGGAAGCTTTACATCAAAGACTGACATTCACCTTTCATATCCTCCTCTTTTGATGCATGGAAACACACACACACACACACTCTTCATGGGAATAGAGAACCGACAGTTTCACTAAATCAAAAAGTGACATTTGCTTCGAACCTCTGCAATGCAGTCTTGTATGTACACACACACACACATACACACATACATACACACACACACACACACACACACACACAGAGCACAGATAAGGGTCTCCTACAGGGTTTCGGGCCCCTATTGGCATCACATCTACTTACACAGAACACTCCCCATGCTTTGGCACAATGAACACAATATGTAGAGGAACACACAAACTCTCCTACACACACATTTGGCAGCAGTGGTATCAGACAACAGATGCTTCTGAATGAGCTCCTTTTGCTGGGCATGATTCATAATGTGGCCATTGAAAATCACTTTCAACACATTCATAACCACTTATAGCTCCCTATGAATATTCACAGCTCGGAGGCTCCACCACACACATGCTCCTAATGGGATTCACGCACGGATATATACAAACACACACACAGGGACACACAGACTGAAGCTTTTTCTGCTTCAGATACTTTTGAAATTTCAATGAGGTATTGTTTAACATGATGGATTACAAGTAATTTAAGGTATGCAGATCAAATTTTTACAAAATTTCCCCTCCTAATGTCCCCGGTCGCTGGCGGAAATTACTTTCCAGGGTGAGACTATGTTCTGGTACGATACAAATAACTTTGATAACAGGTTGAAGCCAAAAAAAAAAAAAAAAAAAGACAGTGTCCTCGAAGGACCCTTGAGAAAACCCCATCTCTCATCATCTCTCTCTATTCATCCACGATCTTAAAACACTTAGAAAAAGTCTTTCCAAGTTTTCATCTTCTCTCCTTTGCTTATTGCTCCTCAAGGGATTTAGAGTCGTGCTCTCACTGTGAGTCATCCTCAGGCTTCAGCTTGATGCGATTTCCAAATATCACCCGCAGAATTACAGCAGGTTCTCTGAGCTTTACCTTCAGTCTCGTGGCAGTCTCCGGAGTTGAGACCGTCTTGAATGAATAAAATGTAGTAATCCATTGAGGTTTCACTGATAACTTAAACAGCATTTTCTCAGTACTGCTTGCTCAACAGAAACACTCTTGTGCTCTCTGAAAGACTGGAATAATCCAGTGTCTAATACAGAGAATAAACAGTGAGATAGATAGATAGATAGATAGATAGATAGACGCAATTAAAGTGTAACAGAGAAAACCAAGCTGCCTTCGAGCTGTCATAGAAATTGAAAGTAAACATGAAGAGAGCAGGAGAAGTTTTATAGAGATAAGAAATAACGAAGCTCACTGTAAACATCACAGTGCCGGTGAGAATGTTTTTATATTGTGTCTAAAAGACTCAATGTTGTGTTTCTGATGAGCGCTGTAGCTTTGGTTTGTTAATTTGTTCAGTTTGACTCGCACCTCCAATCTTTGTTGTTTTGCTTTCTGTTAGTTCAACTTCAACAAGGCTTTGTTTAAGAGGATTGTTGTTGGACTAATTTCTTCTTGGAATAAAAATTATTCCAAGAAGAAAGACTATTTTCTGCCATAGGCATTTTCAGTATAAAAAATGATTAACTGATAATTACTCATTAATTTTTTCCGATGATCGATGAAGGGAATGTATTCAAACGCCCATTCTTAGTCTGGATGCTATCAGAAAGTGAAAAGATGGATCAACCAGATTGGGGCTAACTGGTTAGCGTGGTTAGCATGCTAACTTGAGTAGAGGAAAAAAACAACAGAACTAGAAGCCAAACTTTGGCATTGCTCTCCACCACTGGAGACAGTTTTTGACCTGTAATGGACTGAAGTTTGATGCTGAACTCACAGTGTTTCTTCTAGACTGATAAGTAAACAGCTAATGCTGGCTAACGCTAACGGTGTCTATGTAGCAATAGCCAAACTTACTGATAGCTCATTTAACCATTTGTTTTTGCGGGGTTTTTTTTTTTGCCATGACCACAATCTTTCACTTAACTTGAAGGTATAGTTGAGTTTTTAACCTATGGAGCAGTCTTTTTAAATTTTTTTTTAATTTTTTTATTTTGTTGTTGTTGTTTGTTTGTTTTTGTTTTTGTTTTTGTTTTTTTTAAATGAGTGGACTTTCATACTATTCCAGTGGTCTACAGATGGGGAAGAAGAAGACTGCTTGCTTGTAAATACATCTGTAAACAGTGCAGGTTGGGTTGCATTTAATTAAGATTTTTCAATTTAATTTTGTTCATCCATTGTGGAGGAAAGCTTGCGTTGTATGCTCTTCTTTGTCTTTTAATTATGTCTTAAGTTAAATCATAATTTATACTTGAGAAAAAAAGTGTCACGGGACAAAGTGCTGGATGACAAAACTAGAGCATTGTTACTATGGTAACCAGGAGCCAACTTAGATTTCTTTACTCTCTATGGCAGAAGGCAGCACACAATAAAATGCTGGATACTATTGAGACAAAACAAAAGGCATGTTTAACCTTGCTGAAAAGGAGGTTGTTGATATTTCACTTTTAAAAAAGAAACAAAAGAAGATCACTTGGGGAAAGCTGATGACTAACTGCAGAAAAATCAACTGATCGTTAGCAGTGATGATGAGTTTTACAGCAGCAGCCATAACTTTATGTTGTTACAAACAAAATATGAAAAACATTAGGCTCTCCTCATGTAATTTATGTACAATAGCTCATTTATATGACAGCAAAGGAGTGTTTGTGTTTTTCAATGAAATCTCAGTGGATACACAATTTTCTCGTCACGAATGCCACAACTCTTGGGTTTTCCCTTTTCCTTACATAAGACACAAAACAAGAGGATGAAGAATAGAGGAAAAAAGACAGAGCAAAACAAGAGAGAAAGAAACAGAAGAGGTGAGAAGTTGAGGCAGTGGTTCATTTCCTGATTGAAACCAGATGAGGAATTGGGGGTGGGAGGGGGTTGATGAAAGATCTGGGAAAAGCACCATTAACCAATTAGCTTTCCCAAACAGCCATGTCTCCACCTATCAGAGGAGCTTTACCTGACAACCTCATTAAAGGAAACAGCTGATTGGTTGATTGATCGGAAAACACACTTAAGGCGCCGTCTTCTTGTCACAGATGTGGACTCTAGCTTTGTTGAGTGTGTATATGAATCTATATTAGCACATTTAGGCATACAGCCACATTCACACACATAAATGCACATAGTCTACACACAGACACACACAGACACGCGAAAGTCAATGAAAGAATTGCCCTTTTCATTCACATCACTGGTTTGGATTTGCTGCTGCATTTTGTCTGTTCCCACTTGAAGTGGGACATGACTTCATAAACTGCTATAAGTGGACTGTGTGTGTCTGTGTGTTTGTGTGCGTGCCTGTGTGTGTAACGTGCCTCTGTGTAAAGCACTACTGTGTGATCTTGTCCTTCTTTCTCCACAAAACAAATTCAGACCACATGTTTTTCAAACAATGAATTCAAGACTTAGAATTGGGAAAGCACCTTACAGTCCCTCCCTGCCCTCCAACATCTCTCAGCCGTCTTTCTCCCCCTTCCTCCCTCTCTCTCCACCTCTCCACTACACCACATCCATATGTCTCACCTATCTTTTATTATGTCTCTTTTCTCATCTGTCAGATCTCATCTCTTGCTCTGGAGCTTTTATCCCACCACAGCATGAGGACGGATTCAGCTCAGCATGAAGTGGATGATGGGAAATTGAGTTCCCGCTGAGAGCGTATGATGCGACCTATTGACCTATTGCCTCGGTAAAACATGGCGAGAGGAGGAAAAAGGAAGAGCACAGTTGGTAAGGAATGCAAATGAAAGAAATCCTAATATTTTTACGAGAGGATGAGCGTGAGGGAGACAGCGTGAGAATAGGAAAGGGAAGGGTGGCGCTCTCACCTTTCTCACTGCAGTTGCTGAGACACAAAGAGCAAGTGGCATCACCATGACAACACAAACACAAACATCAGGGTCTGGAGTGTATGTAAGGGTGTGTGTGTTTGCACAAAAAAATCCTGTTTAATTATATACATTGTGAATTAGGATTCTCATTATCTTTCATATACATATCTAATACAAACAGACTGGTGTGTGCAGCAACACACACACACACACACACTCATGCTGTACAGTGACACAAAGGTGGAATTAAAGGATTTAAGGTGGTATTTTCTGTGTGTAAATATGTGTGTGTGTCTGCAGAGGGGAATGTCTTGGCTGCAATTCTGGTTGCGTGTGATGGAGAACTCAACAAATTTCCAAACAAACACTCTGGGAAACAATTAACAAGAGAGAAACATGGAGAGACAGAGAGATAGAGAGGACAGAGAGAGAGAGAGAGAGACAACAAAAAAACATACTTTTGCTCGCAGGTTACAAAGAAAACAATTACACTTTGCACGTATCAAGAGCAAATGACTTCCATGTCTCGCAGACTGAATAACAAACACACACAAATACTCTACATGGTCTATGAGTAATTAACAAAGACAGTGTGTAATGTCTATGACACAATATTCCCAAATCACAGGAAATGATTATTCCCAGATCAGGGAGAGTGAGTGGAGCCATCAGTTTGAAGCTCTGGAGACTCATCAGCTCCAAAAAACTGCAGACACACAGATCTCCACCTGCTGCTGCTGCTGCTGTTTTAACAGAGACACGCAGACAGAGAAAAGTCTTCCAGAGTAGTAATCGGTAACATCTTCATCACTTCTCTTACAAAACAACAGCACCTGCAGGTCTGGTTGCTCTTAATCTTATGAGATGTGATATTATTTTCCATTCCCCTCCCTCATAAATGAACATGCATGCAAACGATATGCATGCGATATTTAAAAAGAAAAATAAACCCATGACTTGATTTGTCTTTACTCCAAAACACACAAGGAGGTTGAATGTATTATAATAGAGTGGGTGTGATGCTGCTGGGCACTGAGAGCCACCCTGACAGATGCGGCAACACCTTCACAAACTCAAACTTCATCAGCAGAAACTCTAACACTATGGGCCGTACAATGACTGTTTATCATTTATCATGATGCCAAATAAACATTTCTCTGATTACAACTTTGTGTAATAGCTTTCATGCAATAATAACATCTGAATGTGTGTGCGTGTGTGTTGCACCTGCACAGGGGGGTGACCTCATGTACATCAGCAGAGCTGTTAGTCCTGTCTAAACACTCAGTGATAGATGCAGCAGCTAATCAGGACAGTGATGTTGTTACAGCCCACAGACGCTACGAGCCAGATCGTAGTGGTTTACAACTCTTTCACAGCTCTTTCTGGTGAATCATTTCTAGCTGGTGCTCCGTACATCACTGTGAGTGTGTGTGAAAGATAATTTTATCTTTTCTTGAGGATCAGAGGTGGACACTAATCTTTTTTTTTTTTTTTAATGACGGGGCTTATGAAGGCTGAGCTGTGTCGTCATAAATATGATGATAAAGTGAGGCAACCTCAGACAACCAGTCCCAACGAGGGCCAAGTCATCTCTGCCTCACAGCACTGTACATGGCCTCATGCAACCCTGTCTCCTGGAAATTACATTTATATAGTAATATACTAAAAGAAACCAGTGATCAGTAATCTATTGGGGTGATATAAACTCTTCGAACTGAAGATTTGAATTCTAATCAAGAGTCATTATTTTGGTCTTATCATTAGATCTGTTATCTACTGTGATTGATCAGATGACGATCAGGTGTAAGAGAAGGAAGGGGAGGGGCAGAGTCTCATTTCATTCTCAGTCAATGGTGGACCATAGATTGTGGACTGTGGACTTGGTGTGTCAGGGTCCCAACATTGGAAGTAAATCTACAATTATGACCATTTATTTGGTTCTGTTTAGCAGATCTGGGAAGAGGTGGGAAGTTAAGAGTTGTTTTTTTAAATCTGTCTTTGCATTCTTTGCCAAATATAGTTGTGGAAATGAAGCTTCACTTTGTCAGGAGCTCGCTCTGGGTTGCTAGGGAGCTACATGGATCCTGCAGTGGGAAACTAAAGAGCAGCGTGAGTTTAGTAGTTTTAAATCTGTGGTAAAATATTGTAATCAGGAATAAAATACTTTTTTCTGTAATTTGTTTTCATGTATTGGAAGTTAAAATGCTGAGATCTAATGACATCATTTTGCAGATACTCTTTCAAAGGGCACTTGTGGTTGCCCTTCTTCAGATCCAATAAGTGATCAATGTTAATTATGTTCTCCACAATACTGTCACCATCAACATGCTTTTACTTAGTTACTTAGCAACAGCCATGGACCAAGATAAATATCTGCAGTTAAAAACTTTTTATGTCATCAACCCTTACCTTAAACCTCTCCCCTCCCCTAAGTGTTATCTCCATCCACAAGAGGAGCAGAGAACAGACCATTCATTCATCCTGTCATCCATTCATTCCTGCACTCATAGAGACAATAGGCTGTTGTTGTTGTGTTTATGGTCTCAGTTTGTGGGACTCTCTCCCAGGCCCAGTGTGCTATGGACTCAGGAAGCCTGTTCACTCTAATAAAGTTTAACAGGCTTGTTTGAGTCCCACAGGACCCCGAACACATGGGACAACAGCAGAGCAGCACTGACTTTCATTATCTCAAACTCCTCTGACCTAATTATATCCAATCTAATCAGCACTCAGTCCTCCACTGTGTGGTTTTCATTACAGAAATGTGGTAAGATGATTGACAGTGATGATTTAAACATCTAAGAGTGTAAAGTCTGACTCAGAAGAATTACTTAATTACGCACTGATTGCCTAATTTGTACCGCAGAGATACTGTCACAGATGGAAAGAATTTGACTTTAAAGACTGTAAATGAAAACGTTCATCACACACGAGTCCCTCAGTTTGAATAGTCAGGGAAAGTGAGTTTAAAAAAAGAAAAGAAACGTGTACGCTCGCACATGAGCATCACCGTGGCAACAGATTAATCACTGACCCCCAATCTGAGGTCATGACAGAAGCTGTCCACCCTCGTAAACAACAATTAAGCCTTATGGTTGCCATGGTGCCAACACATGTAATCAGGAGCAAAACAGAGGAGTTGGTGATGTGTGCATGTTCATGTCATCAGCTCGCTACATATATGAGGCCCTGAACACGCCTGCACGATTACAGCTATGTAAACAAGGCTCAGTGTCTCTCTCTTACACTTTTCTTCGCTCCGCTGGCGCTTTGTCTGCAGCTTTTTCCTCTGTTGCGCTGTTAATTCTCCCACTTCTTCTTCATGTCTGTGTTTGAGACATGGGAGCATCCAGCGGTGTTGGGTGGAGTAAGAAAGGCGTTACTGGAAGATAAATGATTAGGAGTGTTGAATTACTCTGTGTAGGGAAGAGGAATTTCACTA
This sequence comes from Lates japonicus, assembly GCA_033238685.1. Classification (NCBI taxonomy): domain Eukaryota; kingdom Metazoa; phylum Chordata; class Actinopteri; family Centropomidae; genus Lates; species Lates japonicus. The sequence goes on along the minus strand of BRZM01000099.1, from coordinate 1,757,034 downwards.
TGTGTCTGCAGCTCTCAGTATTAATGGGTCTTAGACATGGAAGTCTCGCATGCAACTCTCTAAGAAGGAGGGGTGAATGGGGGAGATGAGCAATGAGGTTTAAGGAAGATCAAGAGATGTGCTTGAAAGGGCACAAGAGAGGAGAGGAAGAGTGTCCCATATCCATCCACGCCAGGTCTTTGTGGGGGACATGCAGGTGCTCTGAGGCCTGCTAGTAGATTTAATCCTTGACAGTGTCTGGAGTCTGCTTTGAGGTCTCTGAGACAATTTATAACAGCATTTTCAGCCAAATTCAATTCGTATATATGAAGTACTTTGGAATTTTCTAGCAGAGACAAAGTAACTTCATACAGTGCTTATTAAGTTTAATACACAAATAAAACTGTCTGTGGGTAGGTAGAGCTTTCGAACGTCCACAAAATGGTGTCCAGACCACAGATATACATTTGAGAAGAAAAACTGTGCTAAAGAGGAAGAGGGAGAGAAATACTGTAATCTGCGTTTAAACTAGGGCTTTCACAGTTAACGCAATAATAACTTGTTTGCAAATTCCTTTTAACTCCACTAATTTTCTTGATGCGCAATTAATGCACATGTCTTCTGTGATTAAGACCCTAAGCCTGCCCTGTAGTTTGGGAAATCAGGGAAAGGGCAGAAGCAACGCAACGGTAACGTTGTGGATGCCGAGCAGAAACAAACCTGTATGAAGAAAGTCTCAAATACCACTTGCTGGAGAATAATCTGAACAGTATTTGCCATTGTTTTTGCCATTGCTGCAATAATAATAAACATACATTTGCATAAAGTGTGCATTTATGTCCACTCCCATGTTGATAAGAGTGTTAAAAACTTGAAGAATATCCCTTAAAGGTACATTTAGATAAAAACGCAGATGAAAAAAATGTGTGATTAATCGCGTGTTAACTGTGGACAATCATGCATTAATCGCAGTTAAATATTTTAATCAACTGACAGCCCTAGTTTAAACACACTTAAACTCAAAGATGGACATGGGGTGCAGACCTTGGACATGGTGAGAGTCATACTTGCCCTCCTGACATTTGATTAAACAGGGGGATTGAAGCACGAATACACACTTGGACTCAAACTCATGCGGGTGTTTGCCTTCAAATCACAATCATAATCTCTAATCAGGACCTGTCCAGAGCAGAAGTGATGTTTTTGCTCAAATGTAATAGAAAAGAAAATTCCTGAAAGAAGGGGAATGAAACCCAGAGCACGAGACGGGACAGCCATACAGATGTAAAACACCTTTGACTTTTCTGCATTTTATTCTGACAAACATCTGCTCAGGGAACAAAAGGCATTGAAACCTGCACACACACACACACAGAGCAAGACTGACAGCGAGAGTGGGTGAGCGGGGGTTAGAAAACCAAGGAGAAATGAAAAGTGTCTTTGAAAGTAAACAAAGGCAGAGTGATCAGGACCAGATTGGTGCAGATCAAACAGTAGTGTTGAAGTAGGAGGAGAGAGGCCTCTGATGGAGACATCAAACAGAACTAATGTAAACCACATATCAGCCTGACATCACGCACACACTCACATACACAGGCAATAATGCACTACAGACACACACACACATAGCATAGAAGTGTGCACACACACGTGTAAAAATTGACATTTGATCACACACACACATTCACAAACAGGTTCTGGCAGATGCTTCTGCATTTTCAGTCAAATTTAATACAAGCGTCCGCACATAAGAACAAACCCCCGCATACGAGTGCTCTCTCCCTCTCACACACACACACACACATGCACACACACACACACAAGGATATCAAGAGCCAAGTGCTCGGCAAATACTTTTAAAAGACTGAATATTAGGGATTTTTCTTTCCAGGAAATTAGAATTATGGAGCAAGAACCAAAATTTATCAGCGAGGGTTGAAGCCAAAACACAAAGTAAAACCAAATGAACTTTGAGAAGATATTTGATCAAGACTTTGTACTCATCAGGGATAAATTACACGTGGATTAGGTGATACATACTGCTGGAAAGAGATGTAGTATCCCCCGAACATTAATGGACTCGAAATCTTTGCATGATTTCTCTCTGCACGACCCTGACCTGCGATGTCAGATGGATGATGGAGAGGTGCTGAAGGAGAATGCACAGAGGTGATTGAACTGTATCTATTGTTGATTCTGTCTCTGTGTGAGTGGGAACACGTGTGATTTTACAGCTACCTACGTCACTGTGGTGTGGGGTGTCCACAGTGAATCAGCAGCACAGCAATCAATGTTCTCCAAAATGAAAGAAAGAGAGGTTACACACAGGTCAGTGACAGGACAGAGAAACAACTGGGATGTTTAAGCAGAGAGGGAGACAGTCAGCCAGCACATTTTATCCACAGAGGCAAATCCTGAGAATTTCTGAGAAATTTTCTGCAGCTTTTTCCATTACCTCTGGCGTGCTGTGTCCGAGGAAAGAGCTTCCCAATCAATCGCTGGAGAGGTGTATTCTGCATCGGAAATCGCGTGCCTTCTTCTCAGTGTCAAAACAAAATCAAACATATACAGACATTGAAGTGTCTGTGCCATCCTGACTAACACCAATACCAAAAACTCTAAATCCTCCCAAATGGAGATGAGAAAGGGAAACTGATTGTGTTTTCTTCGTTTATATTATTAATACACTTTTGGACATTGCTTTGACAAGGTGAAAAGTCTGCTGTCACAGAGAGGGGAAAGACGTTATAATTGTAAAGGAACTGTTTATTAAAGCAACAGTACGCAATAATTTTATCTTAAAGTAGCAGCTTCAACATCATTTTGCAGACGGTGCGAGTACCATCTCCCGCGAGTGTGAAAGTGTGAAACACTGAGACTGTCCTCCTGTAAAAAAATGACCACATACATTGCTTGTGCAGCAGCTTCAGACTCACAGCTACATCTTCTCGTTAAGCGACATCTTGTGGCCGTAGTAATTATGATATCTCTTAAGTAGATTGAAGTATAAAGAGCAATATAAAGAGCAAAAAAAAGTCCATGCTAGAAAGAGGTTGGGGTGGGTAATTGGGTCAACCAAACTCAGGACTTTCACACAAAAGACTTGAGTTTGGTTCCCGTTTGGACCTGATAGTCATTGTTGTTTCTTTCACAAGCAGTTTTAGCCAAAACCACAATCTTTTCCTAAACCTGACCAAACAGAGACCGTTCCATGACATTAATCGTGTTTATTATTGTTATCGTGAAGCTCCAGTACACCTATCGCTGGCACGCTCTTGTGGGTCGTATTTGTGGGGCAGGAACAAGCGACTTGTATTGTCGTTCAGGTTGGAGTACTTGTTGGTACCACTTAAATAAAAAACAGCACTACACACGGTCACACACCGAAGAAGCTAGTATGGTAATTCTTTCCTGTGATTAATTTTGTGTTTGCTCAATGAGGGATTGATTGATTGATGTTTTTTTCTGTACATGAGCTGTAAGCTTTGTGGTGTATGTGTTTACAGTACCTACTCAGACTCAGAGCCCGACAGAATTTAAAGCTCCGGTATGTAATTACCATGTGTGGCTGCAGAGGCCGCTGACTGGATACTGCATTCAATTCGATAGCTGCTCACCGGACATAAAAAATGCCTCCACGGGCTTCCGCACAGTATTCTTCATCCAAATTATTTTTCAGTCTAAAGCACTTTTTCCCTACATGATCATGCGAATACCTTGTCACAAAATATCTCACATCTTAAGTCCCTGAAAAACTGAGATTCTCCTCTACATTCATATCCAGATATTTGTTTCGTGTTATAAACCTTTAGGCATACACAAAAAGAAATTTCAACATTTACAACAAATGTAGTTCACATGTACAGTATTCAAGAAATCTATAACACACAAATCATCCAAATAGAGCATTAAGGATTTTGCTCTGCGATGGAAAAACAAGTCAGAATTGTGTATGTGTAAGCTAAGGAAAACAGATTTCACCAGTTTCCCCAGCAGTGTTTATTCAAATAAGACTTTTTCCCAAGCAAAAGTGAGATATTTGCTGAATTATCAGAGAAATATTCTTGCCAGAGTGGCGTGCTGGTCTGCCAAGGAAGGTCGTTAACCTCTGCAGCAGAGCCAGAGTGAGCGATAACCAGTCTGCTCATTTTTCTCAGGGCCGCTCATCCCTCTACGCTCTCTCCTGCTGCCCCCCCCCCCCTTTTCTATAGCTCTATTCATTTAAGCTAAGACCCTATTGAACATTGGCCTAATTAATTTGCTAAACAACTAAGGGGCGTGGTGTATGTGGTGGTGTGTGTATGCATGCAGGCGTTCATGCATGATTAATGCCCCAATCAGGATGTTTATTTGTGTTCACATTTGAGAGTGGGAGATGTGTGTTAGGGTGGTCTGAGTGATGTATGTGTGTGTGGAGTTTATGAATATATTGTGATGCTGACATCGCCACCGGCCCTGCTCTGTGTATAGGTCAATGAGACGGAGAGGAAGCGCAAGGAACAATGATCAAGGTTAAAGGAAAAATTGATGTTTATGCAACGCTGTAAATCTCATGTAAGGCCTGTTACTCAAAGCAAGACTTGAGTACTAATCCGCTAAAGTTTACGGAGAGATTAACCTCATCCTATTAATGTTGCACTGTGAGATTTTACCCTTGACTTTCGTCCTGCTGCAGCAGAGAGGGTCGGTAACACTATGTAAATGATTGGTTTTGAATACATGCATGACAGGAATTAAATCCAACATTTGAAGAATGAGGCGGAGGGGGGATTGCAAAATCTCATGGCAAAAAGCATCACAGGAACACATCAGAATGGACTGCTAATCAACTGGAAACTCAAATAACAAGCTTAATATCCAGAGAGGAACTTCATATGAAATATTAACAATCAAACTGGCACAATAAATAAATAAGTAGGAGAAGATATAGAGTCTTTCATTTGGCACATGCTCAGAAAACACACATACATGAGCACACCACCTTTGCTGGGTTATTTTACAAGGATTACACTGGCGATTACATGGGGCGCTTTTATTGGCTGTTCTCACATTCCAGCCTCCCTGTCTCACTTTTTTTTTTTTTAAAAAAGAACTCTTGTTCTTTCTTTTCTGCTCTTTCTCATTCTTTCTTTCTTTTACAACCCGTTTCTCTCTTGCTTTTCTCTCTCCCCCCAGACGGAGAAATTTATCTGAGAGGAGAATATGGGACTGCAGCTCTGCTATATTAACATTTCAATCACGCTTTTAGCTCAGTGAAAGAAAATAAACTCAAGTGGGTTTGTGCCTTTTGCACCCCTAAACTGTATGCCACTGCATCTCTCTCTCTCTCTTTCTCTCTCTCTGTCTCCGACTGTTCTAAACCCATAAGAGCCGGTTCAATAAGTGAATGATAATCCCTGTAGAAGCAGGGAGCAGTCTGCTGGAGTGCCTTTGTAGTTTGGAGGACAGATTAGCATGGTGGCCGTAGAGAGAACAGAGTCCTTTGTCTCACTAAAGGCCTGGGATTAGATATGGGGACTGGCCTATGAACTTATGGGAATTTTGTGTGTGCTTGTGTGTGGGGCTGAGGGGCAAAATTTGGTGTGCATATATCCACTTACAAGAACAGAAACACACACACACACACAGGTGACAAATATATTTCATTTTCAGATAAAATTATTTCATCATTGTTTTATGGTGCAGGTCAGTGTAAACAATGTGCAGCCTGTGATGAAGTTGGGTCAAAGAAACAAAAGCAGAAAAACGCAGCTTATAATTGCCTTCTAGAACAACACAAAGAGGAATTTTCTTATGTCTCTATCAGCTGGACAACATGATTTGTGAACAACTTTATGATTAAAGAAAAATCATGGTTTATAAGTAGATTTCTTTCTCAATTCAGATTTTTAGGGCAGACTGTCTGCACTATTATTTGTAAGTGATGAAATTGGATTTGTGGAGTGCTACAATGCTAACTTATTTCCTGGTTTTAGGACTCATTCCTGCACCACTCCATTGTGTGTTGCGTTGCAAGTGACTCAAAAGACACTCTGAAATACGATTTGAGCAGCCAGAGTCTGAATATGTGAGGCTGATTTTTTAAGAGATCCAGGTTATCTGTTTCCCCTGCTTCCAGTCATTTTGCTAAGGTAACCAGCTTCATATTTAGCATACAAGGCTACACCAGGGTGATCTTCTCTACTGAAAGCAAATGTGTGTGTTTCCCAAAATGTCAACTATTCTTTTAAAAAGCTCAAAGATACTTCATGTTCATGTTGAAGTACACTATGTCACAAGGACTGAACATGTTCAGAACTGAAAAAGTGTTTACTTTGTGTTAAATTTAGCATTTAACACTCAATACAGACCTGGTGAAGGCGAGAGCTGTGTATCGATTTCTTTATCACTCTCTCCCCGTGCTATTCACCCTGTTTAAGGACTGAAAACACACACATCTGATTGAAACAGTGAGCTGAGAGAGAGATACACACACACAGACGAGTCATTCTGGGCAGGGAGGGAAAAGACAGACATACAAAGGGAATAATATCCATAAAAATTCCCGTAAATCAAAGCATTAGTGCGTTCAAATAAATATAGACGGTATGACTAGGGATGACTACAGGCGGCTTATAATCAGTCCCATTCATCACACACACATACACACACTTTATTCCATTCCACCCTCTGCATCAACAAACATGGACCCAGATTTAGAACCACAGAAAAATGCCAGCAATGAAACAATGTTATGAGAACAACCACCACTGCCAAGTAACTCACGGCTCGTCTCAAAGGTTGTCTCTCTCAGACAAGAACAGGGGAAACAGACGCTGCAAACGCAAAGTCACCGCTCAGCCACAAACAGCCCTGCTCTGTGTACATTTCCTCACCACTTACATTTACTGACCGCTGAATAATTTAAAGACGCTCCTGGGAATAACCCATTTAAAAAAAATTAAATGACCATGTAAGGTTCAAGTGCAACTTTACTTTAACTGCCTATTTGTCTGGTAAGTTGAGATGCAGTTTGAGGTGCACTCAGACTGTGGAAAAAGTCATTATCTTTACATTTAGTTTGGTTTGTGCCGTAGTTGGGAAAACAGCCCAGTCCCTGCCTCCAATCTGCTGTTATTCATATTATGATTGAATTTATGAATCTGAAATGCAATTTTCCTGTGGTTTTAAGGCTATTGGCACCTTCTACCACTTGGACGGTCACATAGCCTGGAAAAAATATGCATGGGAGTGTGTGTATGAGAGAGAGGGTGTGTGTGTGTGTGTGTGTGTGTGTGTGTGCATGTATTGAGGTACACAGGGGTATCGTTATACAAAGCTATCATCTGCTGCCACTGTAACTCACACACACACAGAAACAGCTGCCTTTACAATAAAGTCAGGAAACGACTAACAATTATTCTGAGAAGCAAAAGGTATTATGTTCAGGGAGGTAAAGCAGCAAACTGTGATACGGTTTGATTTTAGGGGAAAACAACTTAATCATTACTTTATATTAAGGACCTTGGCAAAGCCTTAAAAGCCTCTCACAGCATGAACATTGTTTATTTTCACTGTGTTGCCTGGATGGGAATAAATTTCTAAAATTACACATTTGGTTTATTTCTGCCTAAACCATAAATTAAGAAACTGCATTCTTGTGGCATTGGATAATTTAGCTTTTTATTTGTAAGAACTTAATGCTGTCGTTAACTTATGCTGTCTCATTACATAAGATGTGAAATCAAACTGATGTACAGCAGCCTGGTGAAAGTAGCTGAGAATACAGAAAACATGAGGATGAGTTTCTGTGACTGGAGCTACAGAAAATTATGTAGTTAAACCTTAAACAATCAAAGGGTTATTTTCTGAGCAGGTGCATACACCTACACAAATGGGTAGTCATGAAAGTAGTTGGAGCTTTTACTTAAAGGAACATTTCAACAGTTTTCAACAGTCACTTTCTTGCCAAGAGTCAGATGAGAAAATCACTGTTCGTCTATTAAATATGAGGCTACAGCCTGTTAGCTTAGCGTAGCTTTTTCAGCCTCCAGCATCTTGAACACTTAGTAATTAACATGTTATTCCTTTTATGTCTAATGTGTTTAAAAAATGTTAACAGAATAACCAAACGTTGTGATTTTACAGAGGTTTATGGTGCTGGTAGGAAGATGTTGCCTTTGAACAGAGCCAAGCTAGCTATTTCCCTCAGTTTCCAGTCTGTGTTGAGCTTAGGCTAAGGCTTAGTCTTTGTGTGTTAATCTGCAAACTATAAACCGTCAGATGAATGTGGTGGAGTACCAAAGTACAATATTTGTCTCTGAAATACAGTGGAGTAGAGGTATAAAGTAAAATCACATTTAACACAAGTACAAGCATCTAAAAACTCTACATAAGTGCAGTACTTCAGTAAATGTACTTGCGTTTACTATAGATCAGTCCTTGTTTGAACTGTAGCATTGAAAATGCTATTTTATGAGAAGAAATGCTATAATTGTCCGTCTTAAATGATTGATAAAAGCAGGACAATTTATCCTCTTGACTTATTATTATTATTCAAGTGGTCAGGTGCTTTTTGGATCAAGATGTACATGGCAAAGTCATAAAGTTAAAAAAACAAAACAAAAACAAAACACAGAGATTTTGACATGACCTGAACATTTCCCCCTCTAACTTTCAGGTAGGAAGAATGAACTTCTGTTGCCTCAAAGGTTTCTTTGTCCCATAAAATACGTCTTTATTGTTTTAAGTTCTACATTTACACGTCTGCACCAGTTCATCGGAGAGTGAATAGTTGTCCTTAGAAGGGCAGAAAGGATGTGACGCTTGGTTTTTTGGGCAAAATTGTGGGAACAGTGTCACTTAGGAATGTTGGGGCTCCGTAGCAAAGTACATCTACTGCACACACACACTGATCCCGTTCCTAAATCGCCCTAAAATATCATCAGTCACATCTTTGAGAACTGAGCTCTGAAGACATAATTTTCCAGGTGCAGGATGAGAATCCTGGCAAAACAGTGAACACTGAATAGAAAAATGGAAAATAAACCACAACAATTTTAAACATTATTATCAGGTCCGTTGACTTTCTATAACCCAAAGGAGTAAATACACAAGCTTTGATCCAGACTGTGAAGGTATGTCTTACTGGACGAGCATCACACACGGCGCTCTCATGTCTGTCTACAGTTTATACACAGAAGACCACTGCTGTTGTCACAGATGGCTCTCAGACCCACAAAAGGTGACTGAGTGTCTATTGGAGGGCATGTGTGGCTCATATTTTTGTGTATCTGGCTTTCATACACTCTTCTATGCCAGTGTCCTCAGGTGCATGTGTTCTTGTGTGGCATGGCAGCAGGCATGCATTTTTCTGAAATCTCCTCCAAAGAGCCTTTGTGCTAATTATTCATCCGTGCATTTCTTTGCGATGAATAAAACACTGCTGGGCCTTTAGTTTTTTTCCACCACACGGCACAGGCCAGAGATGTTAATCAGGAAACAGGACAGGGATCTGCATAGCGTCTGATGTGGACCACTCTGCCGTGTTTACACAGAGGTTTTTATTACAGACCAGGGGAGAAGGAAGAGAAAAATCTTTATCACATTAATAATATTCTTGTCAGATTCCTACAGGACATAAGTGATGGAGAAAACAGACCCAGAGAGGAGGGTGAAGGGGGGCAAATCGAGCTGTGCTTGGAAGATTCTGAAGAAATAGAAAAGAGGTTTGTTGTTATCTTGTATTTGTTGGCGTAAAGACCAAGGTATGCTGAAAACAAACAAGTTTGTGCAAAGTTTTGTCCAATCATGTTTAAAAGAAAAACTGTTTGTACCTTTTTCGAATGGCCACCCTCAAAGGCAAAAGCCTAGAGAGAGAGAACATACACTTTTGGATGATCTCTCATTGGAGAAATTCATATTGTATAAGCAAAAGTGATGTAAGCAGTTTTTTTTTTTCTGGGTCATTTGTACAGTAAGCTGTTGTTTATATAGTTATACAAAATCTGTCATCTGTTCTTCTACAGTAAAATCATTTTACCCCATTCCCTGCTTTTATATTTTACTATACTACTGTACTTTGTCACTCCCCAATGGGGAACATCAAGCTCAGCACAGCAGGAAGTGGGGAGTGACGATGACGACTTCGACACAAAGGGAGCACACAGCATGCAGGTGGAAGCTGCGGTGGAGGGTGGGCATTAATGAAATGCTCTTCACTCTTGCAGGGGTGCTGAGGGGGTCATGGTAGTTTGACCATCTAGGCTACATATGTTTTGTGGACTTGGAGAAGGCCTATGACCATGTCCACCAAGGGACCTTTGGGGGGGAGTACTGAGGGAGTATGGGGTACTGGGGCTGCTGAGGTGAGCCATCAGGTCTTTGTCTGACCAAAGTGAGAACTTTGGCACAAAGTCAAACAAGTTTTCAGTGGGTGCTGGCCAAGGTTGTCCCTTGTTCCCAGTCCTGTTTGTGATATTCATGGACAGGATCACAAGGCACAGCTGAGGTGAGGAGTGTCGGGTTTGGGAACCACAGAATTGCATTGATGATGTGGTTCTGTTGGCAAGAACTCCAGCGTGCACAGGGACGGTTTGCAGCTGCGTGAAGCAGTCAGGATGAGGGTCAGCACCTCCCAGTCTGAGACCATGGTTCTCAGCTGGAAAATGGTGGCTTGTTCCCTCTCGGTGGGGGGAGAGTTGCTGCCCCAAGTGAAGGAGTTCTAGCATCTTGACAGGCAGATTTGTGTGGCGTCAGCAGTAATGCAGACGCTGCGGTGAGGAGGGAGCTGAGCGAGGAGGCAAAGCTCTTGGTTTTCCAGTCTATGATCTACGTTCCAACCCTCACCTATGGTCATGAACGGTGGGTAGTGAAAGAGATTGCGGATACAAGCATCCAAAATGAGTTTCCTCCGCAGGCTGTCTGGGCTCAGCCTTAGAGATAAGGAGAGGAGCTCGGACATCTGTAGAGCACTTGGAGTAGAAACGAACCAGTTCAGGTGGTTCAGGCATCTGGTTAGGATGACTCCTGGGCACCTTCCTTTGGAGGATTTCCGGGTATGTTAAACCAGGAGGAGACCTCGGGGTAGAACCAGAACTTGCTGGAGGGATTATATATCCCATCTGGCCTGGGAACACCTTTACCTCCCCCTGGAAGAGTGGGAAAGTGTTGCCAGGGAGGGGAACGTCTGGAATATGGATGGATGAACAGCAGTAGCACAAAACAACAGTGTGGCAGCAGGTGTACAGCAAAAGGGAGAGTGGTGGCTTAAGCACCTCACCATGACTGAAAGGGTGTGTTGGATGTGTGTTGCAGTGACAACAGTTTGCCATGGGAGTGTAGCAGAACTTTTGTTATAACTTCAGTTGATTGCCTCAACTACCTTGCAGGCTACACTTTATTTTTGAAAGCTAAATGCTGCTAGCTTTAAGTCACAGCAAACTAATCTGACACTTTACCTTGGGGGGTTGGGTTCAGATGGTGACACTGATGTCTCCAGTTGAATAAACCCTGTATTTCACAAAGTCTTTATATGAAGCAGTTCCACCCGTTTTGAGTAAACGTTTTGAGGAAAATTCAATCAGAAACAGTACTGAGACAGCTGAGAGATTAACAACACAGCATGGTTTATTCTAAACTTGTCTGTGTGTCTTGCTCAAGCCACAGGTGTTCCCACTGGGATCAAACAAACAACAAGCAATTCATCTTAAACTCCCCAAAACCTCTGTTCTCGCTCACCACCTCCTCTACCAAACACTACCTCCCTTCATACCTGTCAGTTCTTTCTCTCTTGCCTGCATACCCCCCTCCCCCTTCTTCGTCCTCTGCCTTCCTCCCTACAAAGACCTACGTCGAGTCTTTGCTGAGCCTCTCCAAGTCTGATCCTCCTGTTTTCTCAAAACAAGGAAACACTTCGACTGACCTCAGGATGCCTCAAGGAGGAGCTGTGTGGGTGTGTGGGCGTGCGACCTCGCAGCAGACCCCTTCATCTCTCACTGTAATGTCTCGCCGACAGCAAGGTGATGGCGCGCGCACACATGTACACACATTCCTGACTCAAACACACTCACACACATAGCACAGTGACCAGTCAATGAGGCCTGCCAGCACCAGTCGACTTCAGTGCACGTCCTGAGGCAGCTCCAGATGTGAAAGACAGCAGTGCATGTTCGTCAGAACGTTACAGCTGTTAATGCTAGAGCTACTGTTACTGACAGGCAGGGCTGTGGTGGAGCATGAGGGAGTGAATGGCGGACTCTAAACTAACTTACCTCTGTCTAAGGACCTTGACTCACCTGTGTCAGGGTTTTTTTAGTGTGTGTCCAGTGCCATTCACCTTTCTGTAGTTTTTTGCAGTGTTGTGTTCAAGTGCATGTGAAGCAACACAAACCACTGGATTAGCTGGCTTCTGTCCAAGCCAAATCTTTTAGATCTGTTACATACAGCGTGATGCAAATAAAGAATGTAAAAGTACAAAATACTCAGCAACGAATAAACAGGAGCAGAAGCTCCATCAAGGCTGATTGCGGACATATTTTAGGATGAGGTGAGACAGTTTGAGGTCCTGCTGGGGATGCGACCGCAGCATCTGAGGAGGTGGTGGTGTGAAAGCTCAGGAAAATCAACCTCCTTCTGAAAAAAAATTAGCATCACTTTTTCACCATGTAATATTCATTGTGTGAAAGTACTCATAACAAAAACAACAGTTAGAAAAAATTAACTGACACGCAAATCAATCACACGAAAAAACACTCCAAGTGTGAAAAGTTTAGTTGTGTATAAATGTAATTTCAAGGAGACAGGGTTGGAGATTTCCAGGTTTAGGTGTGATAATGTGTAGTTTGTCTGCACTCTCATAAATGACACATTAAAATGTTTTCTGATCTGACATACTAACAGCAGGGCAACATTATTTGTCTATACCCAAATTACAGCCAAAGAATTCATCTGATTTATGAAGTGACAAAGTTATGGTTTAGTTAGGTTTAAACATTGTGGTTTGAGTTGAAATGACTTCTTCAATTCAGTTCTAGGATCTTCAGAGTTTGAGTTTTAGGAGAGTAGGAAACAAAACATACGAGATATAACATAAACATCATCAGGTTTTTTTTATAATAATAATAATTTAAACTCCCACTTGACATTGTAATCACAAATCTGAAGATAATGGCATTTTTCTTTGCTCAACAAAATGTTGATATTTTGGGGATGGTTTTCACAGGACCATGAAGATGGCAAATGATGAATGTTTTTTGGTTTTTAAGTTTTAATGTATTTCTCTCATGTGTAATATCCATCTGTTTTGCACCTCCTCCTTCCTGGTATGCATCCAATTTTCAAAGTAAGGAGAAAGTAACTTGAAATCTTTGAACTATAAGAGACGCAAAAACGATTACTCACATTTTGAGCTGCATATTATAAATGTGGAACACCCGTAAAGTCATTGGTGATTATGCGTTGTTTTTAGTTCATACAAGGTTAAAAAAAAGTTATCAGTCCAGTTGGAATAAATCACAATGACAGAGGAGATTTGAAAACAAAGAGAAACAGACTATTAGTTAAGATAGAAAAAGAGGCTGCAACTCGATATCCAGACATTTTCGAGTACATGCTGTAAGGTGAAACTTCCACTACTGCTTCTGCTGAAGTGACAGTCAACTCAAAACACTGCAGTGACAGCCGGTCAGCTTATTTATTAGAGCTCTGTGAGATGTTTTATGGAGTTTGTAGGTTCTTTCATTGTAGAATATGGATGGGCATGAATCTCCTGTCTGCTGCTGCAGTGTAGATCAGCACCCTGTCAGAATCTTTGTGAAGGTTGGTTGAGACGCTGAATTATGGCCGTGGAGAGCTGTTCTCCTGCAGGCAGGACTTTATGGGGTCACCAACTGTGCTGTGGTACTCAGCATACCTGGACACACACTAACCTGAAGGCTTTTGGGGCTCCATCAGTAATTCAAACCAGGTGATTAACAGGCTAATTATCATGGCCCTTCTCCCCACAAAGACACACACAAACACTCACACACACTCTCTCTCCATCACCCTCTATTTGACCCTCTTCCCCCTCTCTCACATCATCTTACTTTCTCCTGCTTTTCACCCACTCAGCTCTTCTACACTTAGTACACACACATACATTCCTATCGTACCAACTGCGGACAGCCGACCAAGTGTGGAGAACTATTTCTAGTCATTTTGAAAAAACAAAAAACAGAAATACAAACGGTGCTCTTTCATAATAAACCTGCAAAAATTCTGGTACATGAAAACATACAAAGGCTTGATGTCTTTAAGAGATTATTTTAAAAACTGATAATTTACCTGTACAGATTTTAAACATTTTAACATCCTGCTTTGACAAATATTCTGGAGATAATCATGTATGTGTGTTGGACTCTATTGTACTAGAGTGGCTAGAGGACATAAATATCTAGAAAAATCATTAAAACATATAATTGATCAGACCCAATTAGGATCAAACCCATGTCCTCAAAACTTCCAAGTGCCCCTCTAACACCCTGAGCTAGTTGTTAAAAGGCAGTTGACCCATATTTTTCTTAGAGCCTGTGAGTTTTTACATTAGGTGTTGGACTGTGTGTGTTTCTTTGCAGGACCTGGGGATTGAACCAAAAACTTTAAAACTCAGTCCTCTAACACCCTGAGCTATTTGACAAGTCACACATATGCTTAATTTCTTGTAGCATTTGACTCTTTCTCCTTTAGACACTACAAAATACACATTTGAGCAGTGTTTCTTAGACCTTTTGTGTCTGTCCTTAGGAAGTCTGACATCAAAATTCAATGACTTACCTCAAATTTCAAAATAGTCCTCTAATATGGCTCCACTTTTGACAGGTCAAGGAGACCAAGTAGAAAGGTGCTAGAGTAACAGGACCATTCAGAGGTTTTGAGGTTGCGGGTTTAATCCTCAGGCAACTTGTTATACTTTAAAGTCCCACATCCTTAAGAAAGACTCAAAGTTTAAGACAGTCAGTGATCGTTTGGTAGCTTAAGGGTTGTGGTTTGATCTCTTTGTGGTGATGTGATGAATATCCAAAGAAGTAGTGTCAAGGAAATGGAGCTCAAATGTCTCTCGTCAAATATGTTAGGTTGTAATACTCCAGGGAATAAGGGTGAGAAGTCTGACCAAGTAGCTCATGGAGTTAAGAGCAGTGTTTGGAGGGAATGAAGTTGTATATGACCTAGCATGTGCCATGGCCTGCACTGGCCATGCACTGTGTCTCTGCACCTGCACCCCTGTAGGCTAAAAATTTAAATCAATTCAAAAGTAAACATAATTATAGAATGATTAAAGGAATGACAGGCAGTGGACCTTCAAAATGTCCCCTGTTGGTGAGCGTGTAACAACTAGGAGGTCCACTGTTGGATAGGTACACGATCACACACAGGCACATACCCCTGCTGCACTTTTCTCCTAATCCTTTCTTACATTCCTCTGCTTAGAATATAGAGCTAATTAGCCCATTTCAAAATCAGAGCAAAAGCTGCACAGCTTGCTTTAAAAATCTGTGGCACCAGCAGATCATTAGATTTATATTGCTGGAGTAATGTGCAGAATCCCTGCAAACCAAAGGCATGTTAAAGGAATCACGGCTGATGACTATTGGCAAGAGCGGCCAGGGCTGGATGACAGTGCTTCACAGTGACATGGAAAAACAACACTGGAGGGTTTTCCTTCCACACAACGGCTGTCAACTAAGCTCAGAGACAGACAGAGAAATGATGAGAAAAAGAGAGAAAAGGGAGAGAAAGTTTGAGACTGGGTCAACACTGTATACCCTTGTCACATGTCGTTAGCGTACTAGTTTCCCCAGTGTGTAGCCTTGTCACAGCTAACAGCTCGTCTGACACAAAACACCATGAACACACATACACGGCGTAAACACTGCTTATTCGACCTTGGGTGCCAGAGAACACATGTCAAAGAGGAAAGCCAACGCGCTACAAACAAATGTGTGTTGCAGGTTGTCAGTTCACTGTGGCAGACTGTGTCTCCACACTTCAGCTGGTACACAGAACAAAAATTAAACACATATTTTCTTTGCTCTGCTCTAGTGCATCAACTCCCCAAGTGATTTTTGATTTTTTGATTACTTTTTTCCAACAGTTTTCTTTATATTCTATCATATATAATTATGAATGACTGGATTTAGGACAAATAACTAATATTCAGAGTATAAGTGTACAACTTTTAATTACTTGTTACAACGTGCGCTGAGTTGTTATGAATTTAACACACACTGTTTTGGTGTAAATCACTTTTATTGCTCTGTAAATAAAGGCTTGATTGATTGAATTAAAGTCAGTTTAAATATAAACCTGTCGAAACTGGTGTAACTTGACAAGTGTGGGTGAGAAAAATGCAGATGTGTGGATTAATGTTAACCTGAGAGTGCATGTTTCTGTGCTGTGTTTTATCTCTATCAGAGTGCAATGACTAAATCTGGTTTGTTTCTTTTAGCACCCCTGCTGTGGAGAGTCTGTGTGCCCTGATGGTGGTAACAATTTCTCCCCAGTGCACATGTGTGTGTTCCTCCTGGCTGTTTTTTAACTAAAGTCATCCTGACAGTCCCCATTTCCACACATTCACACACACACACGCGCACGTTACTGTGTCATCTGTCAGAGTATATAGGACTTGTTTCAGCGATGTGTTTTTGAATATGGCTGGTGGTGTGGGTACGTGTGAGTCATAGCCCTGTGGCTAGTTTGGTAGTGCTAAGTGGTATTTTGTAAGTGTTAATTGAAGCACTGTGATACCAACCTGAAGTCGTGTTTACACTAATATGAATACATGTGAAAATATCATTTACATTTGTCCACACTGGCTCAGTTCACCGTCCTTACTGAAATGCCAAAGCAATAGGAAAACCGCATTTAAATTGTGTTTCAGTGTTGCCAAATTTTACATAATTTTTTCTGTTTGATTATGGCTGCCTGTTAATCAAGAGAAACACTGACTCCTAGACAGCTGCACTATGATTTTCATTCAAATCCCTGTTTAAAGCATTAAAACTTTATTAATACAAATCACTGACAAGAACTGAACTGAATTAAAAATTACTTATCAGAGGGGTGACAAAAAGGTGGCTCCTCAACGTCAATGCCACACAAAACCCAACTGCCTGTGAAGGCAGCTCTTTCAGACAGGTTTGTTTGTCATTTAAAAACTAATTCACTCCACTTTCAAAAAGTTCAATTTTAGGTTGGAAGACTGGACACAAAGCCAAAATGAAGAAGATGGAGATGTGTTTTTTTTCCCAAGATTATTTCTTTGACATTTTGCCTTTATTGGATTGTGACAGTAGCAGACTGTCCTTACAAGTAAAATTATATATTGTATTGTTTACAGTATGTTGACAAAGTCTTCTACTTACCATATGGGAAGAAAGGCAGAAGTAAGTTGACAGTATCATATAGCATCCTCATGGACTGGGAAAGAAATGTAGCCCTGGCCTTCCACTGGGACCGTCCCGATGCGCCCGATAGCCACTCTGTAAGGAGCAATGTTGGGTGTAAGTGTTATGATTACTTTTTTGTGGAAATGAGTAATGAGCAATTCAAGTAATCATCAATTAGTGTGTAGCTCAGCTAGTGAGACGGCAGAGAGGCTGGCCTTTACAGTGTGGAAATATTCTTTTGAATTTGTGGGTGAAAAAGAAAAGAACATCACAGTGAAATGCAAACTGTGCTTGGGTGACCAGTGTCTGTCAGCTGCGAAAAACTCAAGAAGCAGCTACAAGCTAAGCTAACAGCTCCACAATAGTGTTAGCGAGGCTCATAGGAAAGGAGGAGAACGACACCAGTGCTACATCTCCAAAAACAGCAACAGCTATCTTTTAGTTCAGCTAAAGCTGTCACTCCGGTGGTAGCACAAAAGTACTCTAACAAGTTACTTTTATTTGTAATGTACTAAATTACTTTTAAAAATGACATTATCCAACAATACATTACCAGAAGGTCGAAGTGGATGGATGGTCAACAAAACACAAGGCTTAAAGATGGCAGACGTGTTTGTTTCCATCCAATAACAATGCTATTTTTTAAAGCATGACCATGATTGTACCCTGAGACCTGTACTACAAAGGGAGTTTAACTTACTCTGGTTTAACTCTGGGCTATCAAGGGAAGTCAGGGTTGACAAACGCTGGCTGCATCAATCTGTGGTAAACAGTACTATGTTGGTAAGCTGAGTCAGTGTTAACTTAATCGGAGTTTGTGTGTGTGTATAAAACGGGCGCGCACCGTATTTCTCTGATGAATAATGCATGTTATCTCTGTCGGTTTACGAGGAATTTAAAGAGACTCGAACTGATAAATTAAAAACCGTGGCTGTCAACAAAGCCTGCGAAGTTAATTTTTTAAAATACTGATTTAAACAGCCTTGCGCTGCAGAGTTAGCCTCTCCCAGTAGTTGTGCCAATATAGATTGGTTCCTCCACCTGTGGGGCGGTACTTATACAGGATAACATCGAGTTAACCACGGACATAACTCATAGCAGTTTAGAGACGCAGCGTAAATTAACATGGCAGCAAACCTCAGGTAAAACCTATCCACCTTTCATAGTACAGGTTAATCGGGAAGTTACACCCGACATCCCGACAAGTTACCCCTGAAGTTAACCTGATAAGCCAGTAACCTTGCGTTGTAGTACAGGCCTCAGATCTTAAGCACATGTTTATTATTGTAACCACGATGACAAAGCTCCCCTACCCATTATCAAATAGTCATTTTAACCCAAACCACAGTGTTTCCCAAAACAAGGATTTTCAGAGTCTTATTTTTTTTTTTTGCTATAACCTAAACAAACCTTAACCACAGTGTTAACAAAACATAAAACAGATATATTTTTCAACAGTGATTTGTTTTTGAAAGGCAAAAACAAATAATGTTCTGGTGACAGAGTCATCAGACTATACAACAAAGGCTGTTACAAACTTTCATTTGGAGGACTTGTTGACTTTTCCCAAACCTTGACCAAAGTGCTTTTGTTGCCTAAACCAGTCCTGTGATTTGTAAGACCATTATTCACTTCAACCCCTTATGACTTCTGTGAGTTTCACCAGTCACTGGCAAAAACATTGTGAGCGAAAACAATGTATTTAATTAGCAGGACTTATTGGACATTAGGGATACAGATGAGAATATCAGGAGAGAAAGAGGGTAACGACATACATCAATGGCCCTTGGACCAGAATCTCTCTGTGATTTAACCACAAGGCCACCGAGATGCCCAAAGAAGCCTCTTTAAATTTAGCTGCCTTAGTGCGGACACGATCCGACAACCAACTGATAGCATGCTGACATGTGTGGAACATGTAAATCAAACCAGATGACAACTGCATCACAGGACATGCCTCATAAAGGTGAATTATTCCCACAATCAGGTATAGTATTAGCCCTG
Organism: Lates japonicus; assembly: GCA_033238685.1. Lineage (NCBI taxonomy): Eukaryota > Metazoa > Chordata > Actinopteri > Centropomidae > Lates > Lates japonicus. Next base: position 1,737,646 of record BRZM01000099.1, on the reverse strand, counting down.
ATAAATCATGTACATTAACGGTAAAAGACACAAACTATCAGCTTACTAAAATACATAATAAAATGAAACTTAAAACATGATTAAAAGTAGTGCGTTTAAAAAGCAGTGTAGGGTTTCCTTCCCCGTGGAGTCCAGCCAAGCCAAATGTTGGCTGAGGCCACGTAACGTGCTGCACTTCTCTTAGTAAAATCGACGCTGACATTTAAGGTTAATACAGCTTGTCACTGTGATTTCTGCAAATATGGCTTCACCGCTAAGTGTTCCAGCAGCTGTTTGTGTGTGTGTGTGTGTGTGTCTGCCTGCGGTGTGGACTAAAACTGTCATTACAGCTGAATCCAGTCATATTGTCCACACCTAGCAAAAGCCTTCCAGAGGTCGCTAAACACACACTTACCCGTGTGTAGCCATCCAGAATATAAGAGGAAACACCCGCTACCCACCCACTGACCCCCACTCCCCACCCACCCACCACCCTACCCATCCAGTCCCACCCTGCAGCCCAGGTCTGAGGGTGTGAGAGCAGAACAGACTGCAGTGAGTCATCGTAGGCAGGAGGGGTGCTGCGAGGGACACGAGGGTGAGGAGATGCTGGAAACCACCCTGAGAAAAGTGAATATGATTCAAACCTTGCACTCAAGAATCACTAAACACTGACCTGCAGCTATTGTGTGTTGCATGACAACAGGCCACCTGGCACCCGCACGCACACACACGCCATCACCCAGGTCAGTGGTCAACTCAGTGACGGCAGACATCGGGGGATTAGGGCTGGCCGGATGACGACACCCTGTGAGATACTTCATACAACTTCTGCCAGGAGAAAGAGAGTGTGTGTGAGATGATTGCATGGCTTCATTCATTATTAGACCAACCATAAGAGATGCCAAAACACTGCATCCATAATTAACAGCATGAAGAATATGGGATCTGAATCTCCCCCTTCCCTCTTGGTGATTTTTGTGACTGCTCGTTGGCTGGGGGTGACGGGAGTCTTCCCTCGTTCATGACTCACTGATGAGCCTGTTTTGAACGAGCCGTTTGCCAAACAGCTTGGAAAATAAGAGCAGGGGTATTCCAGAGTTATGGCTGCACCATGTAGTGATAATTGCAACTTGGCACGCACTGACACTTAATAAACGAATTAAACTTTATTTTGGTAAGGAAGTGATATCAGCATGCTTGTTTGATGGCTCACAGGATTTTCTTTTCAGGAGGGTGTGTGTGAGGAGGTTACAGCCTTCTACACCCTTGTTTCCTACAACCTAAACACACTCATGCAGCCACAGGACTGACTCAACGGACAAATATACCAACTCTGTCTCCCAGAAATTATGTCTATATGACACTATTGTTTGGAGTGCCAGTTACAATCAGATAGGAAATGTATTTGAAACCTGGATTATGCTCAATGCCAATATTTTTTGCCAGTGAATGAGGTGCTATGTTCTTGTAACTCACAGAAATCATGTGGTGAAGTGGGCTTACAATGTGCAGGACTTTGTTACCAAGGACTGAGGTTCATGTTCAGACTCCTGTGTGTGGTTAGGTTAAGGCAACAAAAGCCGTTTGGTTAAGGTTAGGGAAAGGTCAACAAGTCCTCTAAATAAAACAATAAAATACAGTTTGTACCTGCCCCTGAAAACAACACATATAAGTGTTTTCTGATCTGACACTCAGCTCTCTCTCCCACTCTTTCCTCAGCAAACACAGTTTTCTAAAACTTTTAGGCAGGCTCTTCCAGAATCTTTTTTTAATTTGTATTTTTTGGGTAATTATTAAACCATTCAATGCTGCATTATATTTAGCATTTGTTAACCATTTGTTAAGCATTAGCCAGCAAGCAGGGCTTAATTTGTGCCAGATCCTATACAAATACCACCTTAAACACACAAATCTAGCTCGCTCTCTAGCCAGCTACAATACAAACAAAACAATAAACGTAACTAAGTAGCTCGCTACTATCACATTTGGCGGGCAAACACACACACATAGCTAGCTACAAAAAAACAACAACAACAAGGGACGCAGAGAGCAATGTAGCTTGCTAGCAAACTTGGCATTCATGCACTTTGCTAAACAGTAATATTACTAATAGCTAGTTAGCTATCAAACTAATACAGTTTCATCACGTCTCTACTAGTTAATTTTACCACAGACACTGCAAACAACCTATTGTGACAACTTCAGTACCATTAGCTAGCTAGCTACACCTGACCCAAAAAAACAGCACCCTCTCTGTCTGCCAGCAAACCTAGCTAACTAGCTAGCGAACATTGGATTGCGTTAGCTAATGCTAGCTAATTAGCCTAGCGTGACCATGTTTTAGTTTTCAGAAAAGAGGACACTTGTTAGTTGACACTAAAATGTTACTCACAGGTGGTAGGCTCTCATTCTTATCCCTCTGAACATCAGATGTGACAGAAACACAGGTGCTGAGAAATAGGTTGTAATAAGGTGAAGTAAGTCTTATTTGGTGGATCGATATGAGCGTAGGGATAACAGACAATTCACTCAGAACCATTACAAATCACTGATGGAAATATATTACAGTTTTATGACGTAACAACGATATGGTTAAACTTTGGGTAGGTTTAGGCACAAAAACAACTTGGTCAAGAGAAGGCTCATAGTTTGAGTTAAAAGAGTCTTAATTGCAACGGCCACTAGAGGGCAATTCACCAGAATGTAAAGTTGTTGTTTCTGCGCAATTATGGAAATGAGTGATGCAGTCCAGAGTGTGTTTTGGTCAAATGCTGAAAAAGTAGTTTAGCCAATACTACAGTCTTTCTCTCAACTTAACCAAGTGTATATGAAAACATAAAAATCATAAACATATTGTCCCTGAAAATTTAGCAGATATGTTCAGTGTCAGCATCTTGCAACTTCAAATATTAGCAGCATTTCCTCATTTTATTAATTTTAAAAATGTAATTGGGGCAGCTTTACATTTCTCTCTTCTTTGCGAATTAGTAGTATCTAAAAAATGTTTCTATGAGACATGCACCGCACACCCCCAGTGCCCTTATTCAACCTCTAAAACTTCACAGCCTCTTTTTGTTAATGCCTTTGATCAAGCTGACATTTTAAAGGGCGCGTGTGAAGCTTGTGTGGCTGGAGACAGAGGGTTTCTTCGGTAGCGTGGTGTTGTTGTTATTTGGTTTGAGGTTGATGTACGCTCCGATGCTCTGCACTTGACTAACTAGATGCAGACCTGCAGGCAGAGAAATAACCCACGATATCCAGCATCGAGCAGCTGTGGGCGCTGAGCCACATACTGAGACTGCACATGTACTGTACATACACACACACGCGTCAGTCTGCCAGAATATAAGCAAAGGGTGTGCACACATTGAAACAGATGAAAATATGTAGACACACACACATGCTGAGAACACCCAGCAAGTTCAGAGGCATCAGCCTGGAATGAGCTGCAACTGAGAATAGTGGCCAAACACACACACACACACACACACACACACACAAACACACACATACACTTCAGATATTATTTTAGTGCTCTTGCTTTAAAGAGAGTGTGACGTTATCAGAAAACAAACACGGCACCAGAGTTCATACACTCGCCAACCACTCATACATCACACACAAATACACAGACACACACGTCAGTCTGACACATCGACATGGTGGGACTGAAATACAACAGACAAGGTATTCTTTTAATGTTCCTTTAAAGCTGCATTCCTTATTTAATAGAGCCCTATTGCACATATTGTCTCTGTTATAGCTTAGGTTTTGGCAGGCTGTGTGTCCGTGGATGCAATTGTGTGTGTATGAGTCTGGTCATTGTAACAGTTTAACAGCTGGCTCATTATCTGAGTTTATCCACACACATATGAAATCCCCATCAGGCTCGACCACATCAATTCATCTGAGGTATTACTTCAATTCATTCAGTCCATTTTGAGGTTTGTTTGTGTGTGTTTTCTGTTGCTGCTGGCTTGTTCTCTTTTCTACACAGCCGATGAGTGAATACATGTCTTTCTCCAAACAGGGTCATGTCTAAAAATAAGGACAGGTTTTTCTAACTTAGGCTACAAGAGGCTGACTGACAAAGGGAGGACAGTTTATGGTAGAATTAGTAGTATAAGAAGTATTATATTTTCCCTCAGATTTGTCACCAAAACCGCAAAAGAAGCTGGAAAAAAGAGAAATATGACTGTAATTTCAGTAAACAAGGTTAGAGAAAGTGAAGAGAAAATGTACCAAACTAAATTAAAGTAAGAAACTGCTCAGCTGCTTGTAATGTAAATGGAATTTCTAAAATTTGATTTTCACAAAGATTTTGGTTTTATTGATTTTTTAAATCATTTTTTTCCTCAAATAAACAGATAAATCTCCAGATTAATATGTTTAAATATAATCCAAAACCAGTGAAAATTATTTATAAGCAATGGCATCGTAGTGCCACGAGGTGTTTAGCTTTTCTCTGAGTGGTACAACATCTGGAAAATGAAGTGAGGTTCGAACTTGGCAGCGAGTTGAAGGGAAGAGGATGTTACGAAGCCCACTTTCCATCACCTCCATTTCAGTCTGTCATCGCTGAGAGCTGCAGCAAAGTGTATAATGTAAAATAAATCTTGTCACTGGAACATCTGCCTGTTTCTGTTGTCAAATATTTGCTTGGCTTAGAAAAAAATGTTGTCTATCGGTCACATTTAAAAGATGTCACGAGTAGCCAACATGCTGACGTTAGCACCCTGTAACTTCTGTGACGTTTTCTCCTCCTCATGCAAATAGCTCATTCAGCCAGGGCGGCGTACAAATCACAAGTTTCTCTGGGAAAAGCTACACATTCCTTTTTATTGTCTGCATATATCTAGTCCAACAGGTTGTGTTCCAGTAGTTTTAAAAATCCACTTTAATGACCATGTGTTTGTTTCAAACAATATAACAGAGGATGTGACAAAGTGTCATATCTGTTCCCAGAGTGTAATAAGGGTTATGACTGCTTCATTAACAAGAACATTTGAATGTTAACACTGGTATTAATGGCAAGACTCATTATATGCTGCCTGCACTGTCCTTTCTGTCTCTCTCTCCCTCTCTGTTTCTTCATTTTGCTGTGGCTGCTAGAAATAGCACATAAAGTAAGCTTGTGGAAATGCTACAGGCGACAGCTTATGACAAAGCTGAGACTACAAGAAGCTATTAGCGAGCTTGCCAAAGAGTCATTAGTAAACAGCAAAGTTTTCTCTAAGTATGAACAGACAGAAGCAATTTAGTGTGGCTGTAAAACTGTGTTTCTTTTTCTTTAGCCTGTCAAAACTGTTCCTGGAAAGCACAGAAAAAGTTAAACTTCAGCTGAAATCTGTAGTGTCTGGTCAAATAAAAATGAACCTGAGGGAGAAATAATGTGTCCACAGGTACTGCTGTAGATGATAAGTGCATATGGTTGTTTGTGTGTGTGAAAAAAAGCCTCATTGGTGCCACATGTGTGAATAGCGGCTGGCAGTTTTGTCACCAAGTGTGTGAAGCATCACACTGGTGGTGACACATCTCTGTGACAGCTCCCAGCGTAAACACCGCAGCTGGACTTTGACAGTGATAACTACTGACAAGGAGAGGGAGAGGAGAAAAGGGAAAAGGAAAGGGTAGGACTCTCGTAGATAGCAGCTGTGAGCCTGACTTCGTGGCTTCACAAAGCGCTTTGAGCGAGACCCCTCTGACAATGCAATAGCACAGAAAAAGGGGAACTCCATGAATCTTAACTCTGCTCCCTGCACGGTTCAAAATTCAGCGGCGCTCTAGTTTCAAGCAAAGGCTGCCATTCAGAGGCGAAAAATATGGATTCATTTAACCTTTGCCCCCATTTTATGTGCATGTGCTCGATTTTAGGTTGTGTTTATGTGCATATGAGCACCTGTGACCTTTTCCTCTGAGGCTGCGTCTCCTCCGTAAAGTCCTGTAAAACACCATCCATTCACTGTCCTAATAAAGAGCTCTGGGTTGTATTCACTTTTAAGGGCAAACTCATATAAAACACATGCACAGTTTGGTGGCAGTGACAATGACGGCGGCTCCAGAAAAGGTCTCTCTTTCCAGGTTATGAAGCGGGATAGTCTCATTGTTCATCTTTACAGCTGTCAGTTAGCAGACGAAGCCCAATGCATGCGTCAGCCTTTTCTTTAATAGGGAACACAGCCTCTCTACACAGCAATTGATTTACCTCCTCCACCCTCGCGAGCTCTACTATCACCCAGAGGTTTGATCAGCACAAGTTAGATAAAATTCGCCCTGGCTGTGTGTGTGTGTGTGTGTGTGTGTGTGTGTGTGTAATGAAAAACGAAGGAGAATGGAAATCAGACAAAACAGCGTTGTGTGTTGTGCCCGCTCGCTTGCTCACACCTCAGCGCGTTTGTGCGTCTGCATCCGTCCGGCGTGCAGTAGTAAATTGAGCAGCTGTATTGTATCTTGCAAACAAAGGAGGCCCATTTGTATAAATTTGGCTCGTAGAGAGGTTTGGCTCTCGAATGCGCCCCTAGCGTAGCGGATTTGATTACATGGGTATCTGTTGCTCTGCCTCAGCAGATAAAACAGGCCTCCATCAACAGGAGAAGTCAACGTGCCCCCCACAATACTTCAAACACAACTTCACGTGTAAGCAACCAGGTCAGTGGTGAAAGACCATCCAACTGAACAAACATATTTATGTCTTTGATGTTTCTGGGTTTACATGCTTCTGTTGCACAGGTTTAAGACTTTTTCCTCTTTGATGTTTAAATTTATTATTTCTCTTTTTTAAATTCTTATTTCTTTGGTCAGTTGTGCTTTGTATTTGATGCCAAAGTAAAGTCTTAGCTCTGAATAGTAGCAGTTGTTTATTGCTGAAGGTTTCATGTTTCAAATAAAAGTATCATCATCAGAAGTGAGTCATTCACATAAGTTAGTTTCTTTAATAATTCTCACCCGGAGAAAAACGTGTGGGCAATAGTGAAATTAAATCAGATTTAATTTTTGGTGAACAAGACATTTCACATGACAATAAACCAAATCGTGGCTAGCACTGCCGCCTTTCTGTATTTGCATGGGGGGGTGGGAGCCAATCCGAGAAGCAGGGCACATCCTGGACAGATCGTCAGTCCATCAAACAACCATTCACATTCACATTCATACCTACCAATTATAACCTGCAAGGCGACAGTGCTAACCACTGCAAAGACATGCAGGTTAATTGGTGACTCTAAATTCCCCTGGTTGTTTGTCTATATATGTTGGCCCTGCAGTGGACTGGCGATCTGCCCAGGGTGTACCCCGCCTCTCGCACAGTGATGGCTGATATACACTCCAGCTCCCCCATGACCCTTAAGGATAAGTTGTATAGATAATGAATGAATGAATAAACCAAGTAAAAAATATTCAAATCTCAATAAAATTACATAGTTCTCATTGTGGATGAGGTGGATGGATGGGACATTTCCTGTGTGAAACCAATGATCAGTGTTATTTGTTCTATCCATGACTATCGCTTGTTGTCTCTCTTTCATTGGTCCAGTTGTAGAGACAATAACTGACCTCAGTACTACCATTTGTAACTCTGCGATTCAGATCACAACACCTAGTACTGCTGAAGAGCTTGAATCACAGATGGGACTAAGCGTGCATCTGTGGCTGTTTTTGGTGCCTGCCCACACAGTTAAAGCACCAATCACATTACCAGGACCAGAACTACAAATGGACACTCTCTGAGGAACAATAACATCCGGGGGGGATGTTATCATAACAAAAAAATATTTTGACCAAATGTGTACACAAGTCAAAATAAACACCAATATTTTATTGATAGAGTTGGCAGCCAAAAACTCAATTCAGTTCAGGATATCTCCACAAAGGTTGGATTGTAATGTACTATACAGTAGTCGAGCGGTTTATTTCCCAGTTCACACACTGGTCAGCCATAACTTTCCACAAGTTTCTCTCCTGTGTCTCCCTCTCTGCTAAAAACAACAATAAAACTCAGTGGACTGCTCGCCCTGTTTATGGAAAACATATGATTGTTTACTTTCCCACTATCCTATCTTGTTTCCTATTCCCCCCTTTGAAATAGTAAACACCATTTTTTTTCTCCTCCCTCAATATCCCTCTGTCTATCGCTCTCTCCATCAGGTCCAGTTGTTCCAGACTCACTTTTTCTGTCTGTGGTTGAAATGTAATGCCTGTCAGGAGAGTAGACTCACTGGCCAAATGCTGGGCCTGGCACACGTCCATTTAAACAAGCACAGTCTAGTACACAACCAAAACTAAGTGCACACACACATACCCCACCTGCAACCTCCCACTGTTCTCCCATTCCCCTCCCCCAAATAGTGAGGGCCCCCAAAAACCTCTTGTTCTTAAAGCTCAAAACCAACATCTTTTACCTCACTTTCTCACTTTCTGTATTTTTATATTTAAAGCCCAAGTGGTACAGTTTTTTTTTTTTTTTTTTTGGAATCTGATAAAACCAGACGTTAATCCATAAGCAGCAGACGTACAGAGGGTGGATACAGGGGAAAGGATTTGCAATGGTAATCTATACAGCTTATGTCATTTATTGATGCAGAAGTAGTAAAGAGGCTTCCGTGTGTGTGTGTGTGTGTGTGTGTGTGTGTGATTACTTTGGCTCGATGAGGCCGGGTTCCATTATCTCCACCTGTTGATCGTCACCCTTACTACACTGTAACAACAAGAAATCCTCCCATTTATACTGGCCCCCGCATACTGCTCACATGAGTTCACATCTAACACACACACACACACAAAGCTGATCTGCCGGTGTGTGTGTGTGTGTCAGTGTTTAACAGAGAGAAAGAAACAGAGTGGTAACTGAGACATGTTCATGTTAGCTAGCAGTGATATTGTTCTTGGACGTGCCGATCAAATGTATGACAAACATAACTGCTGCAAAGGGATCCAAACCATTGGACGCACATAAAGTATCTGCTCTGTGTGTGTGTGTGTGTGTGTGTGTGTGTGTGCACTGGATCCAAAGCTGGGAAAGAGCTCATGCTGATTGAGGAGATGAGATTTTGAGATGGTTTTAAATTCCCAGTTTAAAATGACCTTTTATTTATGGACACTTAACTAGGTTGACATGATTGGAATGCATTAGGGTGAATGTGTGTGTGTGTGTGTGTGTGTATTGTATTTGTGCATGTGCGTGTACATGTGGTTAGCTCTGATTGCTTTTGGTAGCATTATTAACCTCGTCGGTCAGGAGCAGTAAATGAAATGTCAAACATCATATCAGTTAGGAGGAAGATATTCTCTCTCTCTCTCTCTGACACACACACACACACTCCGCCTCTACTTGACAGCAGAAATTAACATTCTTCATGTAGAGGACATATAACCAGCAATACACTCACACGACACTCTGAATAGCAATGAAATGACAATTCCTACATAATCCCAGTCTACAGCTCTGCAGATTGATATGTAAATGAAGGTAAATGAATCTCATCCCAGAAACCTGACCTCACCGGGCCGCTCTGTCAATCAGCGGCCACATCAGCAGCGATACCAGCAAAGCATACCTTAATGCTTCTATCAAGCCCATCATGCCCCGCATATGCATCCCTGCGGATTAGGCCTGAAACCTGCATCTATCATTACTGTGCTCTGATACTGCCATTAGAGTATCTTTTCCCTCCTTTTGCAGCTTCCCCCCTTCTATCCTCTCGCCTCAGGAAAGAATGTAAAATCGCTTTCCGTTCAGACGAGAAAAGAAAACAGGATTTTTTCTCACAGGGTGTGGAGCTGGAAGACGGCGCTCTCGCCGAGCTAACCGGCACTGAGAGCTGTGTTCTGACCACGGTCATGAAGAGTAATCTGTGGCAAATCAGTGGGAAATTAGACTTTGTATCGTCACTGATTTTGAGGAAATCTTTGATTAGGAATTGTTCCTCTCACATACGATGGCTTTTATCGTACATTTTCTGACAGAAGGTCTATGAAAAATGTCTCTTCCGTCTGCTATCAGCATTACTGACAGGTAATCACCGGTGTGGGACTGGACCGTTCAGACTGCCGTTAGCAATGTGTCACAAAGTGCAGCCTCTTCATTTATTTCAGTAAGAGTGCTGCAGAAGCCTCAAACTAAACAATGCAGGGCCGTCAGCCAGACGCGTTAACAGCTGAAATCTCCTTACTGCACTGAGAAAGTTGTGTTAGGTTACAAAGCTGTTTGTAATTTTCATATTTCTAAATGTAAGATCTTGTGCTTGTTTAGATCTTAAAATCTCCAAAAGAAACTAAGCAGGCTTAAACATGAAAGTGTCAACAGGCGGTCACAATCCTGCAGCCACTTCTCTCTCTTCGTTATTAGTAAATAGTACATTTGCTTTCAGCATCACAGTTAATCACAGATGTAGGATTTTAATCCAATGCAACCTTGACATCTTTGCAGAGTTTCAACATTCCTAGTGTTTTGTTGATCTAATAAGGCTCAGAGTCTATGGACTTTTTAATTAGTCTCTTGATTTTACTGTATCGTCTCTGGCAGGGATGCCCATCCATAAACACAGAACATGTGCTGTGTGTAAAGCCTCATGATGCAATGGGAGCCTTATTTTATGCACACATGCAGCAGTCACAGTTACGTGCGCCATAGTGTCACCAGCGATACCCGCACACACCAAGTCAAATCAGTTGAGTGAGCTTGAGAGGAGACAGAAGAGGTCTCAGGTCTATCAGCCACCATATTGCATGGATTGCTGCAATGACTGACAGTCAACAGCTGTCCAATCAGTGATCAGAGCAGGGCACTACTGCAGGAGAAGAGATGACATTTGAATCCAGTGCAAGCAACAGAAAACAGAAAGCAAAACAAGAAGATGCTCAAGCTTCACTTGAAGGTGAGTATGTTGTCTAGGTGAAAATGGTGAAAAATCGGTCCCTATTACACACTCCAGCTGCAATTGATAGAAGTCCAGTCTCTGTATACAAGCTACTGGAGATTGAGTTATTTCCAGCAGCAAACATTATCTTACCATCAGTGGCAGCTGGTGATCCTAGAAATGGGGGTAGTTGGGATTAACTCTGTTGTAGTAAAGGAACTAAAATGCTTACTTTGCTACTTTTTTAAAAGGAACATCTTCTGTTGAAACCGTTTGTTTGTTAATTCATAAATTGTTTTAGGTGTTGTTTGGTCTATTAATAATTATAACATTATTAAGTGATTTACTTTTTTTAAGGGTTGTGGGATTTTTTTTAAAAACAAGGTATGGTCACTACACAGGCTAAAGTCTAGCTATCATCATCATCAAAAGCCAAAACAAAATTACTTTTGGGGAAATTCTCCGCCTCTCTAAAAGGAGACAAAGAGGATGAAAGGACAAATAGGGAATGAAAAGGGCAAAAAAGAGAGAAAAAGACTGACATCTATAAGCCAACAAAAAACTGGTGGATGAGACAAGAAGCAGCCTCAAACTCTTCGAAGCATGCACCTTGGTCAGTTGACCCACAAGCTGGCCCCTGCATCTATGATCCCTAAGATACTTTTGGTGAACCGGAGGCTTGGAATCAGGCCATGGAGAGCATGAAATAGGCTTTTATCATAATCACGGCCTCCGGTCTTTTGTGGTAGCCACTGCAGAAAATCCCCACCCAGCATCCTCTGCGGTCCTGGATCCTCCACACGAGTTCCTTTGTAGTTCGGGGTAGAAGAAGTGCAGAAATCATGTCACAATGGTGTGAGACAGCGATGAAGGGAGGCTCGTATTAATTCGCAGAATCATGACCAAAGCTGCCGGGCTCCCGTCGGCCTCCTCGCAGAGTTCACGCTGAGATGTGAAGCAGACTAAAATGTACTGTAAGAGGAACTGTAAGTACAGGTTCTGTTTCATCTGGATTCATCTCAGCTGGTAGATTACTGGCAGGTGTTTACATAAAACTTCAACACAGAAACTCTACACGCCCTCCCTCCTCCTCCTCCTGAAGTGTATGTAGTATGCATGTGTGGCATGTGTGTGTTCCTGTATTTCTGAATGTGAAATCAGATTAAACTTGGGGGGGAGAGGGGTGGGGGAGGTTGAGCTGCAAGTGCTCCGTCACGCTCGCTTTACCCCGAGGTATGTGAGAGTGAATGTGTGTGTGAGAGAGAGAGTGAATGAGTGTGTGTGAGAGTGAATGAGTGTGTGTGTTGTGGGAGGGGGTGAGGGCTGGAATTGCGGTTCCTGGCTCTCAGGTATTTAACCCGGGGCCGTTTGTGCGCAAGTTTCAGGGATGCATATGTGCGCGTTTGCATGCACGTGTAGTGTGTGCGCTTCTTTAAAGTAAAAACCACCACCTGCTGATGGTCATGATAAGAGGCCTCAGGGGATCTGTCTCCTGTTACATCCATAACATCCACAGGTTGGACAGAAAATTACCAGAACACGACCACAACATGATCAGAACACTGAACAACTGTAATTATGTGATCATATCAAGTTGTCTGGTGATTTATGTGCACAAATTCCTCCTTCTCTGAGGTACTCTGAGGGTTGTTGGCTAATAAGAAAATCGTTTTATGAGGCTGAAGTGTCTGAGAAACATTTCCGTGTTCCCATGTGGATTTAACAAAGTGAATACTGTCTTTGAGTACCAGTTTGAGAAACAGCAGTAGTGACAGCAAAGATAACAATATCAAAGTAGGGAGTTTGGTCAGTTGCCCAGTTCTCCACAGAAAGGATCAGCTCTCCAGCTGAAGCAGCCCGTTTTTAAAATGCATGGAAAAGTTGAGCAACAATTTGAAGCTTAATTAAACGTTAAAAAAAACATGCTCATGTTTGCATGACTTGTGACCGTTTTCAAAATGGAAACAAAAAACGGAGAAATTAACTTGAGAACATAAGACAAAATGGGTGTTTATTGTCCCTTTTTATGTGGGGTGGTCGGGTGATTTTTACGCAAACCACAAGCAAATGAATGTTAAAAGCGAAAAGCTTAAAGGGCCAGTTTACCCAAATCAAAACAGATTGTCTGGCCCCCGCAGAGAATTTTATTATTGGAGGTTTTGAGAAATCCACTGCTTAGACCACATCGGACACAGGTTTCCTTTTCAAAAAAAAAAAAGATTTTATTTTACCCAAAGCATGCAAAAAATACAAATGAATGGAAATATGAATCTTTAATAACTAAATGGGACCAAAAAAAGAGGTCAAATAAGCAAAAACTCTACTCCAAAAAATACTACCAACAGGAGAGAATGTAAACTCAACAAACTGACCTAACAAAATGAGACCTGAGGGAGACATGTATGGAGGCTGATCACACTACTTGAAACGAAAAGGGGAAACACGACATAAACAATAACTAAAACCCAATGCAAAAAAACAAGGAATCACCTGACATATGTAGAAACATTTGTCATGTTATAGCTCATCTGTTGCTGACGTGCATATATGGTTCTTCTGTTGTAACTTAAACAGGACGTGTAAATCAATACAGGGGAAATTACCACTTGAGGAATGAGAGGAATCTGTTTCCCTTCACAAAAAACACGAGAGACAGAGACCAAGGGCAGACAGATAAAGATAGACATGACCTCTCATTCATATTTTCAGCTCTGTCATTTTGATCAGCAGACATTTTTATTTTCAGACGTTGAATCTGTGTCTGTAGAAAAGCCGAAATTGTGACATTGTGAAAACATTTCCCAGACATCACAGCGCGTATTTCAGGATTATGTTACAGGAAATTTCCCCTCACACAAAAAAGTGAGGTTATGACACACGAGAGATCAGTGCCAGTCCAGTACAGTAATCTGAACACACCCCTTCTCTGGCCATGCACAAATAAAGCCTGTCACATTTTTTCCATTGGCAAAAATTAAAATGACGAATTATGTGTGATAAATTTAGTGGAGGTTGTGTTATCATTATGTGTTTTTTTAAGGAAAAAACCAGGAAAAGGGATAAATTGACAGTTAAAATATGTATTTTCTTCATTATTCATAATTTTATGTGTTCTGCAGATATGTTGAAACTTATATGAAACAATATAAAAGTGTAGCTTCAGGCGGGAACATGAAGTTATTTAGGGAATATTGTAGGAAATAAAATTTAAAAACTTGAAGTTTGATTGAAAATGTTCTTGTGGAAAGTTAAATCACTAATAAAAATCAGAAACACTGTCTCCTAGAATATGTTTATGTACTGCTAAATTCAGAAAATAACTTATGAGAGAAATCTAATGCACCCTGATTATATTTTTTATTACTATAATAAGGAAACATTGTTGATGAACTTGTCCACTTGTCCAATACAGTATCTTCTCATAGCATCTAAATCTTGATTTCTGTTTTTATATTATTATGTTCAGGCACTTAAAGCACTTGGTTAGGGAGAGATTGTGGTCTTGGTTTCATACTAAAAAAGTCAACAGTGACTCGAAGTTCAAGACAGGACATCTGAGTAAAATCCCAAATATTTCCCAAACCATAACCAAAGCACTTCTGCTGCCTAAACCGAACCACACAGGACCCAACTGGTGTTTCCCCGACATGAGGGAAACATCCAGGATCCAAGAAAATACTGGAAATGTAATAAGATTTGAATAATGACGTTCCATCTGGGTTCAGTAATACTGAGCATGAAAGACTTCATATGCTACAGTTGGTAAAACCTACTGACGTTTTAAATATTATTATTATTTCAAAAGTGTGTGACAATAAGAGATGTGTAATTGAGTATTAATGTGGTAATAAAACAGCTTTTATTGACAACAGCATCTCATAACAGGTGGTTGGTGCAGAAATGAGTCCTAAAACCAGGAAGTAAGTTAGCGTTTTAGCCCAACCCAGGTTCCCTCGTCCCAAAGTCAACAGGTTTCTGGTTAAATGTTTAAAATAAAGTCTGTGGTTTTAACACAAGCTCAAGATATTTTCACGTTTTATTCTATGACATAAAATACATCAGAAAATACCCCACTTGTGATTTTTTTTAAGCTCTCAAAAAAGTTGGAAGCTTAGTGGTGGAGACGTTGATGTCTTGTGACCGTGGTGTTTATAGCCTAACTTTTTACCTCAGGAAATTGTATTTAGGCTTGTTCAACTGTGAAGATTATCTTGCTGAAGTATGACAGACTTTTGTTGGTCAGTTTACTTTCTGCAATCAAAAATTCAATGAAAAAAATCTCATTGGCTTTTTGTTGAGGGAACCAGGGTGATGCTAACTCCTGGGTTGGACCATAAAAATATGTCATCCCTGCACCACTCTTATCGGGTGAGATGATAACCTGTGTCTCTGTCGCCGTCCTCGTCAATGACTTTGAAGGGTTTTGGTGTGGTGTTAGCTGATGTTCATTCTGTCAAGTTATAGGGACAAAAAGCAAGTCCTTGTAACGTAAATCATTAAATTTTAAGGTGAGGACATGTTTTGATATAAGGGTAAAAGGTTGGGTTTAGGTTGAGTTTATGGTCCGGGTTAAGCAAGCTGTAGTTAAGGTTAAGGTTAGAGTAAGTCTCCAAGAAAAGAATGTAAGTAAATGTAATGCCCCCTGAAGTCATGGAGACAAGCCTCTGTATGTGTGTATATTCTCGGTCCCAGGTCTTTGTGTGGTGAGAACTTCAGCATGACTTGCGTGTCTTGGGTTTTCAGCGCACATTTCAGACAGATAATAAATGTGTCAGTAGTACGAGGTAGAAACATACTAACTTTCATTATGTCTGCAGACACACTCACACTCACACACACACACACACACACATAAAGCAGTGGCAGTCCTATAAAACCTGGTGTCTGAGTCAGCCTGAGAGAAAGAAGGTTTATAACTAGTGTCTAGTCCACCTTTTCTCTATAGACATCATAAAGACAACTGGAACCAGAGCTGCTGCTGTGTGTGAGTCTTCTATCTTTATGAGGACCAACTTGAGTTTTTTTTAGACCTTTGGTAGGGTGTGGACATACTGTATCATCAGGTCCTTGTCTTCTCCACACATCTGCTCAGTTTTTGCCTCAGTTTTGGGATTACAACTGGATGAATCTATGTGAAAGGTGTTGATTGCATGTAATTGTGCAGTTCCCCTCAGTAAACTCTTTCAGCTAATTTTTCTAGTTTAACAGCCCAAAATTCCAAACAGCAGGCAGACACAGTTAGCGACTAGCTGGTGAGCCTAGCATTCAGTTATTTCCTCCTTTGATGAAGTGGAGAAAGCAGAGCAAATAAGGATGATAATGTTGCTCTGTGTCTGCTGGATTTTCACAATAACAAATTTTAAAGGTGAAACTATGTCAGTGTCCTGTTTACACCTTGGACTGCTGCCCCCTAGTGGCTAAAAACATTAAGGAAAAGCACTATGTAAACGGTCATCCTCACAAGTACATAAGTACAAGTGTGTGTGTGTGTGTGTTAAAGGGTCAGGAATTGTCCTCCCTCTGGGCTGATCTACCCACTTAGATCAAAGCAAACTTCCAGGACAAACTCTGGAGTGTCCGCTGTTCCGGACGCTGCCTGGAAAATCCCACTCACTGGAACATAGTCACCATGGGAACCATCAGCCATTGTGTGTGTGTGTGTGTGTCCAAGTGCATGTAAGTCGTGTACATTGGGTGTCCTGTGGCTCATTGAGACCTTTTATGTGGGTCAGCACTTAGAAAGCTCTTCTATTACACTGTCACACGCTTTGAACAAGCACACGCCTGCATGCACGCACACACACACACACCCTCTCCCTCTCTCTCTGTCACACACACACAAACATCCTGCTTGTTGGGCAGTGGTTAACCAGGCAGGGCCTGTTGATGACAGGGCTGCTATGTTGCTGTGGCGACTCTTGAACCTGGCCGGAGGTCACCGTTCAAAAGGAGGTCAGCATTCAAAAGGTCAGTTAACGCTGCTTGATGGGTGGTGACGCTACCGATCCCTGAGCAGAGCAAGAGAGAGCTTTAGAGGATGAATAAGCTAAAGCTCTCCTTCGACTCGCCCCATTTAGGCCCACTTAAAACCAGCATTCACAGGAGAATGAGGCTGAAGGAGAGAAAAACACTTCTTTTCACACATGAAATCTGGGATATTGTTGGGTTCTGTCACCCCAGCAAAGCAGAGGTTTTGGGGGGATTTATGTGCACCTTAGTGGTGGCCGCACTGCTGGAGAACAGCATTAAACATGCCCCTGGCTGAAAACCTGATATGTTTTCATATGCATTAATTAAGTACCTTCAGAAGAAGATACAACGCCTTGTATTTGCTAGCTGATTTTTCTTGTATGATACAGACAGGTGACCCTGCACTCTCTGTGTTGGGTAACATCACTTTAAAAACAACTTGGCATGTTATAAAATTACTGATATCAGCCAAACTAAAAGACAGCCATTGCTGTTTTGGTGTTGTTCACCTCCTCAACTGGCCTCACTACCAGTGTTGTGGAGCTGTTAGCTTAGCTCACAGCTGCTTCTTCAAATGTGAAGTCGTAGCTGACAGACACTTACCACCCAAGCACTGTTTGCATTTCACTGTAATGTTCTTTTCTTTTTTACATTTTTCTCATATTTCCATGATGTAAAGGCTGTCTCTCTGCCATCTCGCTGAGTAGCTGAGCTACACCTGCGCACTGACACGCTGTAGAATGGGATACCTTCAGCTAGTATGCTAGCAGTAGGGAGGAAAGAGACTGTGCAAATGCGTCTTGGTTTTGTTGTAACACTAGCGTATTGTTTATCTGAAAACATACCTAACTGATGATTATTTGAATTGCAAAGCTACGGAGTTAATAAAAAAGTAATCATGGTACTCTAACACATTACTTTGTAGTAACACTGACCATAACAGGCATTAATGGAATAATACTCCAGAATAGAGTAAGCTCTCATCCACCACCACAGAAACCCCAGGTTCATTACACAGCAACAGTGTTTCTGCTGCTTGTGGGAAGCCTGTGAGGGATCATGTCTTACTGGTCGGCCTGTCTGCATTGTCTGCTTCTGCTGTCTAAACAATTAAGGCAAAGAGTGGGAGTTTGGAAAAACAAGGACAGCAGAATATGGGTGAGCTGGCTGTTCTAAACAATGGGAGAATGAATTTGGTTTCTTAGGATACATAATGTGAAGAAAAAACTGTTGTTACAAGACGCTTTTGTACAGCAAAAGAAGCAAATCCTCTCTGGCTCGAATGTAATTTATTATCTCGGGACACCTTGATGGTAATTAAACTGTTTAACTTAATTAAATGTTTAAATTTCCAATTGTATTACACAAAATTTATACTGATTTTCTGTGACACAAATTAATTACAGGTTTAATCACATGAGGGTTTGTCTCTCAAATATTCTCAAATATACTGGAGGAGTCCAGTGGCCAACACATTAATTTGGATCTACGGAGCAGCTCCTTGACATCAGTGTGTGCATTACTATTAATGAGAAAGATTTTTGCATAATTGTTACTATCACAAAACAAAAATTTGATTACTTTCCTTTTTCTGTGCTTCTCTAAAGAGTATGAAGGTGTTTTAGCCATTTGAATCACTTGATATCAGTTGGTACAAGCATCATACTTTCCAAATAAGACATGACTAAAATAAATGAGGATGTAAAATACAATCTGTTACATCAACAACAGCAATATTCTGGACATGTCCTTTCAGACACACCATTAGTGCAACAGGAGTTTACGGTTCAGCGGAGAAAAAAAGAAAGAAAGTGGGAGCTCTACACTTTCTACATCTGTATGGCATTTAGTATGCTGCATTGTGCATTTCCTCCCCAAAGGTGAAATTGCAGACTTGCTTCAGCAGCTACTTCCATGCCAGATGATGGTGTTTGATAGTTGTGTGAGAGTGAAACTAATGAATTAGAGAACAGAGGGTGTGTAGAGTGCATGCAGATCTACAGGGAGCTCTGTCAGCCAAGGGGGAATGGACGAGACGGAAAGCCCACCTTGAATTTCAACACGCATTCACCCCTTGCAAATCAATAAACCCGCTGCCAGCATGCACTTAAATACGCAAAGGCATACATATATAGACACACACATACGCACGCACACAGTTTTCAACAGGGGACCTTCGATGTAAACGCTCGAGGTTGCAAACGTTATTCTGAACCATATATCAAAACAGAATGTCAACACTCTGAAAAAGTTTGAATTACTTTTTTTTTTTTACCTTCTACTTTTTCAGCCTCTGAATCTCTCCTCCTCTCTATTTTAAGTCAGAAGTATGCAGATAATATTCAGATGAGTTCCAGATGGACATTAGTAGAACCATGTGTTTGAATCAGCCCTCCAAGCTCTATCGATCCCACCATCAGAACATATCGAGGTTCCTCTGGTTATCGCTTCCCCTTTAGGACAAAAAAGCCCTCCGTCTCTGAGCCTCTGGAGGGCATTTGATCTCTGTGTTGTGAGGAAGAGAGAAGGGATGAGAAGATGAAATGGGATGAGGACTGATGGCGAAGAATGGAAATAATGTTCTGGTGCCATGATAGCTTTATAGCTCATTCTACCGCCTGAAATGCTTTTTGGCTCCGACTGTGGATAAAACTTTTGAGAAACAAAGGACAAAACACACACACATACACACACAAATCAAAGAAATAAATGAAGAAAGTCTGTTTTTCAGGTCTCTCTTTAACATAATCTGATGATCTAAAAACTGTGTTGACAAGCTGGGGACAAGCTGTAAACACAACACTGACATATCAATGCCTTCACAGTAGATATGGTGAATTTGTAAGCATACAGCTGCCTGTTTACACATCGGCTTTTATTTTAAGTCACGTTTCTGTTCACCTGGGAGATGTACGTAAATAGTCACACTTCTTTTAGCTCTGTTTTTGGTCACTACCAACTCCCAATGGAAAAATCTGGCTCTTAATCTAATACGGAACTCCAGGTGTTACGTGACTTGGTTTGTTTACACCAACATGTTGGCAGGAAAAGCCTGAG
Source organism: Lates japonicus (assembly GCA_033238685.1). NCBI lineage: Eukaryota > Metazoa > Chordata > Actinopteri > Centropomidae > Lates > Lates japonicus. Next base: position 1,717,784 of record BRZM01000099.1, on the reverse strand, counting down.
CAAAATTTCAAGCCGTCTGAGCTCACTCCACACTTAAAATCCACAGAAATTGTGCAATATATTGCAAAACCTAATAGATTAAACATTACTGACCCTTACAATGGCCCAGAAATGCAGACATAACCCAAACTGACGATTGTAGCAGTTTCGCAAACATAAGCATTTTTTAATCCCACATTTATTTCTTGTTGCTCGTTGCTGTGTGAGCAACAAGTTAGCCCTGCAAAATCCATGCCAGAATGCATAGGTATAAAATGCCTTTTATGAAAATAGAACTGCAACAAGATATTAAAGTTAGGACAGGATAGGATTTTCTTCTGCTTGCCTCTAGCATGTTTTATGGTAGCTATTTCTGTCGTCTTTCCCAGTATGGTGGTGTTTTGATTTCAACTGTTGTATGCCGGGACTGTGTGACGTCAACTACCAGAGCTCTAAATGCTCAGTTATGTTGACCAGGTTGTCACTTGCTGTGTCTGTCTTTGGCACTGATTCAGAACACAAAGTTATACTGGCAAATATTTGGGCAACATATTTGTGTTTCTTCTTCTTTGCCAAAAGTGGCCCAGATGTGGAAGTAGCATATGACGATGATGTCATCCTGTATACAGGCCAGGACCACCGTTCACAGTTATTTTGCTATCTAGGTAGTATACAGTGTGTGTTTTGGTTCATTTTGGCTGAAACAACTGCATGCTGCTGCTGAAAATGGTGCTGTATCAGTAAAGTTGCAGGTCGGACAGCTGGACAACAACTTGAATTACACTAAAGTCTGGTAAAAAATTATATCTAGATGTCAAGCAAACTCAGCATAAAGTGATGAAGATGGAAATAATGAGTGGCTAAAGTTCTGTCCTTGTGTAATGTATTCAATAAGTGACATTCAAGGGATCAACTGCAGCTTAGGACAAAATGACCACAGAATACCACATCACCTTCCTGGGGGAATCAGCCAATCACAGCCCTCGCTGTCGCTGACTCACTGTCAGTCTGTCTATTCGTCTGGCTGACTGACAGGCCCCAGACGCTCCTGTCTGTCTTGCTCGCTCACTCTGTCTCTCTCTCTCTCTCCATTGTCAGTCTGATGCTGTATTCACATCATGACTGCATGAACAGACAGAAAAGGAGACGGGAAAGTCACTCTGATCGGTAAAACCTGCATACACACCAATTCTGGGGCGTGCACATCATGGGCAATACACTCACACATACAAATCTCTCAGCCAAATCTCTCCCCTACAGTGGCAACAATTCAGAACACAAAACAACATTTCACAAAACAAAACAACATTTCAAAAAACACAATAGCATGTCAGGAAACACGACATTTCAGAAAACAAACTGAAAAACTGAAATGTCATGTTTTCTGAATTGTATTTTCTAAAATGTTATTTTGTTTTCTGAAATGTTGTGTCTTCTGAAATTTTGTGCTTTCTGATATACTGTTGTGTTTTCTGAATTGTCATTGTGCTTTGACCTTCATGGCAACCATACTTCCCTCTACTTTACACAACTGACATTTGTAAGTTACACTGGGGGTGGTAGTGTGAAGACAAGGCTCCCAAAAAGCCAGGGGCTTACACCAGCATACAAACATATATGCATACTGAATGTGTTCAATGCTATTTTAATAGTTTTGTTGCCTCAGCATTCATCCATACACACATCATGATCACCCTCATCCCTAAGTCTGACTTCTTTAGTTGGAGCAAAGTCTCGCCAAAGGTTTCTGGAAGTCGATTCTTGTAATAAGATCATCACTTACAATTTTGTACCATTTAAAAGAACAGTTTGCGCTGAGATGAGAATTCATTATCTCCTGTCACTCTACACGCTCACCCTGAAGTCAGTGGAAACTCTGCACAGCCTCCTCCCTCTGCCCACACTACTGTTACATATTGAGGTAACCGTGGCCAGTTGGACTCACAGTGCAATCATTTGGCTTCATGATACTTGGATTATGCAGCACAAGTTATTTAGAGAAAGTTAATGGTCGTTTTCTGCCTTTTTTGGTACTCTAAACAACCAGAGCAGTGTAACACTTAATGGGGGAAATGGGGCTTGTTGCATGTTCAGTCTGTTACACATGTCATGGAGCTTTGACTGGCAGCAAGAACAGAGTTGCCTCTGTTGTTCATTTAACGTTTATACTTCTTAATTAACGCTTACCATTTCCAACTATAAACCGATCAACCACAACATTAAAACCACTGACAGGTGAAGTGAGTAACATTAATCATCTTGTTACAATACAATATTCTACTGGAAAACCTTGGGTCCTTCATTCATCTGGATGTTACTGTGACACATAACACCCACCTAAACATTGTTGTAGACCAAGCACCCCCCCACTATGCCACCAAGCCTGCCCAGAAGTGTCTCAAGGAAGAGCCTAAGGTGTTGACCTGGCCTCCAAACTCCCCAGATCCCAATCTGATTGAGCATCTGTGATGCACCACCAAGCCAGATCCATGAAGGCCCCAACCACGCAACCCACAGGACCCAAAGGATCCATGTCCCAGTGCGAAGACACTACAGGACACCCTGAGAGGTCCTATGTCCACACCCTGACAGGTCACAGTGGTTTTGGGCAGGTCCCACAGATGCTGGATCAGATTGAGATCTGGGGAGTTTGGAGGCCAGATCATGGTTTGCATGGTCTACAACTAATGTTTATGTGTCACAGTAACATCCAGAGGAATGAAGGACCCAAGGTTTCCCAGCAGAACATTGTATTGTAACAAGATGATCAATGTTATTCACTTCACCTGTCAATGGTTTTAATGTTGTGGATGATTGGTGTATATTAATCATGAACACCAATTTGGAGTATGGGAAGTTTTCCTGTCCTTCCCATTCTGAATCTAATAGATATTTCTAGTCATTTGATTATTCCCACCAGATATGATGGATCTGATGTCTCACCTTCATAGTATAAAGCAAATTTGTGCCTGTCACACGGAACAGTAACGTAAGACTTAACTTTTTGTCGGTTGTCTGTCTGGATCCCTGCCGGTCCAGGAATTACGAGGTGATGACAGGATGGACTGACAAATAGTAAATCCTGTCAGCACACACATGTGCATGCGCCATTATATAATCATACATACACACACACACACACACTCCCTCCTACTGTGTCTGCAAAGCCCAACAGGATGTCACACCAACTGTGTGCAGCAGTCATCAAACACACACACGTACCATACATACATACATATATGCATATATGCGTTCATGCATCACACACTTGGACAAAGTGCCAGAATAGTCTCCACAGAGATCCCCTCCCTTTTCCTCACTTCCTTCAGTCAAACTTATAAAAAATTCTCACTCTTAAATTCACTCACACACACACACACACACACACACACACACACACACACACACACACACACACACACACACATAAACACACACACACACACATAAACACAGAGACATCCCATCCTAGTTTCCTGCAGTCCTTCCTGGATCTCATGGTGGCAAGCTGGGAACCATCAATGTGTGAGATGACATGGCCAATATTAGTCACTCACACACACACACAAAGAAAAAGCCCAGTCTTATCTGATAGTATCTTCAAATGATTTTTAAAAAATGACCATATAAAGCAGTGCACTACAGTTGCATTTGATTCAATTCTTGATTAAATTACGTCTGTGTGGGTGGGGAGGGAGGGAAGCACTGCTGTGTGGTCTGTCGGTGTCAGCCAGAAACACACCACACACTTAGAGCTAATCACGAGCAATGAGTCTACACGCTGCACACTCGCAATCAATTAGCTGAAACATCTGCGTGTGGATGAGCTTATGGTCGTGTGTGTGTGTGTGTGAATGCGCGTGTGTAAATCATAACTGATTTAAAGTGAGAAACTCTACCTTCTTACTTTCCCTCCCTGCGGTGTCTCATTGTTGGCTCGGACCAAAGTGGAGTTTCTTTTGCCAGGTATGGTGTTCCCACATGCGCACACACACATTAGAGTAGATTTTAGAGTCTGTGTTAGCTTCATTAAAGCAGGAGAGAGAATGGGCACAGTGCTGTTGGCATGTGGGTTAGATTAGCCAGGCCTGCCGAGCCTTGTTCTTCCATCCCTCCACCCTATGGAAGGGTGGGTGAGGGACGGGGGTCCTGTCTAATATATTTAACAGAAAGGAATATAATTGAGAGACAGGAGCATGGGAAAGTCTCCACAAAAGACACCAGAGACAGACAGGCATCAGTGAAAGCGCAGCAAAGAGGCAAGTCTGACACAGTAGAATGGTGCAGGGATCACTGACTTTTGTTGTCCAACCCGCTTCACCCCGGTTCCCCCGAGAAAAGCCAATGAGATTTTTTCATTGGGTTTTGGGATTAGTGCAGAAAATAAATATGTTTGTGATCCTTCCAGGTTTAGTTCATCTAATAATCTTCACAGATGAACACCACTGAACAGATGAACACCAACTACACCACGGTCACATGACGTCAACGTCTCCACCACTAAGCTTCCAACTTTAGCTCTGACCTCTTCTACAAAAGCCTTTCTTCTTAGAAAGTTAGTGATATAAAGAACGTGAGTATAAACACAACAAGGCTGTAAAGGTGGACTGGTGAGTAGATCAGTTTTCACGTTAACATCCCCAACAACCTCCGTAGTCTCATTTAGACACTCCTTAGCAACTGCCTTCCTTAAGACACGTAAGAGCTTCAAATATCAGGAGTGGGGTATTTACTGACGTATTTTATGTTGTAGAATAAAACGTGAAAATGTCTTGAGCTTTTCTTAAAATCACAGACCTTATTTAATGCATTTCATCAAAAACTCATTGACTTTGGGACCAGAGAACCAGGATTTCTAAAATGCTAACTTACTCACAGGTTTTAGGACTCATTCCTCCACCACTCTGTATTCATGCATAATGTATGACAGAGTCAAACACATGCAAAAGTCAGATATTGCTATGTATATAAGTGTGTGAGTGTAGCAGAGGTATCAAAGGGGTAGATGATGTATGAAGACAGCTGTTAAACCTTTAAGCCTTTTCTCTATCTCTGTCTTCACCCTCCTCTCTCCTGCTGTATATCACTGCTGACGCCCATTCACTTGACATTAACACACACTGTGATTGACATTCATTTCAGCTTAAAAAAAAAGGGTCTGTGACAGTGAATGTGTGTGTGCGTGTAGATTCAGCTTTTTGTGTGTTTTTTGTGTGTGAGGTCAGAGGTGAGTGCTGCTTCAGGTGGCTTAGCTTTGCATCGTGGGGATCCTGACAGTACCATCGGCTCTGTGGTGATACTGGAGGAGGTAACACACACCCAGTCACCTTGCTGAAACACAACATTGTAATAGACACACAAGAACAAAACATGGTCAGAAGGTGATGAATACTGTTCTGCCACTGATATTTTGTTTTCTTTTTTGTTTTTTATCAGTTTATTGCTTACCAAGCTATCTATTATGTAAACTTTTTGAAGCTAATGTGACATTAATGCAACATTTTCAACTGCAAACTGTCAATGTTATGGAGAGCTGAGGTCATGGTATTTATTTAATGCCTCCCTGAAAAAATTAAGTGTTCCTGGGGTTTACTGTCCATATCCATCCTGCAAAACTATCAGCTCTAGCTGTATTTATGCTTACCGCTAATTAGCGCTTGTTAGCACGCTAATATACTGAGTAAGACTGTCACTCACTACTCACTATTTAGTGAGATCGCTATTTTGTAGCACTGTCCCAACATATAGTGAGAATTGTTAAACCTTATATAGTGTACTCATAGTATCCCACAATGCATTGTGAAAAGTAGTGTACAACCAATGGTCACTAACCAAGCAATATATACCATCATGCATTGCGTTTGCGCTGTGAGAGAGCGAAAAATGGCCAACAGATGGGAGGAGAGGGAGCAGTATCACAACACATACAGCCGCAGGGCAAGTTTAGACAATGGACATTGAAGTGCAGTTTAATATAGTTATTAAGGAGTAAGTAGTATAATTAGTTATGAAATTACCAGTGCAGAGAGAACAACCCGAGTAGTGTCTGAAAGTGTTTTTACCGACGAGCTCACTATATAGTCCTCTACATTGAATTCCCTAGATAGTGAGTAGGGGGTAGTGAATGAGTGAGTGATCCCTGACACAGCCGAAATCTTCCAAACATTAGCATGTTAGCATTGTACTTGTAAGCATGTTAACATGTCAGTTTAGCTTTGCTGTACACGCTTAGTCTTGTTACAATGCCTTTTGATTTAACTTTTGTTTATGGTATCTTCCCTTGTGGTCACTGAATCACCTAATCTTCAACCTTTAATGGAGGTGTGTTAAGATGGCTTCATAACTGTGCAGCTACACATAAGAAACTGTTTATGGGTGATGATTTGTGTTAATAAGCTCCCAACACTTAATCGTGCTAAAGCCAGGTAGTGCAGGCTGATGTGCACACAAGTGATCTGGTTTCTGCGAGTCACAGCTTTTATCAGAAACATGACTCGCACAGAGGATTTATAACTGAATTAAATACAGCAGACACTCACAGGAAGACAGCTGTTTGAATTCATGAGTAGTCTATAAGCACTGACAGTTCCAAATATCAAACTACTATTTCATTTCACTATCAATAGATAAATATCACACTTGGCTGAAAATAATGGAATCATAAGAAAGGTGGTGTTTTTGTCTTTCCATTACTATCCACACTGAAACATGTAGTGAATCCCAGAGATAAGCGCGGGGGTCGTTTCAGACCAGTGTCTTTGATTTTTCCCGTTGACAGAGGAGAATTCAGTATCTGGCCCGGGCCAGTGTTTTTATAGCCTGGTTGTAAATAACACCACCAGCTGACGCTTTCTGAGAACACATCAGAGAATTACTGAGTCAGATACACACACGGGGGGGGGGGGGCAAATTTACATTATATTTGCTTCATGCCCTGTCTGTGCTCTCACTGTGTTTCTTTTCAAGTTTTTGAAGATCACAGTGGGACTATGTTTGATGGTGTGTATGGAGCCCTCACACTTTTTTGCCTTATTAGAAAGTGAAATTTATATCTATAGCATCTCTACAGAGCATGTATAAAACATAGGCTGAACAGATGGATCTTTAGCTGCTTCTTAAATGTGCCCAGACTGTCCTCAGATCACATCACATGTGGGTCCAATGACACTGGGAGTCAGCACAAATTTATTAAAACAGACTCTGTTACAATCTCAGTCAGATCTACAAAATGGTATCTGTCATGTCATTCTGTGTTACTCTTTTAATCTTCCATCATTTTGAAGCCATGATATCAAAGGTACAATTTGCCTGGATAAGTCTGGATCTCAGTTACCTGCTGGACTGTGAAGGGCTGTATAAAACACTAATATAGATGGTGCCTGACCATACAGAGCCCTGAAAGTGATCAGAGGGATTGTAAATCGGATTCTGAATTTGATGCTTTGGCAGTGTGTAAAGAAATCAGTAGAAGAGCCCATTTACAGGACCTTTCAGAAGAATCAGATGTCTTGCTAAGGCGGTTGAAAAGAGAGTTACAGTGATCCGAGTGGGACTAAATCAATGCATGAATAAATATTGAATTTTGGTTTGAGAAACAATGGGAGCAAATCAAACACATGCTGACCTGAAGTCAAGGATTGGTAAAAATGGGTTTCTCCCTCTGAAAGATGTCTCTAAATATTCTTTTTTATTTTTTATTAATTATCTAACATGGTTGTGATCTACATATTTTTCTGCCCTCAGTTAATAACAAAGACCCAATGCTTTCCTAGGCCACAAAACAAATGTTGTAGATGAGATGCAAAAAATTATTGATCATCCACTTTCTCTGCAAAATCATGTTAAACCATAAACATATGTTAAACAGTAACCTTTGGCATTATGAGGGTTAAATAAGGCATATATACTACTTTCTCACTGTTTCAAATCACATCACTCGCTTTTTATAATGTAACTATAATCTTAAACTGGATGAAAGATTTTTGTCATCATACGTCTGGATCTTAAGTTATCACCGAAACAAGAGGAATAGCCCCTTTCAATGTCCTGTGCCCACCCAAGAGCGTCAAGGACTAACATCGATTTTAAATGTGAAACTCTTTTATTCAGTGTCTTTACCAATTTTAATTACTTGGTCTGTTTGTTTTGGAGAGGAGGAGACCTGTGTGGATAATTCAGCTCCCATTAAAAACCTCCTGAATGATGGACACTGAAGGAATCCCAACCTAAAAACAAGCTGAGCTAATGATAGCGGCAGCTCCACCAACAGCTCACAGCTCCTCACTGATGTCCTGTAACCACCAAATAGCACCGGAAAACACAGATTTTTAACATGAAACTACTGTATTCAGTGTTTTTGCTGATTTGCTGATCTGGTCTGTTTGTTTTAGAGAGGAGGAGACCTCTGAGGATAACTCAGCTCCTGGAAAAAAACTCCTGAACTATGAACACTGAAGGAGCCTGAACCTACAAATGAAATGAGTTGATAGTGGGACACATATTAAAAGATAAGGCCTCTTGGCCAGGTCGCCATTGTAAATGACTCACCTGGTTAAATAAAGGTTAGAGAAGAAGCAGACAGAAAAACAGAAAGAAATATAGACAGATAGATAAACAGACCAAATAACACAAGAGACAGTCAACCAAAGGCGCAGACTAAAAAAATCTACACTGATGTCTAACAGTAATGTGGTTCTTTCCTGGCTTTTTGCTTTAATTATGTGCTAGATGGTGTACACTTGACCTTGCATGTGGTTTTAGTTAGGCTATTTCCTCTCCTCTCTTGCCCCCTCCTTCCTTCATCCCTGGGGCGAGGTCTGGCCCCATGCACCTCCACTTAAAATTACCCTCCACCTTCCAGCCCCCCTCCACAGCGCACCTTCACCCTCCTCAAATGGTTAGTGTGTGTGTGTGTGTGTGGGCATGAGTCTTCAAAGTCAAGTGCATTATTGTGTGCAGAATTAATGATAATCCTCTCCAGTGCTCCTGTGCTGCATAAGCCCCTGGAGCCCTAGTTTTTTTTTAGTTTTGGTTTTTTGTTGTTTTTTTTTTTTACTTTTTACCTCCAGAACAACACACGTCTCACTGAGCCCCCATCTTACCAAAAGACCTGCCCAGATGCACTAAAGACAGACAGCTCAGACAGAGAGGGAGGGTGAAGGGGGGTCAGTTGGAACCAGCTGGACAGAGCAGGAGTTACGAAAGACCTCTTCAAATCAGCATCGGCTCGGCGTCCCCCTGCACAGCAGTGCAGCTCTCCCAGTCTCCGCATGCATGTCCACACACACTCCTGCTCTCAGATTAAACTCTGTTTCTCACTTTACTGCCCTTCCTTCCTGCTTTCTATTTACCTTTCCCACCTTTTCCTACAAGCTCACTCTAATCCTGAACACAGCGCCTGTAACGTAGCATATATCTGTCAGGCGAGCGAAGACGTATTGGAAGAGCTTTAAAAAATGAAGAAGGAACATAGAGAAAAAGGCTCGATGACAAATCAACAGCGACCACCATCTCTCACTTAAAGCCAGGAATTCTAAACAGATGTCTCTACGCATTTGCTTGCACAACAGCGAGTGTGGCTGTGTGTTTGGACATGGGAAGCTGAAGTGAGGGTTCACACTAGATTCTGCAGGGAACGAGAATACTGCACCTCTGTAGTAATCGCAATGGCAGTGCTCCAACCATAATACCGATCCCCAGGACTCTACATCACACACACAAATGCGTATATTTCTATACATGCACAGCAGACACTTGAGCACACATGCTCAGAAAGCACTCAGATAATCATTTCCATATTTATTTTCTTTGCATTCATATTCCTCTCCCCCCCCTTTTATAGCCTGTGTTTTCATAAAAACAATGTCAGGGCTCTCAAAGCGGGTCAAATAAGTGATTTTTGGAAATCCCGTTGGAAAGGGCCCCGCGCAAAGTGAGGTGGGTGCCTGTACCATGTCACAGATTATACAGGAGACCGCTGCCAAAAACACAATGAGACCCTGGACTCTCCCGATCTGCAGTCACTGTGGTTTCACCTCAGTAAAATGCTCATTTTGATTCATTCAATGTACAAATAATTAAAACACATCGGATCCAAGTATTAGCACAAATAGCATGCTCAATCCATCAACTGTCACAAATCACCACCTTAAAAAACAACCAGGCCCCAAGCCTGAGCTTTTAGATATAAAGGAGTGTCTAATTCATCTACCCCCATCTAATTAAACATGATCCCCTCTGGTTTGTGCACACCACAGGGCACTTAAATAAAATGTATCTGAGAGTTTGGGGTGGGGGTGGGGGGAGTGTATAGTCCACATACATAAGTGTGCAAAAGACTGAGGTTTCTACCCCTGCACTTACAGCATAGTAAACTCAGCAAGATGCCTTCAATTTAGGACGAGATGAAACCAGAAAAACAACAAGAAACATGCATAACAGTTAGTTCTGGGGCGAGAGTGAGAACACACTGAGCCAGCACACAGAGCCACTTTAATTGCTAGAGTGAACAATAAAACCCTACTAATACCAGCTAAATCCTGTTTATATTAAATATGTGAAGTGTTTCTTTTATGGCATATGGAGAACTGGTTCTAATCATCTTAAAAATCTAAAAAAAAAAAAAATCTATGGGCTCATGGAATGCACCTGTAAATTTAATTGACTTGAAAACCTCTTAATTGCCATCATCCACACTGCCCTCTTCAGGGAACAGAGATGAAAAGTGATGGAGTAGAGGTGGGGGGAAAAAGTGGAAGGGATGAAATGGTTAGATTGAATAAGATGGATGCTTTGGTCCTCATCCTGCCTTGGTTATTCTGAGGACATACTTTGTTCCTAGGTGTAATGAGTTCTCTTGATTTCTTCATTCTGTGGCTATATTTAATACCTCGTAGTCTGTTAACGGAGTCTATTTCTGTCTGTTGTGTTTGGACTTGTTGAGGCAGTGAAACAGAGGGAAATTAAAATGTGTAGCTACTGTGCCCCTCTTCTGAACTACATAACAAGATCCAGGTGTGCTCTTACACACACATGCACACACACACCTCTGAGTGCCCTTCACTTGCAGTCAGGCCTGTGTGGTGTTGCAGTAATGAGATATGTTGGTGACTGAGGTGTTAAAAGTTCCTCTGGGCTGCGGCACAGGCAGCAGAGGGACCACCACCTCGGTGCTAAGCTGCCACTCATTTCCTGATCACTCATACGCCATCACACTGGAGGTCGGCTGCATTGTTGCACTAAATGCATGTTGCGTTCAGGGCACACCACTGCACATAATCATCTCCGTCCCCGGGGCACGCCAGGCTGTATGCTGTTGGTCACGCTCTGGCCCTGAAATGCCGCTCACCAGACTGCCGTCTTTCATCACAATCTCCACGGCAACCACGCTCTAAGTCACCGTGACAACGAATTCCACCTGGGCCTGTGACACTTGCTGCCTCCTCCAAGCTCGACATTCAATCACATATCTGCTCTACAACCCTCCGCAGCTCTTTATAACTCTGTTTCATATGTTCTCTAATAGGCCTGCACTCAGTCTCTGACATGCTCTCCGTCAACTCTTTCTCTGAGTTGCTCTTATGTCTTTCTGATGTTCTGCATTACTGGACGCGTAGCCTAATTAACCTGCGGGGGGGGGCCCTGCTGAAACCCCATTCTTGCCCATTCTATGTGCATTAGTTCATCAAATACAGTGCACACAAAGGAATACACATGGCATCCTAATTATATTTTGCCTAGAGCCCCAGAGACCAACCAGTATTCCTGCAGTGGATTACCTGGCCCCAGGTTTCAGTTTTGTCTCAGTTTTAATTAACTTTCCAACTTTTCACCATTGATTACCAAATGAGTCTTTGACAGAAATTACAAAAAGCTTCAAATTAGATTTTTACAAAGCTTTTTTTGGCCCTCTTTCAAGAAAGGGGCCCCCAGATAATCCAATACCCGCCTTAAAGTCCATTATTTAAGTGGGCGGTGTGCTTAGGTAGTGCATAATCCCATCAAATTTACACTTAATTGCAAATATTACATACAACTTGACGCACAGTGAAACTAGGATATGTAGGACCCCTGAGGATCTGACGCATGACTTCCCTCCTGACAGACCAGCCTCGAGTGGATGTAAACAAGAAACTTTAACTTAAGAGGAATGATACTGAAGGCTGTCTCCAGAGTTAAATTCACGTATACCCCTGTGTTCAGATCGACATCTTAACGCAAGCAGGATCTAGTTGATGTGTTCTGAAAACCCTAAAGTGCTCTGCTGCCCCCCTGTGGCTGCGCCCCATTACAAACAGCACTGTATCACACAGTAAACGGCATTGCAATAGAGCACACTTTTTGTGAGTATGCATTGAACGTAGTATGCAAGCTGTCTTATTTTAAAGTACCCATACTTTGGATTTTGGTTTGGGCTTATGGGAGGACTGCATCCACAAATGTTAACACACAGGTTAATGCGGTTTAGTGAACCACGACTCTGTCCATCTGTTTGTCTTTAACTGCATCTAAAACCATGCAGGTGATAATTTGCAACACTTTGGCTATGGCTTTCATCAACGTATGTTATGATTTGCAAGAAAAAAAGGACTGTACTAGAGAAATATATAAACAGCAAAGGTATTCACCAAGTCAAACAATAGCATACAATACAAATAATATAGCACTCAGTGATAAGGGTATGTGGTCATGTAACCATCTACTACATGATATATAGGCAGTATCATAGAAGTGAGAACTTTGTTGTACTATTAGTAGATCAAAGGCCCTGCTCACCTGAACAGGTGTTTTCAGTTAGAAAAGAGACATGCCCATGCACAAGCTGCGTACTAGGATTTATGTTAGCTCACTATGTACCAATAACAATGATAAACCTCCTACTTGTCTTACAACAAAACTAGGAGAGCCCCTGAAGTCCTGAAAAATATTATTTCATATTTCATTTTACAAAATGACAACATGTACACAAAATATTATCTTGTGCATGTAAGATTAAACAAAGACATCTTTCAGTAATTTGGGGGTTATATAATTTAACACTGTGAAAGAGAACTTAAACTGAATACTACAATGATGGTATATTTTGGTGTTAGTTCTTCTGGAGACACATGCCAACGCACACAAACAGCTTTTAAGACAACTACACAAAACTTCAACTAGTATGTCCAGTGGGTGGCACTTGAAGACCATTAATGTCACAACCTAGCCTAGTCTCTGGTCAATGAGTTAAACCAAAGATAACGTTACAAAAGACGTTACGAGAGAGGCGTATGGCTGAAATGAGGAAGGTTCTAACTTAGCAAAGGTTGATGTACTGCGCTAGCATAGTTAGCTAGACAGATCGAGTTGACTAACTTCAGGGACACACTCGATATATGTCAACGAGTATAACTCAATACATTTATCTCACATCCTGTACTGTGATATACACAAGTTATGCAGCTAATGTTAATCTGTGAGTTTTTCCACTTACCGGGTTTATCTAATAGCAGTGTCACCATGGCTCTTTTGCTGCAGTCACCGATTCCAGTCTGTGATGCAATTCCAGAAACTTCATCCTCTCCTGGAACTTAATTAGGTGTTTTATATAATCCAAAAAAGTCGCTTGTTTTCGTTTCATCTTGTTGTTTTTTTTTTTTATTATCATTTTTTACTTCGTTTAACTTTAACTCAACACAAATTCTGTCACACAACAGCAGCCGCATTTAATATTGTTAACCTACATGTAACACCTTCAGAACGAGCTAACGTCAGTTGGCTGGTGCCCGCTGTGATTGGTGGAGGGGGATAGGGGTGCGCTTTCTGATTGGACGATATAATTTTAAAAAAATAATTTTTCAGGTACGTTTGCAATTTGCTTTCTCCAAATCCATCAGAAACTAGATCTGTACGATTATTCTGATTTACAGTCTCATAAATACGAGAAAAGCGCACAAAAGCCCATAAGACTGATTTCATAATTATGATTTATTATAGGAACTGGAACGCTTCAGAACCTGCCCGAGAATTATCAGGTTTTTGAGACTTCTTCAGTATCAAAGAAATTCGCTGGTAGTTATTGGTATGTACCATGTTACATAGCATGAAAAACATGAAAACAATTACAGGCTCATTTTAATCAGTGAGTCCAAGGCAACATTACACTTTCTGTTTCATTGATCTGTTCACACATCGACAACTTTTAACGTTTAATATAACATTTTCAAAAATACTTTTTGGTGGGAAAAATAGTTTTCAGCCCATATTCATTTATTGTAGGTGTAAGAAAGCAACATAAGATCAGTTAAGATAGACTTTATTTATCCTTCTTGTAAGAAATTCACTCGTTACAGCAGCAAGAACAAAATAAGAGTGAAGAATAGACAAAAGATTGAAAAAAAAATCTAAGGAGACAATGAAAGCGAACGCGATTCCTGTCTTCTCTGAAAAAGGTAATGATTGATAACCACATTAACCATTTTTATGATTATGGGGGTAGGATCTCATCATTATGAGATCATGCAAAGTAATTATGAGATTGTGAGTCATAATTATGGAAAATATGTTTCCAAAATGCTTTTGTTTTGTGAATGCAACACGCTCTCTCCAACAGTCTGCGGAGTCTGTATAATCCTTATGTCTGTGAGGCCTTGTTCAGGGAAAATATCCCTGCATCTCCGGAGCCTGCCTGTCGGTGACCCCCTAGCGGCCAGAACAGCCGCTTCCCGTCATTCAGACAGAGGGAGAGAGAGGGGGGAAGGACGAAGAATGGCGTCCGTGCAGTGCCCAAAATGCACTGTAGAACGGAAAGGGTTTCGGCGCGAACTTGATTCTTGGCGACACAAATTGATACACTGCGTTGGTATGATCCATGTGCGGTTTCATTTTCTGTAAATAATCAACGGGCTTCAATGCGATTTCGCCCGGTAGCGGTGGGATCGCTACCCCGGGCTATGTTGGATTGCTAACTAATGCTGCTAGCTAACTGGTAGCTAGCTTGTAGCCTGGCACTGTAGGCCAGCTTCAGCGGTTAAGTTAAGCTGGCAGGCTAATATTTACCAGCTGGCTAGCTGTTCGACTTGGCTCCTTTTCTTTGTCCCCCTGTGCTAGCTAGCTACCTGCCGGTCCCTGCTCTTTCAGATCTTTTTATATCAGTGAGAGGATATCGTACATGCATGATCAATGCGCATCTTATGATTTGTAGCTAACTAATTGTTAACGTCGTTGGTGAGATTTGTTTATAGACACAAATGCTGGCTGTGCTAATGCCGTGCTAACATGCTATGCTAACAGTATGACTGTTAATGTTATTGGGAAGAGGGGATTGTTGCTACGCAAGGGAAGCTAATGTCAGTGCAATATGAGAAAAGCACACATTTCAGCGGTCTCGGGTAACCGTTTTCCACGTACTGTTTTCTATTTTGATCACGGTTTAATGTCCGCTGAAGCCGGTAACGTTAGGTTAGCTCACCCGAAGTTAGCTGGATTTCCTCTTGTTTATAACGTTTAACCACAGTGACATCAAACTCAGAATACACGAAACATAAAAACAAAGTATTAATGATAAGTAATTACTATTCGCGGGTGATAGTTACTGCTTGTGTTGTCCCCTAAGACAGTAGAAGTGCTCGGTATTAAACATCGCAGGTGTTAAGTGTCTACCTGAAGTTGACAACTCGCTGTAGCAGTGCAGTTATCTGTCAAAATATATGCAGTTGCTGTCGGCTCAAACATAAATAGGGTGGGACATAATGTACCAAAATGTCACGCACTTGAAGCACGCATAACTTGTTCATATCAGTACTGAAGGACCGTCTTTGTTTTTCTCTTGCAGGGTTTGAAAGCATCCTGGAGGGAATCTATGGCCCGATACTGCTGAGAGACCTCAATGTATTTGATGGTGGGTTTTTGTGTGCACATTTAAAAAAAGAGTCTTGATTGCATTGTGTAATCATAGCCCTATTGTATGTTTATTTTCAAGAAAAATATTATGAAATTATTAGTCTGCGAGGCACAAGCACAAGTTGCTGTTATGATGTCAGTCTGTAAAAATGTCAGTAAACAGTGCTTTTGTTTATATTTTCATCCATTAATTGATCGATATTTGGTTCTATAGTGAGTATTTATGGCAGCAGGAAGGAGCATGTGAAATCGAGTCACTGTAAACACATCATTTATATATTATTATATGTTACATGTCACATTCAAGTTTCTTGCTTGACAGGCATATGTTACCCACGTTGATTTTTGAAGTATTTATATATCCAGCTAAAGTAATTAATTTCATCTTTGTATATAATCTTAGTATTAAAACTCTTACCTGGAGTGAAAATAAAGCAACTTGCGCTGTTAGATAATATTACAATACAGCAGTAACACAGGCAGTAAGGTTAAAAAAATTACCTAGCATGCAACAAAAATCTGTTTCAGATTTGAAGATGGTCCTGTATCACCTCAAAACTGGTCTCCTGTGCCTCTTCTATGTCCCTTTATCTGTGTGTCTGTGACCCATTCCTGTCTGCTAAGTTTTACAATCACATAACAACTTCATGCCTGAAAAAAAAAAAAAAAAAAGCCCCCCATGGTAATGAGTGTCAGACTCTGCTCTGTGCAGCATGCTTGTAGCCTCCCTGGAGTCCAAAGTTTAGAAATACTCCAGACTCAGCAGAACAACAACTATAAAGGAAATCATAGCAAAAAAATCAGCATTTTACAAAACATGCAGCTATATATTAGAGCCCTGTGATAGCATGCTGCAAAGGAAATAGCAGAGACATGGGTGGGTAGAGATTATTTCAACGTTTTCTGAATGGAAACATTTAGAAAAATGGAAACATTTAGAAAACGTTGAAATAATCTCTACCCACCCATGTCTCTGCTATTTCCTTTGCAGCATGCTATCACAGGGCTCTAACACTTGCTAAACGCCAGCAGCCAAAACACACAGCTTGTTTGACACAGTCTGTGGTCTTGATGAGGTCAACAGTGCCATCTGCAGTTGGAGTGAGGTTAGACAGGAACACAATCAGATGTGTGATAGAGACCTGGCAGCCATGATGACTGCATTTATTAACGGCAGCGAGGGTTGGGCGATATAAATAACATCTTATGGTGTGTGTGTGTGTAATTTTATACCCCAATATTATGTTCTCATATAGAACATTTGGGATTGAGAAACTATCCATAGATATAATTATCACTCCAGTCAATCCAGTATTGTCATAAAGCAGTCCTGCCCTACTACAGCCAGTG
Source organism: Lates japonicus (assembly GCA_033238685.1). NCBI lineage: Eukaryota > Metazoa > Chordata > Actinopteri > Centropomidae > Lates > Lates japonicus. The sequence continues at coordinate 1,700,576 of BRZM01000099.1, read as the reverse complement.
GTGATAAGAATAGTTACACTGGGGTAAATTGCAAAGTTGAAAAAAAAAAAGACTTTGGTTGTCTCACAGTCAGAGTTTATGTTCCAACACACGTTTATAAGACTTTCTTGAGAGCATTGTAGTGTTGGCAACATAAATTGCATGTTAACTGCTATAAATTGTACAACAACAGACATTTCCATTGTCTGTTGTCAGTATTTGATATCATATCAGGATTTGGCAATATGACACAAATAGATGATAAGGTGATAGAAATTTGTCAGCAGCATGTTAAGTGTTCTCTTGGCATAAAAATTGGCACAATGATACAGCCTGGAAACCACAGCAGGAGGCTGCTTGATCTTTGACGTACGCCAATTTATTGATGCCTGGTTATGTGTCGTCGTGTCTTTTAGACTGTGAACCCGAAGAGGTGGATGACTGGTCCCCAGAAGCAAACTGCTCTCAGTGCTCATTCTGCAACCTTCCCCTGGACAAACTCAGTGTAAGAATTGTTTAGATAATCCAGAAACAGAGGTTATATATTATATTAATAGTAAAAAATCAGTAAATTAAATTTTGGTTTTTTTTGTTTTTTTCTTGTAGGATCAAGTACCTGCAGCCACTTCGCCTCTCTCCTCCCGCTCTGATTACTCTCCCTGTCAGGCTCCAAGCATCCCTGAGAGCAGCCAGTCAGCTCACAGATTTCTCCAAGCTGTGTTTCACAAGAAAGGTGAGTCACATTTCTATCTAAGTATAAGTAAAAAAAATAGCATGAACATTAACCATACTCCCAAAACTGGACCGTCTTGAAAGGCTCCACATTGCTTTGGTGTTCTGGCACATGGGCTTGCCACTAGCGCTCAGCATTAGCTGTTGGCAGACTTTAATGAGTATAGAGACAACATTTCTAATCCCATTTCCTCAAATAGCTATTTTTTATGGCACATATTTTCACTTAAACATACTGAGGTTATATTAGAGTTGTTGCTGCCACTCCAATACAATGGAGGTGAATCTGTTGATGACTCAGATCTCATTGTCTGCAGTTTATCAAAGGACAGTTTCTTCCAAGTAACTGTTTGGTTGCACAAGACTACCTAAAGTGTATTTGGGGAGTCCTTGAGGATTCCTTGAAGTCATCCCAAAGTTTCCCCAGTAGATTGATTTACCATTAAACTGCTTCCAAGGTTGAGAGGAGTTATTAATGTGAAATGAAATGACTCAGGGACTGAGCTTAGACCAGGTCAGTGCTAATTTCCATATTTGCAAGCGACAAAGATAAAATCCTGTATCATGGTACATTGATTTTATAACACAATATTAATCTATAGTGGGATTTAATTAGAATAATGATAGTTTCTGGAAAAGAAAAGATAAAACTTTATTGTCCATTAAATTTGAATAAAATGGAAATTTGTCTTCACCACCAGTTGAAAAATGTGACAGGAATGTACAGTGTTTCTTTACTTGTCCAGCAAATCAGTGTACAACAGCACATCGATGCAAAAAATGTTAAGGCTTATTCCCATAAACATCGCTCAGTTACATAATTGCCTACAGTGACCTAATACAAGGTGCAGTTATCATTGTATAAACAGAATACATTTGTCTACTCTGCCTCATTTTAACTCACGTCTGCATCCGATCGTTCTTCGGCAGATGTTCCCCTGGGCTGCGACGCCAACATCCCTCTGGTTGCCCAGGAGCTGATGAAGAAAATGATCCATCAGTTTGCCCTGGAGTATGCGTCCAAGTGTCTCCTCCAGACCGGCACAAATGGTGTGACAACAAGGACCTCATCACCTTCGTCGGAAACATCAGACGCCCCTCTGGACCTCACAGTGAGCCGGACCCAGGAGGAGAAAGAGAGTGAGCCTGAACTAGGTAGGGAAAGCGTTAAAACACACTGTGAATTCTTAAGTTTTAAGACAACAATGTGATTCATTTAAATGATTTTTTCTTTTAACAGACGGCGTGCTCGACCTCTCCAACAGGAACTCTGCCTGCTCAGCAACTTCATCATCATCCTCTTCATCTAATCACAAAGCCTCCGGGTAAGAGTTTATTATTCTTGAATTGCTTCTGTTGGGGGTGGTCATTCATAAATACAATCGTACTATGACTTGCATGTGAGGAAATCCCCATGAGGTACATAACATGGCTAAGGTTTGATGGATAGCATCGATATTGTGTTGTGTTACTGTCATTTTAACCAATGCTTTTTGATTTAAGTCAACTAATGAACACCTCTCTGGCCTGAATGATACACATACTCTTTTGTTTGACAGTACTTTGGGTTTAGTCATTATGAAGAGCTAGCCTGTGTTTGGCGTTTTGGTTCTATGGGGTTGACTCTTTTATCTCTTGAGCGGTAACGTCACAGCAATGGCACCGTATTATAACATTGGCCAGCAGCTCAGGATTGTACAATGAGGAGAACATTGCAGTACCTCACAACGATTTTACCTCCTTTTCTTACTGATCCAGTTATGATGAGTTTGAATATTCGACTTTCAAGCATGTAGGATTCTCACAGAAGGATATCACAAAACTACAGGGGTTGTATGTGAGCGCCAAAGTAACCCCCCAGCCATTCACAGACTGTCCCACCTGGACGTGAAGAGGCTTTGCCACACGCAAACAAATGTGTGTGTGTGTGTGAGAGAGAGACACGGCAGCAGTGTGTGTGAGGGCCCAGAAACAGACTGAAAACAGACAGACATGAAACTTTAACAGTCGCAGTGATGTTACCAACACAAGGCATAAAGGAGTGGACCCCTCGCTCTGCACCCCCCCCCTGTACCCTATGCCAAAATCAAACCCCCTCCATCACCTCCATCCTGACCCTGCTGTTTGGTCCTCCCATTCCTAGGAGGCAGCGCAGGCAGAAGGAGTACATTGAGAGGAGCTGGGAGCTGTCTGAGGGGTTGCTGTCCAAGGCCTTGAAGGATATACGTTCAGGGAGGCTGCAGGAGCAGCGAGCAGCATTGCTTTATGGGATACCCCTTCACACCCTGAGGCAGGGCCTGGAAGGCTGGGCCGGGGGAAGGCTTGGGATGCTGCACCAACTTGCCCCGGGAAGCAAAGATTTCAGGGATGAGGTGACGTCGTACAATGTGATGTCATCAATGCTGGGTGGCGAAGCTCGTCTTGTTCTGCAGAAGGTGGCGGCGTGGGCAGAGCGGGCAGAAATTGGAGGAGCCGCAGAGGAGAACGGAGACTTTAGTTTCCCTTCGTCCTCTCTTACTTTTTATCAGCCGGGCGGTCTACAGAAACCCGTCCCCCACTCATTTCCCCAACTCAGGGATGCTCTCCAGCCCCCATCGAGCCCCACTCCCAGTCTAGAGCCAGCCACACCCCTGCGTATTCCTCAGGTCCGTTCTATCTCCGACCATAACCGGTCGATCTCAGCTGAGAATTGCAGCGTGGCCGAAAACCGTACCTCATCCACAGAGGGTACTGCCAGTTCATCGACAGCTGCTGCCAGACCTTCGTCTCTCTTCAAACTCAGACCTCCTTTCTTGGCTCACGGCTGTCCAGGCAACGCCAACCAGTCACCTCATCGCCTGGGCCCACGTGGGTCCTCACTGGATGATTCAGAGGAGGGGGCAGGTAGCCGGGATAGAGACAAGCAACCGAGAAAGAAACGTGGGAGGTATCGCCAGTACGACCACGAACTACTGGAAGAGGCCATCAGTATGGTGATGGCAGGTCGCATGAGCGTTTCCAAGGCCCAGGGGGTTTATGGGGTGCCCCATAGCACACTGGAATACAAAGTCAAGGAGCGCACTGGAACACTGAAGAACCCACCCAAGAAGAAATCTGCCAACTTTTGTTCATCCAATTCCAACTTGTCTGGTTCTGGGACCACAACCGGTTCCACAAACTCAGGGACTCTTGCCTCAGCTGCTGACGCAAAGAGGTTCTAGACCACGAAACGCCTCCAGAACTCCTCAACACTTGAACTCATCACCTCTTACAAGACACACGTTTTCTGAAGACACTTGTTAGAACACAACACATGCCTTTACAAAATATGTGGATATTAATATTCAGGTCTTTTAACTATGTGTCTGTAATGTGAGAGTCATACTTTTTAGCTGGGTTTCTCTTGCTCAGTCCTGAGTTTTAGTTAAAACAGCTATGAGGTCCGGTATTTTTCAAGAGGCAGTGGTGCTCATTGCAGCTTTTGTTCACAGGAGCTGCTAAACTCAACAAAAACTCCTCGTAGGTTTGTTTTTTTCCACTAAAGCTAAAAGATGTTAAAGGAAATGGCTTGGGTTATATTATCTGTTTACTGTTATGAAGTAATCCCATGGAAACACCCAAAACTGAAAATGAATTTTGTATTGTCTATGAAGCCAAAACCTGATATATTGAAATTCTCAGTTGTTTTTAATATTTTTTTTTATGGAAAAGTGACAGATGTGCACACTGTCAGCAAAAAACGTGTAAAAGAAGCATCATTTTGACTGACAGAAAACAATCAACCACTATTTTGATAATCAGTTTATCATTCATGTCATGTCATGTTTTTAAGCCAAAATGCTAAATATAAATGATGATTTCCTGCTTTTCTTTAACTTAAGTGATACAAAATTGAATATCTTTGGGTTTTGTTCTGTTATTCTGGTAATTTTAGCACTTTGAAGCCTTTTTTTTTTTTTTTTTTTTTTTGGACGTTTTAAACACCAAACAATTAATTGATTAATGAAGAGAGTAACTGTTTATGAAAATAATAGTTACAGCCCTACGTTTAAGGATAAATCAGCTTTGGCCTCGTCAGGAGATTTCTTGGTACTAACACGGATAAAATAACACCAGCGTTATCCTTGAAAGACCTCCAGGAAGTTCTTAACTTTTCACGTTTACATGATTTGGTTTTTCTTCAAGAAGAACTGAAACTGATTGTTGTTCCCGCCCAGGATCGAGTCTGAGAAACAAAGCTCAGAAACAAAGTGTGACTCTCATGTTTGCTAGCTGTTAGGTTATTAGGTTATTCAGGTTTGATTCAATTCTTAAAGCTCCTCGTTAATGGAGCAACGATGATTGTCATTTGCAGCTTTTTATCTCTCTGGGTTTCTTACCTGGGCTATTGAAGTGACTTAGAGCCATTGTAACAGATAAAAAAAACTCATTAATATTGTTAGACACCTCTACAAACAGGGAGATTGTACAGTATAAACTGCTGTGGTGGCTGCATCTTCATTATGAGTTTCTGTTGAAGAGATTAGCTTATGAAAGCCATTTTTGTGTCCACATAGTTTTCTGCTCTTTTTGTGCAAAAGCTAGTCTGAACAATGTATTGAGTGTAGTTTGGAATGCTGCATGTTTTTAAATGTGCACTGATAAGCTTGGGAAATGTGCGTTATTGTGTACATGTACTGTTTGTGAAAGATGTTGTTTTATTATCACAGGTATTTACTAATTCTGCTACTGTAGCTGTATTACTGTAAACCTCATACATGACTGCTGCTTTAAAAACTTAACTTTACAGGACCGTTTCCCTGGCACAAAGAAGTGTAGCTACAACAAAAAGAGCTAATTTCAACAAAGGCGATTTCCAAGGTGATATGCATTGTAATGTGTGAAGCCTAAATGACAGATTAGTTTTAAGTGTAGGGATAGGGTTAATCGTTATACTGAAGGTTGGTGAAAAGTTGACTCAGAGCAAGGCTTATAGGCTTCTTTGTCTGCATCTGGGGAAATGCTAAATGTTGCGTCTACACTAGTGTCTGCCTCTGAGATGGGCCTATATCCATTAACAGTGCTACTACCAAAGCAGCAGTTCAGGGTTACCTACGCAAAAGCTGCTTCGATTTGTTTTGCTGTGATGTCAGCCTGCCTGTGTGTCCGTCTGTCTGTCTCTCTCTAACCTCGTTGCCACATATATACCTCTGAACTTTTATCTGCCTATAGCCCAGTGTCAGGTTTCAAATCAAAGCCTCTTGAACATGCTGGCGTATGAGCTCTTACTAGCTGAGGGAGGCTTATGAGCTCTTTGTCTCTCAAGGAAACAACACCCAAGTGTAAATTTATTGCCATCAACAATGCTTAAACTTCTTCAAGTAAATTATTATACAGTCAGTCAGCCATTTGGCGGAGAGCGTGAAAGCATTTTAAAAAATGATTTAAATTCTGCCCTGTGGCATTTATGGGAGATCTGCCATGTTCTTAGCTAAGTAGTTATCCTTGTTGATAATCTTTGTATGTGTTTGTAATTTTAAGGCTAATTGTAAAGCAGTTTTATTTTTTGAAGCTTTTTTGTGTGGCATTTCAACCTTTCTAACTCTGGCAAACAAATATACTGTTATCTCCGCTCCTGAATGTCTCTACTCATTAACAGTACACAGTGCCTGTGTCTGGGGCTATAGCATAGTGCAGCATGATGTCTCTACTCGGGGAATTATCTGCTATTTATGTCCAAGGGTCAGTTTGTAAACAAGCCTAAACACCTCTTGAGAAATTCATTGTGTGTGTTAAATGCTTGTATATTCTGGGAACAATCCCAGGCTTGTTTTCAAATTGAGCTTGAGGCTTTTTTTTTGTTTTTTTTGTTTGTTTGTCTTGACTGAACTGCTGGCAAATTTTTAAAATGACTTATCATGAATCTGCTATTTATGCATCAATCAATTATTGCACTATGATTTATAAGAAGCATTTTTATCGTAGAAACCTGTTTTGTGTTGTTGCTGCATACTTATTTATTGATTGTGCTTCAGAACTGTGATTTTACTAGTTTTGATTACTGTAGTTCTTGATTTGTAATGGGGCACTTGGTGCAATGTGAAATGTGTATTGCTACAAATGCATGAACGCTTCTAAATGTTAGCTGATATAATTTATTTTGTCCTAAAGTGACACCCCCAAGTATTGTGGTTGTGTGGTGCTTATGTTAAGAATTATTTAAGTGATTTCAAAAAATCATAGCAAACTCTACAGTAACACTACAGAATGTAACACTTTTACTGCGTCCAACTGAGTTGAACTCTGACATGGTCTGGACACACACAGTACTTAAACAGTTGGAAAGACCATCCAATATGAATTACTTTAAATTTTTTAATGTTATTAAAATTAATGACTTACTTTTACAATGAAATATATCACTCATAGGGCCTGATGTAACTCTTATTGGTTTGAACATCAGAGGGTTTTTTGAGCTGTCAATTTGTTGGTGAAAGTGCTGTTGAAAAGAACATTTTTGGTTTGAGCGTGTCTACAATCGTTCCCTCTGCTTTTAGCAGAATGTTATCATTTGCCTTCAGCAACTCATCAATAAAACAGTTCTATAATCAGTCATCTGTCATAATTTTACTGCTATAATGGTTTGTTTTAGGATCTTGCAGATAATAAACAGTTTACTTTGTATTACACAATATTCACATGGATGAAGTGGAAATCAAACACCAGATCATAGTATGAGGGAATTGACATAGTATGTGTCGGTACTGTTTTTTCTCATTTGACACTGAGTCAGCCATGAGTAAAACCTCTTAACTCTCATCTTTGCATTTTTGCCTCTAGCTCCTTGCTGCCGTCATTAACGGAAGAACCAGGAGATCTGGGACAGCGAGGGACTAAGCATCGTCAGAGCTCTGCATTGGGTGCTGTTCTTAGCTCACTCTGCCCAGCACACCGTTCCTTAATCTACCAGATCCTCAAGCTGGCACGCCAGGAAAAAATGCTGTCTTTGCTTAATCGCAGACCTGCAGGTCAAACTGAATCTTACTGCTGTCACTGTGGTGTAAACCCGCAGGATAATGTTACCCCTCATGCAGTCGCACTTAGTGAATGTAAAGCCCACAACAACAGCCAATACCACCCTTTAATGGATTGTGATCATCAAGGTCATGGCAGCACAATATACCATCCAGGAGACTCCAAGTCAAATTGTAGCATCCATCTCTACCCTTTAAAAGACTGTAAAAGTGAAGGTTCTCTGGGCTCAAGCTACTGCTGTGTGCAGAGGTGCAGGATGGAAACCTACACTGTTCTGTGCCCCAAGAGGCTGCACTGCATTTCCTGCCAAAGCCTGGCTGTAGGTCGTATGAACAATATAGTGTGTTCATTTACATCCTCTCCTCCATTATCCAAATCCCCTTCACTGTGCTCTCCCTCTAGTTTATGCCCTTCCTCATCGATCTGCTGTAACCAACACAACCCCCACTCTTGTCCCTGTTATTCAAACCATGCCTGTCTCATGCAGGTCAGGAACACAATAGAGAGAGAGGTTGTAGATGGGGATCCTCCTTGTCCTGTCCTAAAGAGAGAGCAGAGCCCCTCACCTCCCCCTCTTTCCCCGATCCCCTCAGACATTGGTAAGAAAAGTGACGAAAAACCACCCTCCCTCCGTCATCATAGACAAGAGGAGGAAACTGACCTAATGGTTAAAAATGGTCTAGTGAATGCAAGCCACCACGAAGCAGACATAGATACAGCTACAGAAGAGGAGCTGCAGTGTAGAAGCGGTCCGGCTGAGCAGAACCCAAGCGGGACTTTACTGCAAGACGTCGTGAATCGCTTCAGTGAGAGACTAGAGACAATCAACCCTCTAGAGAAGGAACCACCTCTGGTTTCAACAACAGTTAATGTTTCTGAAAAGGAGCAGCTGCAGTCTCCCTCAACCAGTCAGAATCTGCAGTCTCCTCCTGATGCCCAACTGACTGAAATCATCACCAAAGTGCTTCACAAAGGCAACGGTAGTGACTACAATCTCAGTGAGCTGTTCAATCGCCATGATAGCAAAGAGCCCAAGTCACCTAACACTCGCTCCCGACGTCGCCAGGAAGTCCTTGCTGCCATAGCAACACCTGCTGATGACTCTTCAACCAGAAGGCATACCTTACAAATTAAACGGGAGCTTGCCATGCTTGACCAATCCTGCAATAGGAGAAAGGTGCCACCGGCCAAGAAGGCAAAGTTGAACGATGGGAATGTTACTATAACTACATCATGCACTTCATCAGACTCAAACCTAATTAAAGGGGAGTCAAAAAGAGAAATTGAGGTAGGTGTAGAACCTGTAGAGGATCATAGAGTTGGGGAGGGACCACTGAACATGCCCTCTGCAGAAAGTGACAGGGATGAAGTAAAAGATGAGATACAGACAGTTATAGTAACAGAAGATGTTCAGATCCTTAAAGCAGAGGAGAAAGAAAGGGAAATATCCAGTGAGGAAAAAGATCTTACTCTCTCAAGCATTCAAATACCCAACCCTGAACTGCAGAGCATGTATGGCAAACAAGACTCAAAAGATCCCAGTGTACAAACGGAAACACAGGCAATGACAGCGACTGTAACCTCAGCAAAACAGTGTGGCAGGCCCCTTAGGGAAGGTGGGAAGGTTAGCAGTGCTGGAAGTGATAAGAGCCACAAAGAACCTCAATCAGGTCAAAGCTCTGACAGTGACAATAGACCCAGTAAAGGTAAAGGTGGGCGTACTCCTATTCGAGAGAGGCAGAATTCTCAATCGACCCGCTCAGAAAAGGCAAGGAGATCAAGGAGAAGCATAGTCCCTCCACACCGGTTCTCCTCCTATGTCACAGAGCCCAGGAAGATGTTCTTTGTTGCGTGTTTCTCTGAAAGCATCTTTAACCAGAAAGCCCGTAAGGACAAGGTTTTGACATCTGGCACCTTGAATAAAGATCCAGATGATAAGGACAGCCAACTTGAATCAAGAAACGAAGCCCCTCTGTCCTCACCTGAGCACACAGGGGAGCTTGCCTTTGGATTGGCGCAGAGAGAACAATGTGGACCATCTCACACAGAGTCAAACACTGTGGCTGCCAAAGAGAAGAGTCCTACAAAACAAAGCTCAGACATCAGGACAGATGACAGTGACTCTGCTGCCAATCCTGTAAGAAGGCTACGATCATCTCCAAAAAGACTACAGGTCTCAAAGACAGCTTCAAGAATGCCCAAAAACTCATCAAATAGCAATTTCACAATGGACTCTGCTCCTTGTGTTGAGAAAACTCCCAACTCTCAAGTCCAGTACACTAGTCCAATTAAGCTCATGTTTGTATCACCAGTAAAGGATAAGGAAGGAGTCAGATATAGTCTCAAATCAGCAGGCTCTGGTTCTAGCACACAAGCAGAGGAACCCTTTGACCCATGTGAAGTGTCATCATGGTCAGGGACACCTGAGAAACACAAAAACCAGAGCACCAGGTCTCCTACTACAAAAGTAAAATCTATTTCGTCACCACTAAAGTCTCCTACCTCACCCACAAGATCTGCTTGTTCACCGACCAAGTCAGCGTCCCCGCCAGCCAAGTCAGCTTCCTCATCACCCAAGTCTGCTTCCTCAACACCCAGGTCTGCCTCCTCAACACCCAAGTCAGCTTCTTCACCAAGCAAGTCTGTGTCCTCACCACCCAAGTCTGCATCTTCACCCCGCAAGTCCACATCTTCGCAAAGAAAATCTGTGTCTTCACCACCCAAGTTTGCATCTTCACCACGCAAGTTAGCTTCTTCACCAAGCAAATCTGTGTCTTCACCACCCAAGTCTGCGTCTTCAACACATAAGTCAGCTTCTTCGCCAAACAAATCTGTGTCCTCACCGCACAAGTCAGCTTCTTCACCAAGCAAGTCTGTCTCCTCACCACCCAAGTCTGCATCTTCACCACACAAATCAGCTTCTTCACCAAGCAAGTCTACACCTTCATCATCCAAGTCTGCCTCCTCACCCAAGTCAGCTTCCTCGTCACCTAAAATAGGTTCCAGAAGATCAGGCGAAGGTACTCCAACTAAACGTGTGGCTGGAGCTGAGAGCCAGAGATCACCATGTGACATACTATCTTTTCATGAATCCACTCCTCCAAAAAGGCGTCCGGGCCGGCCAAAGAAGCTGGGACCACAGCTGGAGCAAAAAGTGAAGAGGCCAATTGGTCGGCCACGCAAGCAGAAGGCTGTGGATACGGTAAGTGAAGCAAAAACGTTAAGTGGAAAATCTGTTTTAGCATCTGATGCTGAGGAGAATGTCAACAAAAACCTCAAAATAACAGTTGTATATGGCCGTTCAAGGAGAAACAAGCGAATGGTGTCAGAGGGCTTTGACCAGCTACAAACAGAATTCCATGATGCTTGGCAAGCAGTGGGCCTTAAAAGCGACTTGGGCATTTTAATGCACAACTCTAAGACCAGCTCAGGTAGTATCGAAACCACCTCAACAGAATTATCGGACGAGTTCAGTTTTGTCAGCCCTGTGAAAGAGTCTGCCCCTCAGTCTAGCAGTAACATTAAATGTCAGAAGCGGGATGACTCTGTGCCCTCAAGGAAACCAGGTAGACCTGCAAAAGTTAAAATCTCTGGAATCTCAGTCACAGTAACCACAGTGTCACCTCGACAACGCAAAATTCAGATAAATAAGGATACTCGTCAGTCTCCTGAAACACTAATTCATAAGCAAGTACTTCTGCCAGAATTCAAATCTGCCAAAGAGCCCTGGACAATCAGCCATCAGTCAACAAAAAAAAGCAGTCAAACAGAGAAAGGGATAGAAACAAAGGACGAAAGCAAAGACAAACTGACAAATCAGGCTGTAGCAGTGCGTCAGTCAATGAGAGTGAGAAAGCCCTCAATCCACTTTCTGCACGCTGTTGCCACCTCGACCTCTCGATCATACAGCCACAGTAGTGCTCTGCTAAAGCGCTCTAAACAACTTCTGCTTAACAAGGCCAACAATGAAAGGAAAAAGGAGGAACAAAAGAGCTGTGTTGAAACTTCAGCGGGGAAAAGACAGCTCTTTGGACAAGACAAGAGGAAGAACATTTCTCAGGACCTGAGCAGAGTGGCAGGGGTATCTGTAGACTCAATCTTTACCCCAAAAGAGACGCTAAGGTGGTGGCCAGCATCTGCTGAGAAAAAGACAATGAACCAGGAGCTTGCCAGGCGAATTCGACTTATCTCTGACACCTGGGTCTCAGACACTGTGGAGAACCAAGAGAAAGAAATTGCCCTCAATTCTAAATTAGGCACAAAAGGCAACAATTCATTAACTAGGAAGTCGAAACATTCCTCTGTGGTTCGAACACTGTTTGATTGTCCCCCTAACAAACCAAGGTCCTGTAGCATGCAGCAGCTCTGCTCCTGGTTTATGCAGACCACCGAGACACAGTCACTAGCTATTGTCAAGAAGGCAAGCTCCCGCAATCCTTATGAACTTATGCACTTCCCTCGTTCTGCCAATAAGAAAAGTGTTTGCAACAGTCCTCAGGCAGAGCGACTCCGTAAACACATCAAGAAGTTTGCCAAAACTGTGCCAAAAAGTCCTTTGCAACATCAACAGGCTCAAAGAAGGTTGAGAAAGAAGAAAAAGGCACATAATATTAGGCGACGACTTTTCACTCCCAGGTTTGCAACAGGCAGGCTTGATCAAGGAGTCCAATGGTGGAGAAGCAGAGCATTTAGAAAATACCAGGCCACCGTATTTAGAGCCAGGACAAGGTTCCTAACCCGGAAAGAAAGGGTTAGGTGGCAAAAGAGGCAGCGGAATAAGAAAAACACAAACATGGCTACAAGTTGTTCAAATGGATATACAGTAACTGGACTACAACCAAAACGAAAAGCATTACACAAATCAGCAAAGGATCAGTTATCTGAAGGTTTGGAGAACATTTCTGCCACCACTTCTGTTGACCAAACTCAGGAGCCTGTGGACGTACCCAAAGAGCAGAACCTCTGCTCGAAAGCCTGGAGTGATGAGACACTGAAGGAATGCCGGGTGTTTCTGAGGAAGATCAACTCTCCAAACAATGAATCAACTGAGGAAGAAGACTCCTGTACTGTGACACTGGATGACGGGTCACCCTCTGCATACCTATTTGCAGGAAGGGAGAGAGAACTGGTAGGAGTTGTTAAAGCTGTGAAAACTGAAAGAAAAAGGAGGACTGCCTCCGGAGAGCTGGCAGGTTCTGCACCTAAATCAGTCCAGGAGCAGGATGAGATGCCAGTGCTGAGACAGAAAGGCAAATACAAAAGTCCTGGGGTTGCGTCTACTGAACCCACGCAACCACCACCACCAGCGAAAATGTTGAGACAATCGCGAATGAGGGGCCTAACCGGGCCGAGATGGTGCGACTTTGTGTTTGGTAACTACCTTGCCTCCTTTTACTGAATATCACTAAAGCCATCAAAATTTATAAAGCTTCAGTTTCAAATCACCACAAAGTCAACTTGTGCCTTTCTTTCTTTTTTGACAGGAAACTAAATGAAGCATAAGGCCTCCTTATCCCTGGGAAAGGGACTGTGGTTTAACGTGGTGCCTTTGGACATTGAGCTGACCACGTGGACTGACCATCCCGCTATGGTTCAGTCTTACACTCAGCAATTATGTAGCAGTCTAACTTAACAAAAGCTTGATGTTGCACTATTTTTATCCATGGATATGTATGTACAGAATGTCTGATTTTTTTTTTTTTTTTTTGTCAACTTGCCTTTGTCTTTCTGAACATGTTTAGTAGATCAAATCATCAGTTTTAATGGGATATAAGTGCTTACACAGCCAGCACTGTTAGAGTGGCTGTATCGAAAGGAAAAACAGAGTTTGACTGCATTAAGACATTGTCAACCCCTCCCCCAATCCGAAAAACATACCTCATTATCAAGGCCACCACCTCCAGATAACCTGAAACCAGTAACAATTTTTAATAACTTAAGTAATTGTTATTGTATAGCTCTAAAATCTCCTTCCAAATTTAGCTTTTATTTATCGTCATCCTTACTTGGCACTGTTCAAATGTCAAGTTTTGGGTTTTAAAAATGTATATTTAAATTTAATGACATTCTCTCAAGCCGAGCCTTGTTTGCTACAGTCACTGTTGTTGTATTTTAAGCCAGTAGCCAAAAACATGCTTTGAATGAAGGAACCCCACCCACCCCGGCTGTCACATGTGTATGGGCCTTCTAAAATCCTTTATCGAAATTATTTTAGGTCATTATTTCTTTCTAAATTTCAGTATTTGTCTCAGCACCGAACCACAATTAGCACAATTACACATGTTCTACACACTCAGCCCCAACAAGCCACAAAATCCAGAGGTATATGTGAAGTGAAGAAAAGTGGCATTATGCAGTTGTAGAAAGTAGATTCTGATTCATGTGTTAGTTTGTGGGATCTGACTTGTTTTTAAATCATCTATCTTTATGTGATTGTCTTCTTGTTTTCACCCAAAGCATATACTGTACGTCAGCGTCAGATCTACTTCTTGCACTATTCCATCTGAGATTATTAATCCCACTACGCAGATTCCTCCCCCCAGATTTTGCACATCCCATGTCCCACTACCAACCCCTACTGTAAAACTTATAGAATCTATGTGGTGCAATACAAACCCAGATGATTTATCAGTATGTAGTAATTATTTTATTGCTGACAGACGAATGGATGTACACAAGTACCAATGGCCTGGGATGTTACTTCAGTTGTTTCCATAGCCATGTAATGTGATCTTTAAAGGATATTGCTATACAAACTTTTTTTTAAACCCACCTGCTTTGTTCTCCTTGACGGATCCTTAATTATTAAAATAGCATTAAATTGTTTTTATTAGAAACATAATAGCATTATTTACTGTTTAAATGCAGGTGGGAGATGTGTTGCTGTAAGGTTTCCCTAGTTCCTGTTGTTTTTATTTTTGTTTTCCTCCTCCCTCAAGTTGCAGCAAGAGACGCCTACCTCCACTGGGGCTCAGCTAAACCTACTGCTCTTTTGCTTATCAACCGTGTGATAGACATGGCCAGAGAGTTCATCGTTAAACACTAATCTTGGATCAGTATCATGTTAGATCCAAGATGTCTGGCTGTAGGTCAAAACTTAAACCTGTAGTGTGTGTATTGTGTGCCTGACTGCCCCCTTTGTATGTATGTATGTATGTATGTATGTATGTCACTATGGTTGCCATTTCAACAGGAAGGGAGATGGGGTGGCCCAGTCATGTGTTAAATAATCCTTGGCCCTCTGTTAAAAGAACCTGGTGCTAAACATCTGTTGTATATTTTCTTTATCATGTGTTTTTATACTGTCCGTTACAGATGCAACAAACAGGTGTCTGTAATTGGAACAATAAAGAGTCTTTTGAAATAACCAGTGAGCAGTATGATTTATAGTACACAGTGAAATGTAAAAACCACAACCTGTAGTTTCCACTGTAGAATATAACAGGGTGTCTGATCACCTTATGCAAGGAGTGCATTCTTCCATAGTGCATTCTTCCATAACTTGAGGTCTTTTCACACTGTGGGTGCTTTTTTCATGCAATTAATTCACATGATAATTTATTTTTTATATAACACTGATTTGGTTTTGTGATAATGAAGAGGAAGAGCTTCATAGACATATTTCACTTTAATGATTAAAATGACAAAATGTGAAACTTGGGAAAACAGACAGAACTAAAGACTACATATAAAGACATGACCCAATTGTAAGGAAAGTATTTCTGAATTATGTTAAACTGGAATATTTGAGCACTGGTTAAAACTAACTGCTTCATTTTTCATTTTTACATTGATTGTGTATAACCTGACTTCTATGACACGTTGGCCTCCTGGTTGATGAGGGTGTTGAGATCCAGCTTTGTTTTCTCTAGAGCAGCAGTTTTGGCCCGCCGTGACGGACGCACCGCAGAAACTGACTCTGGAACATTTTCTCCATCACTGCAAAACAAAAACAAGAAATGAGATGTAAAAATAAAAGTGATGGCATCAGATCAAGTATGGTGGCTTCAGCCATCATCATGCCTCCTTGTGCACTCACCTCTCCTCGGATGACTCTGCCCTCCTGCTCGGCTTCCTGCCTCCTTTAGCTGTACACGCTTTCCTCTGACCTGTGCACACAAACACTCGGGTTACCTCACTATGCTGAGTCAACTCCTTCACTCAGGTAGACGAGAGGAGAGCTCTAAAAATACACCAGCCCTATCAACAACTGCAGTTTTGGATGAGTGTACAGAACCTGCTTTACCTCTTTTAGCTCTCTTGGCAGATTTAGATGGATCCTCTGTTGCAGTCTCTGTGGAAACATGGCAGAGAGAAATAAGTCATATATTTGCCATCCCTCCCTCTGTGAGCTGAATTCTTATCTTGTCTGACCCCGAATACGAAGGAGTCAGGCATATTTTAATCCACTTAGCAACATTCTGCTAATAAGACATAATCCCTTTACAGAAGGATTTGTCACAAATGTGTGTGGCGTAAATCTAGTTAGACACAGGCACTGAGAAGGTAGCATCTGTTAGGGATGCTCAGTGGGACGTCAGGTGGTGTTTTATACATGATTGTCACTGTGTGTTTGTACCATCTGCATTGACATCCAGTGGTTGTAGTGCGCTGGCGCTGAGAAGCTCAGCCTGTTCTTTTGAGTCCACCAGCTGATAAAGCATCTTCTCCAGAGCACGGAGACAGACACGATCCCTCACCACCTAAAGAAAAAGACGACAGAGAAGAAGGAAAACATTTTGCACAACTGTGTACATAAAGCTGCAAACATGAAAATTAACTGAGTTTTCTATTGACAGGAAAGTCATTGGCATGTATTTTAAGTAAAAATACCAAAGATTCTCTGGTTCAAAGTTCTCCATTGTGAAGATATACTGTTTTATGTTTTATATGATGTTAAACTGAATATTTTGGGGTTTACGACTGTTGTTTGACTGTTTGAGTGATAAGACGATTGAGAAAATCTGCCGATTAACAGATACTAAAATAATGTTAGCTACAGCCCTAGGTATACAGATATACATAAGTGTGTGTTTTTAACTGCATGTACCTGTACAAGCTGTTGCAGCAGCGTCTGCAGATCTTTCCTGACGGTCTCGTCTCTGCTGAGCTCTAGGTTGCTCAGAGTCTTGGCATAGAGACGAACCTCAGGAGCCGTCGGGTCCTTCAGCATCTCCCCACACATACGCACCGCCAGATAGTCATGGACACACACCTCCTACAGACATATGTATCCAATGAACTTGATTAGTTGAGCTGTTATCAAATTGAGGCTTTTATAAACAGCTTAGTCAAACAACAGAATTAAATCTCTGCCTGCTCTAAAGTGAACTGAAGCATTCAGGAGAACAATTTGCAGACCTAAGAAGAAATTAGTGTGTTATTTGAGGGGAATAAAGCAATATGATGAAAAGCTCAGGGAGCCAATAAAAACATGACTGCTAATAAACAATAAACACCACGTTAGTCTCAGTGGATGTTTCTTACCTCTGTGTTAGTTGAGGGTTTAATAAGCGCACTCGGTCGGGTCAGGTCCACAAGCAGCTCGAGCACGTTGTTAATATCCACCTCAGCTAGAGGAGAGGTGGCTGGGGCATTCATCAGAGTCCGAACAGTTGGCAGGAAACTCTCCTCCACGACCTCCTGGTGCAGCCTAATACACCACAGCAAGACCAACTCCATATTAGTCTGCAGCATATACCTAACCACTTCCCTCTAGGTGAGTCATGGGAAATACTGTACACAGCTGTAATAAATTAACCACATATCACATTATTTGCTTGAGTATGAGAACATGTGTGACCTGCTCTCACGGGCGTAGAGTTGGAAGAAGACGCCGAGGCAGTGTCGCAGGCGGGTGTCGTCCTCGGTGACGGGGTTGTACCACAGCAGCACCAGACGGGACAGCATCTTGGCACTGGAGATGCGGCCGGTGTACATAAGTTTGGCCAGGCCCTCTGCTGTTTCTGTACGCAGGTCGGACACCTGGAAATGTTGATGCCTCAATTTAACATCTGCTGTTTTACATCCCCAAACACATACTTCAATTCATAAAATGTCTCACCTCGCTGTCCAAGAACTCTGAAAACATCAAGAGGATACTCTTTGAGGTGTCCCCCGCTGCCTCCCCCTTCTCCTCTGCCGCCGGCAGTGGTGCGTCCTCCTCCTGTCGGTCCGGCGACTGGGAGGGCAGGGCTGTCTGATTGGCAGCTGTTTCAGAGAGCAGCTGGAAGCCGAACAGCAGCAGCAGGTCGATAATGGCCCGCAGAGCACTGATACGGATCTTTACCTCATCCAGCTGGGCAATCTGAAAACACGCAGACACACAACACTTTTAGTACCGGCAGTAGAAAATTCATGTCTGAGTTTTTGGGTCAGTGAACAAAAAAATAAATAAATAAATTCCACTCAGCCCTCGTTGTACCTCGTTATGCAAGGTTGTTTTTTTTAATAGCTACAGCTGCAGATGTGTTGTTTCTAGACAGACATTTTGTGTTAAGTTTCAAATGTTTTTCAAGTTTTGTTATACTGGTGCAGCAAAAGTCTCAGCAGCGGAAATCTCAAAACCTCAGCAACTAAAACGGAAACTGGTGGATATGACTGGTGGTTTAAATATGGTTGATCTGACTGTCTTTAAACGTGCAACATGTTGCAACATATGCAAATTAAGTTCAAGGCAGAAGAAGCATTTGTACAGTACCTGTAGTAGCAGGACCATGTGGGTTTTGGCGAGCTCCTTGCTGTGCAGAGTGCATGTTCCCAAACACACTACAGCCATGTTGCGGACAGCAGGGTGAGCGTTTGCTATACTGGGCAGGACCTGACACAGGCAGAAAAATACTGGCTTAAACCCACTTTTTTGACATATACAAACAGTAAGCAAATCACCACAGATGATTCCATGGTTTCATTTGGTTGGCATCCTCAAAAGAAATAATCTTAACAAGAGTTTAAAAGCTCAGCATTACTCTGTAATGGTCTCTTACTCCTGCTGCCAGCGATTAATAAATATTAGTAGATTCAGCATCAGAAAGAACAGTGTGCAAAATCAGAAGTGAAATCCCTCTGAAGAAGCCTGCAGGCAAACCACTACCATATTTTTTGGGATTGTCCCACTATCAAAGACTATTGGTGAGAGATACACAGTGCCTTGCAAGACATTTTTAACTATGAAATGCCCCTAGAAAGTAAGTCTGTATATTTTGGATATATACTCCAGAATGGCAGAAAAGATAAGTATTTAATAATCATATTGCTAGCGGCCAGTAAAACGACTCTTACCAGGAAATGGTTATCACAGAAGAGCCAAACGTTAAATGCATGGATGGAAATCACAATGGACATTTACAGTATGGAGAAGTTAACAGCACTTGTCAATCATAAATTAGAGCAATTTGTTTCACTCTGGTAAAGACTGAATTAAATATGTAACGCCCCATAGACCTGATTTTATTTTCATGAACTAGTGATTAATCTGTATTAACTCGTATATCGCTCCCTACTTGTTCAAAGCTTTTTTTTTCTTATTATAAAAAAAAAATCCTCTTTTTTCCATATGTATATCTGAATATACAACGTATATAAATGAATATATGATATATGCATAGACCATATAGAATACATCTTATGGAAATGTTTGTTTGATGCTGGACATCAACAAAAAAAAGAAGAGGAAGCCTGCAGTCGGAGAGACAAGCAGGTATGAAGTTAGAAATGTAAGTGAAACATTATAAAATTGGACTATTTTATGAAAGTACCTAGTGGAGAAAAAGAATATCTTTAACTTTGTCATAACCTGTCCTGTTACTGTACATGTTATACTATGCAACTGAACTTTAACTTTCATTTTACGAGACAATGAAATGGTGCCCTGTCCAATCAGAAGGGGAACTCTTAAATAAAAGAGATGATCATACAGTATATGCTAACCAAAACTAAGGGTAGTAACTGGGTTTTGATACTATCGATCCAGCTGAGCTTGTCATCTGTGCATCTATGGTGACATAAGAGGAAAAATATGATGAGGTGTGGAGTGTGTTCATTTACCAATGAGGACATTAAGGCACTTATGGTTGGACCAATTCGAGTTGTGATGTTCATCTGCTTCAGCAGTTCAGCACACATGGTCAAACACCTCAGAAGAGTCTCTGGGTCATTCTGAAACACAGAAAACAAAACAATTAAGACCTTTTCCTGGACAATTAAGACAGAGGCATTGCTTCACATGTGTCTCTGTACCTTCTCAGTGCGCGTCTCCTTGTCTGCTGGCTGGCTGCTCTCTGCGATTTCCTGGAGGATCTGGTTCCTGCGGTTCTCAAGCTCTGTGATGGAGTCCTTCAGCTCTGCCGCGCGGCTGAACTCCTGGGCAGTGATGAAGTCCTCCAGAGTTTGTTTAGCCTCCAAGATACGCACCTTCACCTCTGCTAGCTGGATGGGAGGAGGGGAAGAAAAGAGTGGGGAGAGTCATTCCTTGGCTGAAATACACTCCAGAGGGTTCTTGACTGTTGAGACAGGCAACTGCACCTCAACTAAGAGGAAAAACAACAACAGCTGAGGCTCTGGGCCAGGTTACAATACACTAGAGGGTACTTTGCTTTTGCTGACTGAAAAAAGGAGAGACGGAGTAAGAGAGCAGGTGCACTGAATGGATGGAAGCTAAACACCTGGGCCAGGACTTTCTTCCCTGCAGCTGTTTGGCCTCCAAGATATTACACACTTTGAATGCTTGTTGAAAGTGAGAGTGCAGACGGATTGACAATCCTGACTGAAGCTCAGGGCTGTCAGACAACCCCTCAGTGCCTATATTTGTTCCTTGGTAACCACTGGCTGTCACCGAGTTCAAATAAGGAAATAAACGTGAAGAAAACTGATAAAGAAACAGAAAAAAATGAATCTGGATGTACCAGGCAAAGAGCAGATTGGCGTACATGAGTTGCACCTTCCACCCCACTTGTTAACACATGCTACGCCTCCAAATACAAACCGTCTGGCAGATGGAGGAACGACAGGATGAACAAATAGAAACAGACAAAGAAGGAGTATAAATAGAAGAATGTTGAAGCTCAAAAAGATATGGAAATTATGAGTTAGTAATCTTGATTTAATTATATTATATTATATTATATTATATTATATTTTTATTTCCTGTCTTGAATGCATGTTCATATTCTGTCTGGTTGAATACTTTGTAAGATTTAATCATCAGTAAAAACTTTCACTTTGTAATAATTCAAACTTTTCTACCAAATCAAAACTAGTTCTGTGCCAGTATGTAATGTTTTCATCCATCCAAAAAACACAGTGGGGCAACTGGAAGGTTTCACAGAATCTAATTGCCTCTGGGTGTTTTCAGTTGGCAGAGTGTTGCCCACCTGGACCTGCTGTCGGCGGCTCTCGTTCTCATCCACTGGCTGACTGGCCTCCGTGATGGGCTCCCTCACATCAGAGATGATTTCTGCCACCTGTGCAACACATAGCCAGCTCATTTAGACATCAATCCCTGTGGTAATGACCACCCCACCCCCAACCCCCACCATGCTGAATGGAAAATCTGTTTCATTTTGTGACATCTCAAACAAAAGACCTTTAGTGGCAAAGGACAGTTTAATTCATGCATCCATCAGCAGAATCATTACCCCCCCGAGGTGTGTCCATCTGGAAACATTGATAAATAATTTCAGCCTTTATATTCTCGTTTCTGCCTAATTGGTCTGTCAAATTAATTCCTGACGAGCATCAATATTTGCGTCTGTGTGAGGGAAAAGAAACTCAGATTTAAGTGTAAAATATAACTCACAGTCTGAATGCGTCTCTGGTCATCAGGAATGAGGGTGAGGAGTTTCTCTGTGAGCAGGGAGACGAGGGAGGAGGGAGTCTGTGGAAGACCCAACATCTCCTGCAGAACAGCCACCACACGCTTCCTACAAAGACATAGAACAGCATAAGTCTGATTAAAGACTCGACAATAACTTGTGAAAACAAAACAAAATTAACTGAATCTCACATATTTGAACTAAGAACAGCTGCAGTGCCCAGTGACATATAACCTGACATTTAACCAACCAATCAGTTCACAGCCTGGCTCAGAAATCCCCTACTTCAGTTCAAGTCAATTCAATTTTATTAATATAGCACACAACAGAAGATATCTGAAGGCACTTTTCATATAGAGCAGGTCCAGACCACACATATTATAATATTTACTTAAGAGAGTTTTATTTAAGAGAGACCCAACAATTCCCACCATGAGCAGCACTAGGTGTCAGTGGAAAAACGTCCTTTTAAAAGGCAGAAACTTTGAGCAAAACCAGACTCAGGGTGGGCGGCCATCTGTCTCAACCAGTTGGGTTGAGAAAGAGAGAGAGAGAGAGAGGAAGGGAGGGAGAGAACAGGGGATGGAGAGCAGCATAATGCAGATTCCATATAGAGATGTAACCTGTCTAGATCTGAAACGATTAGTCGATCAACAAACTGATGAAAAAAACTGATGACAGTTTCTCCAATGTCAGGATTTGATTTGGTCAGACTAAAGAAGACATCTGAAGATGTAACATTGGGCTGCAGGAAATTAAAAGGGATATTTTTCTGACATTTATAGACAAAACATTCAGTTAAAGAAAGTAAACAGCAGACTAATCGATAATGAAATTAATAATTAGTTATAGCCCTACACTGGTCAGACTGTAACCAATCAGTGCAAACATCAGACGTAAGCAAACACAAGAAATAAAATAAATTACACTGACATATTTAAAAACAATCAGGCATTATTGTTATTAAGGTAAATGTGAGAATTCATCTTGTCCACCCTCACAGAGGAACAATCCTTCTTCCTCAGACTCCTCTTCCTCTACCAGCTACACCGAAAGTGCATTATGAAGAAATCTTTTAATGTCCAGTATAAACAGGAGGAATGATTACAGCGAGCATAAAAGCCGGATTTAAACTACGTCCAAACTGCATGTCAGATGGCGGGATGGCATCAGAAACCCACTCCTATAACTTTGTGAAACTGACAATCTGACGTTCACACCATGTTTGGCCAGCTCTGCAGAGGTACAGAGGTAAGAATATGTTCTGTTATCCCCATATGTATATAAGATCTGTGACAGCTGTCTTCCCTCCCACTCCATTTTTTCTACCATCTGTTTATCATTTCACCAACACAACCCTGATCCTCATCTTACCTGCCGCCCTCCTCGTTTGTGTCCAGACATCTGATCAGGTGGATGAGCTGTTGAGAGATGAACTCTTTGGTCATGACCAGCTCCAGCTGGCTGAAGTCGGCCCTCTGCTCCTCCGACAGCATAGGCACCGCCCTCAGATATCTACAACGAGAAAATAACGAGAGCAGCTCTCACATCAGATTTTATTCAGCTACACAAAACAAACCTTTAGTGACAGCAAAGACAACATTCAGAGTGCTCTCAGTCACCCAAGTCACAGTGGTACAACTCAGAAAAAATATCACAGTCGTATAAAATGCAGGACTGTAACTCTGTAGGTAGCTGAACACAAGCAACTGCTACACACAGCTGTATCAGCTACCAGCCAGCCCCTGAGTGATTCATACAAACCTGCAACTCGTCCCTTTTATGAACAGGTAAATGTTAAGCATGTTACTCAAATACAGCATCACACACGAGGCAGCAGCAGAGTAAAACAACTAAGATTATATCCAGTATGTGGTATTGGGTGTGGGGAATTTAACTAGAGGGGGAAAACAGCTTTGTAGGATTTTCTTCATCAAAAGCATTAAAAAAAAGAGACTAGATCTATTATAATAAAACATTACAACAAATTCAGTGGTATTGCAGTGCAGCTAAATTTTAAAATAGTTAAGATCTGCCTGGGGCCTGAGGCAGTGTTGACTTGATAACACCTGTTTTTGAAGTATCCGGCTTTGATCTCATAATAAAAAGACACAGATTTACAAGAGCACTAAGCTTCAGCAGAAGTTGTTTTACTTGTTTAGCAGGGTTAAGGTTTCACATAATAACCAGGTTAGTTTTAAATATTTTAGCAATTAGTTAGCCACACTGTTAAAGCCACACAGTTACATACTCAAAGATCGCCTCTGAAAACACTGGCCATGCCTTCAGATACCTGGAGTTAAACACGGTTGTTATGGCAAAGATATTAGCTCCTCAGAAAATTGTTTAAACCTTAAACTGATGTTTTTGGCCACACAGGGGCAGAGGAAACAAGTCCAATATTCACTCTTTTAGATCTGTTTTTAGTTTCTACGGGATGACGGAAACATTTGGATCTGACAGCTGTTGTAACTTTAATACTATATTAACTACAAGAATATATCATTTCATAGAGCCTGTTGTTGCTGTTGTTTACTTTGGAGCAGACAACATTCAGCTAACAGAAAGAAAATTACAAATTTAATCCAGTGAATCTGTCTCGTCTCTCACCCGTTGAGGTACTCGGCGTAAGTGGCAGCGTCTGGTAACACTTGCTCCAGCATTTCATCACCTTCATCTCCTTTAGCCTTGATGAACTCACACAGAGCTCTCCAGTAAAGCACATTCTCACAGGTCAGAGCGTCCACCGGGATCAGCTTCCTATTAAAAACGCACATGTTTCATCTCAGCCTCAGACGTTTTTAATCAAGTACATCACACGGGAGAAGCCAGAGAGACATAAGCATGTGCAGGTACCTGTTGCCGAGCTGGACTCCCTCCTGCAGCAGCTCCTCGTTAGGTTTGTTTTTAAAGATGGCTTTCAGTGTGTCCAGAGCTGTTTGGGCGCAGTTCTCTACATCCAGCCTGTGGAGTAGGTCTATGATGTTACCTTCCAACCGAAGCAGCCAGGACGGCAGCAAACGAGAGCAAACCACGTCCCTCACCGCTTCTACAAGGCACACAAAACAATCAGACATATAAACTGGGCAGAACAGGAATGAGAATTTGCTGGGAAAAAAAGAGGGAAAAATTAGAAATTTAAAGACTCTGGGCTAAAAATTTTTTTTTGACATTTCATAGACTCAGATATTGGCAATAATTGGCAGAAAAATAATCATTACCTGGAGCTTCAAGTTAAATTTTATCTTACTGTAAGAGAAGAGAGAGACTGGAAAATTTGTCAGTCTATAAGTAACACATCACACACAGGCAAAGAAATGACTATTACCTGAGGTGTCGTGGAGACCCTGCTGCAGCAGACTAACTCTCTGTGCGATGGTCAAAGCTTTAATGTGAACCTTGTCAGCCAGAACCTTAAAACACAGAAGAAAGATAGAAATGTTAGAGCAAACCCCAATTCACAACAATTACGACAAGTGTTCAGTCAAATCACTTTATTATGTTGTTTGTTTTATGTTTATTATCTGTTGATAAACGGGGCTGACTACCTGGTAGGCTAGCTTGCGGACGTTCTCTTTGATGTCCCGGGTACGTTTGAGTACTTTGGGGAGCGTTCGTGGGGACATTGCAATGCAGGAGAGAACAGCACGTCGCACCTCAGCATTAGCATCATTGTCCAGAATCAACATAAATGCTGAAAAGAGGAAAGAAATGGATGGAACATTAGACATGGGAGGTCCAACGACGAGGAGAATATACGTAGTCAAAAAGCATTTCACACATGTTGCAGTAATAGCACAACAGATTTGTTGTTGACAATATATGAACTTTTTCTGCATTTGCTTACATGTGTTCTGTCAAATTGAAAACAAGGAGGTATGGAAAAAACAAACCGTTGATGGTGGGACAGTCAGGATCTTTTGGCTGCTGCAGACGCGTCATGGCCAAAGCAGCCTGAATCCTCACGTTGGGGAACTTGTCGGTGACACGGACCAACATGGCTTGGTGGATGCGATCAAAGAGGTCATCGTCTATCTGGGCATTCTCTGCCATACTGCCCAACAACTTGTTGATCAGCTGGCACACACGGAAACGCACAGCATGGCTATTGGCTTTATGAGACTAAAAAAAAAAAGTCCAACAGGAAGTGAGAGAGGACTGATTAGGAAGCAGCAGAAACATCAATCACACCTTCTTTCAGTTAGAAATTACAAAAACATTACAGCTTCTTGTTATTAATGTATGAAATTGTTTATACCTCCAACAGGAAGTTGAAGATGAAACTCAGAAATGGGTGATCATCCTCAACTTCTTCCTCTTCCTCCTCATCCTCCTGCTGCTCCTCTTCCTCCGTTTTAGGCGGAGACTGGAAACTTGTGGCAAACCTCGCGACAAACTCGATGACATTTTCAACTGTAGGTTCGCGCTTGTAGACAATCATGGCGTACTTCAAGTAGTGGACAAACTCCTCATGGAACAGCGTTTTGTCCTCAAGCTGGAGGAGGAGATGGAGGATGTCATTAATAACAGGCAACAGGAATTGAAAACCATGAGAAATAGTTTCCACAATAGCATCCTTTGCAGTAACTTAGTTAGCGGAAAGTGAAACCAAAAGAAAATAGAAAATACCACATCTATAAAAAGACTTGTTACCCTAGTCCCCCTATTTAGAATTATTCCTTTAATTATTGGTTTAAAACACATTAAACAATTGTAACACCTCCGATAGACACCCATGAGTGATCAATTTGCAGATTATTTTCTTGATTAATCAGTGAATCAATGTAATTTCCCACAGCCCATGGTGATGTCTTCAAATGCCCGATCAGCACTATGAAAGCCAAAGAAAATAAATCCTCAGAACTGAGAGGCTGGAACAATAACATTTTTGGCATTTTTGCATAAAAATTATCAAATAATTAAAGGTTAATTTTCTGTCTTGGACTAATCAACTTATTGACCGACTGTTTCAGCTCTGTCGCAGATTACAAATGACAATATACCAATAAAAAACACTTAACATGTCCTGAATGTCTGCTTACAGCTTCCACCTATCAAATGCTTATATTTTGCTAATAAATGCTATAAAGGGGAGGCCTAAAGTGTAAAGTACGTCATAAATGTGGATTTAAATCGTGAATTAATTCAGATAAGACGACTAAGGACAGTAAATAAATACGGGTCAGAGCTTCACACAGGACTCACCTTGTTGTAGCGGCTCCTCAGGCTCGCCACCAGCTTTGCCTTGTTGTTGTGGCCCTTCTGAGCGCGCTGAAACGCCTCTTTAATGTCTATTTCATTATCTGCAGTCATCTTTCCTCTGCAGCAAATCAAAATGAAAACACACAGTCACTCAAAATGCCGCAAAAGGTCTTTAACTGCTAAATGATGCTAACGGCAGCCTGTTTGTCTCCAGTGCCCTCATTAGCGAGAACCAAAGCCCCACCTCGACCCAACCAACTCCCGCTGAGAAAACAGGAAAAACAACGTCGTGAGGGATAAAGCTCCCTGGAGACACTTTAAAACGTACGTTAAGATTAGAGCAGGTATCGTGGTATGTAGACGAACTAAACTTATTGTTACTTGCTTACAGCGTACCGCTTCTTCAGTTTTCTTTTCCTACCAGACTGCCGCCTGTTTTCAAATTCAACTGCAGTGTGTTCTCGCGAGACCTGAGACGCGTAATCTCGATTGCTACGTAGTGACGATATTGGTTTGTGTCCCCTGAGTTTAGCCTGGCAGGCGGCACGGCGTTAGACTAGATTTGAAATGATAAATTGGTTAATCGGTCAGTAGATCAGCATAAAATTAATCGATAAAGGTCTGTTTTTGACAATCAAATACTCACTTTAGTAATTTTCCTTGTAACAGCTTCTTAAATGTGAGGATTTTTCTCTGTTTTTAATGTAAACTGGACATTTCTGGGTTTTAGACTCTTAATTAAAATATGTATTTTATTAATATTCTAACAATTTACAGATCAAATAATTATTAACTTAACTGAGATAATAAATTACAGATTAATCTTAATTTTTTTCTTAATCATTTAAACAAGTCTTATTTTTTATCGGATCAAATTTATTATTTTAGTTTTTTTTATTCTGGTGTTTATTGATAGCACTAGAATATATGTTCATACTTTAATAATTAGTTTTATTAAATAACGGTTTGCCTGCTGAACAGCCATAGGTGTAAGTTTCCCTGTAAGGACAAATTCAGGGATCGAGCAATAAAATACATAAAGGTACCCATAAAGAGGCCACAGGCTCATATTTAGTTTACAATAGTAACATTAGATACACTGGGGTTTTGTGATTTATCATTGAAAAACATAAACTGAACCAGGTAGCCATGAGCCTTAATTTTGTTTGGATTAAACAAATCAACTATCATGTCACTAATCTGCAACTATTTCCCCATATGACCCATTTACTCTGGAGTGTAGCCCCTCTGTTGCTTCTGTGATGGGGGTTGTTTCTGTGACTTCCAAGGCCACAGCTGCAGGGCAACAGGGGTCTCCACAGGCAGACAGGGTGACAACAGCAGCAGCCATCTACCTCTGGAAATCAATTTAATATAGAGGGTACTCTGTGAGGCTGTTTGTTTTAGATCTGCGTGCATGTGGGCGAGGGATTATCTGGGAGGTGTATCATCATATCAAATATTCATGCTGGTAGATGTGGAGGGGCTAAAAGTCTCTCCATTAGTCCATACACCTACTATAAGCCAAAAAGATGTGGAAAAAAAAACAGACTATAGTGCTTCTGTACATCCAACCCAGCTCCCTGAAGCCCCGTGGTTCCTTGTGTGTCAACTGGCTTGTGATAATTTGATTGATTGAAACTTTATTCAGCCGTTTGCTTCACTACTTTACAGTATTATCTAATCCTGAGGCCCCTGTCTTTTAGTCAGTCTTTAGGCCTTAGTGTGTTTCAAACAAACTGGGTCATGCGATGTGTCAGGAGGAGACAACATCTAAAGATAAAACTGCTCCAAAATGCAATGAATCGTACAAATGGGGATAACAGTGCACACTTTCTGGAAGAAGTTGCACTTGGCCGGATGTATGAAAACTGATGGAGGAAGCGAAGAATGAAAAGAGAGAGCTGAATCTTAATACCTGGGAAAAACAGCCAGATCACTGATTTCAGAACATTTCAGAAATTGACCAACATGTGCTCCAAACAGTGCTCACATCCAACATAATCCTAAATAAAGTTGTGTTTAATCAATTTACTGATTAACAGGCACAGATGATCTAGAGGACAGATTATTGTAGCACAGACATGTTGTTTAGTTTCTGGGTTTCAGGGCCTACACCTGATGGGAACTCAGTGGGGGACAGATTTTGAAGGAGGATGGTAAATTTGTCTGCAGCAGAAAGCACATGAGAGCTTGGGCATTTACTAGGTGGGGAGGGTCTGATGGGAAGGTGTCACTCAGATGGATTATGGGAAATGTAGAAGCTGCTTCTAGCGATCCATCTCTTGCAAGCACCCTCCACCCAAACTTTATTTCCTGGTGTTCCCCTTTAAGGTTAGGGAATGAATTTTAGTCAATGGTGCCCACTCATGCATGAGTTCACTGTGTTCTTACAGCTTGCACATTAAACTCTACAGGACCTGTGGGCGTTTAAAAAATTACTGATAGCCTATGGATATAAAAGGTACACCTGCTCAATGTGTTTATTTTAGAAAGAAATGCTGACACATTTTATTAAAACACAAGCAACAATATCCAACAAGGTGCAGCCTACTTAAAAACAGTCTGCTCTCATTACATTGCGTACATTGTGTTTACGGTCTCTGAGTGATGGAGTAAAATCACACGACTAGACCCCAGAGCCCCCCCCCCCCTCCTCCACACGGTGATCGGCATGGATACAGCGGCGCCGGTAGGGGCGGGGCAGCACTGCAGTAGTGCGCTTCTCGAGCTGTCTCCGGTAATGTTCCATAGGATACACACGCCCCTCTCCGCCCCTGCCGCGAGACAGGTGGTTGGACTGTACGCCTTCATCCTCGAGCGCTCCCTCTTAGAATAAGGAGGAGATAAATATATGTAAAATATATATATATATATCTGGCGGCGGCGGCAGCGAGGGGAAGGGTCGGTTGGCGCGAGCGCGTCCCCGATGGACTTCCAGCGTGTGACCTCCGCGATCACCGGGCGGACAGCGGGAGAGAAGAGGAGAGGGGGGCAACAACCGGAACGAGGAGAGCCCCGCCGATCTAACTAGTACCAAATGTTTTCCAGCGAATCGCTCGAGCTGCTGTTCACTGGAGGGGGTGTACCGAGACAGGAATGAGATGCACTAGTGAAAAAAAAGTTGACACGATTCTGGTGGGATTTTTCATCCGAGAGGCGGCGGGGATCATTTCTGACTATCCTCCGCTCTGGGAAGTTCCCCTGAGGGAGGAGGTATAGAGAGGAGGTGGTGGCGGTGGTGGGGGGGAGTGGTGGTGTTTCATTATGGCTTCAGGCGCCGGTAAGGCTGCACAGCCCCCCGGGCCGGGCTCCGCAGTTAACGGGACTGCGGCAGAGTTCCCGAACATCGAACAGGAGCTGTACGACTACCAGATGCACAGCAAGATGTGCAAGAAGATCGCTCAGCTCACCAAGGTAAGGACCTGCCGGTGAGTCGGGGGTGGCGGGGCGGTGGGGGGGGGAGGGGGGGAGGCGCGCGCTGTCACTGAACCAGTCAGGCTGATTGGACGCGCTGCTGGCCGCCTCACTATGTATCTGCCACTGAGACATAATTACACACTGAAAAGACGAGCTGTAATTAGTGATTTTACACTTACACCAACAGATGTCACAACAAACAAATAAACGCTGAAACATAAAATTGATCCACGTGAAGCAGGAAGCAGCAAAACCTGAGAGTTTAAAATGATCACAGCTCGTACGTGCTTAAAACAACGTCACAAATGTCAGAAATCATCATTATCTCCTGGGATAATGGCTCGAAAACTTGGATCAGGGTTTAATCGCGCTCGTGACTGACACAGGAATCAGACATCAGCGATCACCACCACCACCACGAGCTTTAAGGTGCAGGCTGCAGATCCACAGCAGTTTATAGAGCTGGAACCTATTTGAGCAGCAATTAAACATGATGTAATAGTCAGATAATCTGTGCAATGCATCGATTTATTGTTAAATGTTTTTGTTAAAAAAACAAAAAGAACATTTTCTTTGTTTGACCAACAGACAAGAAATTAACAGTGATGTGAAAATGATAAAAGCAGCACACCTTCACTTTAAAGCAGCTGCAGCCAGGACGTGGTTGATATTTGTAATTATAATATGCAGTAATCAGGTTTCTGTCACGATCATAGTGATTTCTGTATCAGTGCCAACACATCTCATGCGGTGTATCTTCCTCCATCCTCGCTGATCAGTGTGTAGCCAGTAGGGATGCTGGACAGCAGCTGCAGCAGTGGGTTTTCATACAGTAAGCGCTGCTATAAGGGGATTCTCCCTCCCTCTCTCCCTCTCTCTTTCCGTGCTCTACAATAATGCTTACAGAGGCAGGGCATGACCCGTCGCTTGTTGAGCTATGACAATTACTGATGACTGTGCACTTCCCATCTCTTCCCCCTCACGGCTTCACCTCTGCGTGCAGCCTGTAGGTGTGTGTTTGTGTTTGTGTGAATACATTCACTACAAACAAAGATGACACAGATGAGGGGTCAGCACTTGTGTCTGTGCTTGTTAGGGACATTTCTAACTCCCATGATCCTCCACTCCCTCTGTCCTAATATCAGAAGCCTGGACTTGTCCCCCCCCACCCTTTTGAAACTTTATGCAGCCCCCGCCAGCTCGCTTCAGGTCTGCGATGACCACAGTAAACAAACCCGATGAAATATAAGAATCATCAAATCTGATATTTGGTGTTAGCGTTTTCGCCTGGCTTTTCTTGGGGGGGTGGTGGCGTACCATGTGTGCCATGTGATGCATGGTTTATTTGAGTGTTGAGGAAGCAGGAAGTGGGTCAGCTGTGGTAACCTTATATATTTAATAGCCCTTTTACTCCCTCTGTGTGTGTGTGTGTGTGTGTGTCCCTGTCCCACACTCCTCCACTCACCCATCCACACTTATGCTTGACTTACACAGCTCCCCCTCCCTGCCTCCCTCTCTCTGCCCTGGTTGAATGGGTGCTGCTAAAGATAAACCAGTAGCACATCGGAGTGTGTTTACACGGGCGAACGAGCCAATGGGAGGAAGGCAAGAGCTGACCATGTCGGGGCCAGCTGTTGTGAACGAACACAGAAGAGTAGCCTCTTTACATGACTCACAGAGATCAACAGTAGCATATTAAAGTGTGTGTTTGTGTGTGCGTGTATATACTCCCACTCTTTTGATTGGCAACTGTAATTCTGTCTATGTGATTTCCTGTACTTATCTAGCTTACACTGTCACAATGTTCCCTGCTTTGTAATCCAGCACACCCGGTACCCTCTTTGATATGTGTGGAGGTGTGTGTGAAGGAGAGGGGAGGGGGGGAGGCAGGGCTGATGTAAGAGAAAGAAGTGTGTGAGCATGCTTGCTCGTCTCTTTGCCTCACCTCTCCTCTTGTGCACCAACCGCTCACTCTATCCATCAACAGCAGCAGCGTCAGTTGCCCCGTTTTTCCTTGACGCCGTAGACACAGAAAATTAATTTTCGCGCTTTGCTGATTATGAAGTTATTGTCACCGCCAACCAGCACCGCTTGTAAGGATACATGAATAACATTATCGATCAAGGACTGTAATACAGGATCTGAGACAGGATTTCATAGTAGAAGAGGCTCACAAACTCTCTGACCGAGCTGCCGCAAGCAAGAGTCTAAGAACTTACTCCCAAAAAGCTGAATCAAAGTGAGACACTACTTCAATCCGAGCTGACTTCACACTAAAGTTTCTACAAATCTAAAAAGTGTTGTAGGCTGAGAAACAAAGAAGAACTGGCTGCCTTGTTTCATGATTTCTGCAATCTTACCTTGAATTGGGATTGGAAGCTAAGCCACAAGAGATAATACAAGATCATGATAAATACTAAAACTTAAGAGCCTAGAAGTCAGTGAACCCACACAGCAGTCACTTTACACAGCAATATCTATTCAAAGTCTGGTACATTTATAATAGATAGGTAGATAAATTTAACATTGGCCACAAAACCACTGGTCAAAACGGATCAGTTATGGTATTGTAGTTGAGTTAAATGTTCATTTTATTGCTTCACTCAATTTTCAATATTAAGATATTAATGAGTAGCAGTGACTCATCAAAATGTTAAAAACAAACCCCATTTGTGTTTCCAGTCATTATCAAAATATTATATTTCATCCACAGTTTTCATCCAGTCCTCTTGTGTTGGTGTTTCTGCCTGCCCATCTCCTGTCATGGCCTTTTCACAGGTTGCTAATAAGATTTTCTGTAAATATCGGTCTTCTCCTAACACAGTGTCTCCTGCTCATATTACCAAAATACAACTCCAGGACACAGCCAAAACACAATGAATGGTCTATGGTTTGGGGTTGTTTTTCATGTTTTGACAAATTCCTGAGTTCACATTACAGGAACAATAATACTTGGCAACAGTCCCTTTCAAAGGGCCTTTCACCTTTCAAAATGTTCCCATGTAGAAAACGAAGGTACATTAATAAATGTCTTTCTGAGTTTGCAAAATTTGACTCAACTTTACATTGCTAATGCTCCCCGTTATTAGGTTCCAAAAATCTTGAGAAAACGTCCCAGAAGATGGAGGGGCTGTTAATGGTTTTGGAACATTGCTATATCGATGTAATGGGTGTCCATAATTTTGGCCATGTAGTGTAAGTTAAAAATTGGCGGGTACACTACAAGATAATCAGGGCGATTTCTCCAGATCAAAGTCAGCAGTTGCCTGATTATCTGATGGTTCTAAAGATTATCTTGTCAGATTTTCAGTTCACCTTGTCAAGTGTGTTCAGAGGATTTACCTGCCCCACCTTGCTTGGTAGTCACCTACATAAACATGTTCAGGCTTACATCAGAAATCCTTCAGCGAAGAACACTGAGAGGAAGACCGGTACTACCCGGATTGCCATGTGGATCGGAACGAGGCCAATCAGAAGTGAGTTGATTGAAAACAAAGCAATTTAAAACAAGAGAAATCGCTTGTCCGCCATGTTTTTTCATCAGTTGGGATTTGAGTTTGAGAGTCCAGACTCTGGTTGTTGGTGGTGAATTAGTGTGTGGTGCTGTGTTGGTCCTCTCATTGCACATCACACACCATAAGAACAAAAACGGTGAAATCTGTCTTTATTTGTTGTGGTCCTCACATTTTCTAAATCGTTAAGATTTTAAAAATCTTTAGTGTGTGCCAGGCTTCAGGGGGTCTAGGTTTGAGGACAACCTTGCTAACCCCTCCTCTCTCCTGATATATTTCTCCTTCTTCCTCCTTGGTGTCACTTTCAAACTGGCCAAAGAGGACAGCCAAGAACTGCACACACACACACACACACTCACACTGTCCCCTCGGAGTCTGCCCTCGATTCCTCTGAGTCACGAGTCATAGTTGGTGAGCCAAAGTTCATGCACTATGACGTGATTGAATAGCCGGCGTGACATACTGTACAAGTGTTTGACTGACAGGATGGAGGGAGGCGGGAGATGGCGCATCCATCATTGATATTAGGTCCGGATCATAAGAAATGCACCGTAGATTAATGGAGATCCATGATGTTGAGGTGATTTAAGTGTAAAAAGAGGATACACACACACACACTCTAAGGGAATGTCCGATGTGCTGTGCCAGCTGTGTGCTGCAGACAGAGAGGCGTCTGCGTAAAATATGAGCCCATGTGTCCCCTGGATACACCCACTCGTGCACACACTCAAACACGCACGCCTCCGCGAGTGGGTAAAATGAGACGCCAGGGTCAGGAGGGACAGATGATGACACTATAGACATGATGAGGGTAAAGGAATAGTGGGGCTATATTTCAATGGTTAGTCACAGTTCAAACGGGATCCAGGAGAGAAACACTGCACTGAGTCTAGACTATTTCTGGCTTCACTGCCTTTTTGTTACAGATGCACACGGTTTGACAGGTGTTGATGTTTAAATCCTCTATTATTTGGCGCTTTGAGATTATTGTG
Organism: Lates japonicus; assembly: GCA_033238685.1. Lineage (NCBI taxonomy): Eukaryota > Metazoa > Chordata > Actinopteri > Centropomidae > Lates > Lates japonicus. The sequence continues at coordinate 1,665,935 of BRZM01000099.1, read as the reverse complement.
TTTCTCCGCCAGTCAGTTTCAGTTTAATATCGTCATAAAGCTGCCAACTTAAAATATTAATAATTCAATGTCTGTGTTTGCGCCGCTAGTATTGGTATCAGTTTTCTCCTGCTGTTTATTATGTACCGGATGCATCAGGAAACAACCCCCGTGGAGTGAATCATCCGAGTCCGAGAGATGTTAACTGTAACGAGGTCGTTCAAATGAACCGGAATCAACACGGCAAGAAACACAATAACGACAAATCTGAATTCTTGCCGTCACACTAGGGTGAAATGTGCTATAAATCAAATACAGGCCACCAGTTTTAATCTTTTCTTATCAAAGGAAAAATCTATGACTCAGTTTGCAGTTAAATCTTTCAACATCAGCTTATTAGGGAAGTCATTTTTAAGTTATTCTGCAGTTAGCTCCAAGAATGCTACACAAAAAAGCACTTTTTTTCTGCAATACTTGACTTCATACAGAAAACCTAACACAAAGAAAGCCCCAGGCTTGCTTTTATTGAAGGCCAAAACCAAGAACACAAATAATAATAATGATGAAGAAGATTAATTGGTGAAAATTCAACACAAAGACTGTAGGAAGTGCACGCTAGCACAGGGCATTGGTGGTGATCAGTTCCTCGTTTTGCTGCAAAAGAAAAAAAGAGGATGACAAACAGATAAAAAGCACAATCTACATCTTCAGGGCAGAAACAGGAACCATTATTAAAACATCTTTCTCTGTCTGTGGTATCGACGCTTTCTCCAGGTGATTTATTCCCGAACATGAAGAACGAGGAGCAGGAGGGCATGCTGCAGGCCTTGAGCCAAGCTTCCACCACGAGGAGCTGCACCGGCATCCTGATGGAGACGTATGAAGGGGAGGGGTCGGCAATGAGGACACGCCTCGAGCTGCAGGAGTCTCTGGACGAGCAGCAGAGGGTTGGAGCGCAGTGTGTGTATGACGTGTGAGTCCCCGTGTGTGTGTGTATGTGTGCAGCATCACCCTCCTGATCATGAGATGAGCTGACCTCATTCAAGGGCGTGTTATGTATTTTAATGTGTAAACTCCCCAGCGTGAGCAGCAAATCAAACCCGCCTTTAATGTGACTTCCAAGGTCAGTCAACCTAGTTCAGAGAGCCTGTTACTTCACCCAGTCTTCATGCCTAATCTACAGGCTGTGCACCACAATACAGAATCAACATGAATCATAACGCACATGATTTTTCTTAAGAGACGCTTTGGGGAAGATGTATCTTAACAACCAAAGAGATAAAAATGTACACAGACCTAAACTTTTATTTTGAAATGTTTGGTCTGCCTATTGTTCTGTTTCGCTTGCTGTCTGCCTTGTTTTCCTGTTTCGGTAGTCATTTTTTCTTGCTGCAGGTTCATTGTGCTGCCTTAAGACTTTATTACAAGAAAAGGACTGTAAACACCTAATAGCAACACACAAAACAGCCCTTTAACAACTGAGATCCATGGGTTTCTGGTTTTGTGTAGACATGTTGGTCATATTTTGGTGAACAAACAGTCCTGAGGCGAACCTGGAAAAATGGGATGACAGATGAATGCATTGTTGGTAGGTAAGAGGTTATCAGAGTTAGAGCAGACTATTGTCACAGTGAGAATCCAGATTTATAAATGTAAAACTAGACTGTGGAGTGGAGCATGTCTGACCTGATGCTGTGGCCACCACAGCAAGTGCCATGATATAAACACAATAATACCAAATTAAGGATGCACACACACAAACACGCACGCCTCCGCGAGTGGGTAAATGAGACGTCAGGGTCAGGAGGAGCAGATGATGACACTATAGACATGGCGTAGAGGGTAAAGTGAATAGTGGGGGCCATATTTCACGTGTTAGTCACAGTCTAAACGGGGATCCAGGAGAGAAACACTGCACTGAGGCCCAGACTATTTTGGCTTCACTGCTCTTTTGTTACAGTAGATGCACACGGTTTGACAGTGTTGATGTTTAACCTCTATTATTTGCGTTTGGAGATTATTATGTTTCCCCCCTCCGTCAGTCAGTTTCAGTTTAATATTTGTTATCATAAAGCTGCCAACCTCAAAATATTGGCTCCGCAATGTCTGTGTTTGCGCGCTAGTATTGGTATCAGTTTTCCTGCTGTTTATTATGTACCTCGGATGCATCAGGAAACAACCCCCGTGGAGTGAATCATCCGAGTCCGAGAGGATGTTAACTGTAACGAGGTCAGTTCAAATGAACCGAAATCAACACGGCAAGAAACACAATAACGTACAAATCTGAATTCTGTCAGTCACACTAGGGTGAAATGTGCTTACAAATCAAATACAGGGCCAGTTTTAATCTTTTCTTATCAAAGGGGAAAAAAATCTATGACTCAGTTTGCAGCGAAATCTTTCAACATCAGCTGATTAGGTGCTCTGGCTTTAAGTTATTCTGCAGTTAGCTCCAAGAATGCTACACAAAAGCACTTTTTTTCTGCAATTACTTGACTTTACAAGCAGAAAACCCAACACAAAGAAAGCCCCAGGCTTGCTTTATTGAAGGCCAAACCAAGAACACAACACACAATGATGAAGAAGATTAATTGGTGAAAATCTAAACACAAAGACTGTAGGAAGTGCACGTCAGTGCACAGGGCATTGGTGGTGATCAGTTCCTGTTTTGCTGCAAAAGAAAAAAAAAGAGGGATGACAAACAGATAAAAAAGCACAATTCACATCTTCAGGGCAGAAACAGGAACCAATATTAAACATCTTTCTCTGTCTGTGGTCGACGCTCTCCAGGTGATTTATTCCCTGAACATGAAGAACGAGGAGCAGGAGGCGGCGCTGCAGGCCTTGAGCCAAGCCCACCACGAGGAGCTGCACCGCATCCTGATGGAGACGTGTCATGAAGGGGAGGGGTCGGCAATGAGGACACGCCTCCTCGAGCTGCAGGAGTCTCTGGACGAGCAGCAGAGGGTTGGAGCGCAGGTGTGTGCATGACGTGTGAGTCCCCGTGTGTGTGTATGTGTGCGTGCACTCTCACCCTCCTGATCATGAGATGAGCTGACCTCATTCAAGGGCGTGTTATGTATTTTAATGTGTAAACTCCCAGCGGGAGCAGCAAATCAAACCCGCCCCCTAATGTGACCTACAACAGTCAACCTAGTTCAGAGAGCCTGTTACTTCACCCAGTCTTCATGCCTAATTCACAGGCTGTGCACCACAATACAGAATCAACATGAATCATAAATACCCACATGATTTTCTTATGAGACGTTTGGGGGGGGGGGGAAGATGCATCTTAACAACCAAAGAGATAAAAAATGTACACAGACCTTAAACTTTTATTTTGAAATGTTTGGCCCTGCTCATTGTTCTGTTTCGTTTGCTGTCTGCCTTGTTTTCCTGTTTCGGTAGTCATTTTTTCTTGCTGCAGGTTCATTGTGCTGCCTTAAGACTTTATTACAAGAAAAGCGACTGTAAACACCCAATAGCAAATACACAAACAGCCCTTTAACAACTGAGATCCATGGGCTCTGGTTTTGTGTGCAGACATGTTGGTCATATTTTTGGTGAACAAACAGTCCTAGTGTAGCGCAACCTGGAAAATGGGATAGACAAGATGAATGCATTAATAGTAGGTGGAATATATTATCAGAGTTAGAGCAGACTATTGTCACAGTGAGAATCCAGATTTATAAATGTAAAACTAGACTGTGGAGTGGAGCATAGTCTGGTCTGATGCTGTGGCCACCACAGCAAGTGCCATGACATAAACACAACAATACTCAAAATTTGCTGGATTATAGGGGAATTTAGAGACAGTGTAGATACATTTTAATTAATTACAGTTCATTGCTAGTTAAACTTTGGGAGCAGTCAGTGTTGAGCAGATACAATAATGAATGAATACTTGTTTAGCCCTGTAGTTTTCTTTCCAGGAAACTTCCTCTGAAGCCATTAGGAGATAAAGTGTTACAAAAATGTCTCCTCCTTGTTTTGTATTTCCAGGACACCTCACTGAATATTATGATTTACTTATGAATCCTGTTTACTTTTGTGACAAGCTGAATAAGGGTTTTAAAAATGAATTTATGGCTCCAACCCGCCCGATCTCAGCGGTGCAGGCTGGTAATGATGTTTTGCCACATACTGAGTATTGTTTGAAAGTCACAGCGTTGCAGCTAATTGGCCTTTATGGCCTCAGTCTGGTCTTTCTCAGATGTTTTGTCCACACTGTCGCCTGCAGTCGTCTGTGTAGCTCCTAACATTTTTAAGATGCAGTGGTACGGGATAATTGCCATATGAATGTGCCCCCATGTCAGCAAAGACCAAAGTGTTTTTCGGGAGGAAAAAACATTTATTTGAGTCAATGCCTCGAGTGATTTTGGCAGCTCTAAAGGAAAAAGTGTGTCTTACCCAGTAACAGGGATGTCTGCTCATTAACTGCTGAGTTTATATGTAAATTCTGTGCGGAACATGTCGTCCTCTGTGCCTTCAGGTGCAGGCAGACTTCGAGTGCTTCCGCATCCAAGCGGAGGAGAGGGAGCGTGAAACCGAGGTGGAGCTGAGAAAACATTTTGAGGAGAGGCTCCAGGCTGCAGAGGAAGAGCTCCAGGAGGCCAAGGCCCAGATCAGCGTCTCCCAGGAAGAGAGCCTGAGGCTGAGCAAAGAACTGGAGAGGGCCGGGGAGCAGATCCAGGAGCTGGACGACAAGTGCGAGGAGCTGCGGAAAGCTGCCGAGGAGGAGAAGGAGAGGAAAAGGGAGAACGAGGAGAAAAAGAGAGAGGAGGAAGACAGACAGATAGAGGAGCGAGAGGACTCGGAGAGAGTGAAAGCCCTCTTGGAGGAGGTGAAGGTGCTGAAGGAGGAGAGGGGGCAAGCGGAGGAGGAGATGAGGCGGGCAGTGAAAGAGGAACGGGAGCGATGGGAGCAGAAGATGAATGACCTGAACGAGGAGAAAGAGGACATGAGGAAGAAGATGGAGGCCGAGTGGAGGGAGGAGCGGCGGAGGTGGGAGGAGAGGGAGGAGGAGGAGAAGAAAGGAATGCACAGCGCTTTGAGAGAGAGGGTGAAGAGGGCTGAGGCGGAGGTGGAGAGTCACCTGGAGAGGCTGGCGGAGAGCAAGAGGAACACGGTGAAACTGCAAGAGCGAATACAGGTACTCACTCTGTCACTCCTCATGTTTTCACTCACCCTACAACTAGAATCCAGTAGAAGGAAATTGAAATGTTGCAGCTTCCTTTCTCTGATGCACCCAACTAATGATGGCAAAAGAGGGAGAGGAGGGAGAGGAGTGAGGGAGGAGGGGGGGAGATCTTGCTTGTCTAAACCACAGGCTGCCCTCTCTGAGTGCTATTCCCACTGCCAACTATCTGCTAATGAGTAGTTTGAGCAGAATAGATTCGCTGCACCACCACCATTACCACCTCACGCATGAGCATTAAGACGCCCTGCGAGAGCTGGCACAGAGCTGACATAAGCCCTCACAGCAGACCATTAAAGGCTCGCAGCTGGGCGAGATAGCTCCCTGACTCACCACATTTCATCCTCCCTCTTCTTTTCCCCCTCTCTCTCTATCGCACTCCCTGTCCCTGACTTGTGTTCTTTCTCTCCTTCCTCCTTATCTGTGTCAAATTTGCTGTCAGCTTCTCTCTCTCTCTCTCTCTCTCTCCCTCATCTGTCTTTTTTTTCTTTTTCGTCCCTTGTGCTCGTCGCCAACACACAATACTTTCCTCTGCATCGCCCTCCTTAACCTAACTCCCTCCCTCCCGGGCCCTTGTCCCAGGACCTGGAGGAGGAGCTGGAGCTGGATCGGAGGCGCGTGTCCGAGGCCGAGGGCGTGGCCAAACGGGCGGAGGAGGAGCTGGCGGTCGCCAAGGAGAGGCTGCTGCTGCAGGAGGACGAGCTGCAGAGCCGAGCAGGTAGCCCGCTCCTGTCCCACCTGTCTTCTTCTTCCTCTTACCTGTCTCCCGGAGAAAGATCACATTGCTTGAGATTCAGCTGAGCTCAGTGCATTTCCATTATTCATTCTGACTCAGCGTTAATTATGTTTTCGCCTCACGCCGTTATAATATATACAGAAATGCAACAAATGCACATTATTCATCCTCCATAAAGGCAAACAGTTTCATCAAAGTGTCATCATGCCCAGTCAGCAAAAACACCCTGAATTTTATTTATTGCATGAGAGTGAGTTTTGTTTTTCCCTCATTCGGTGTTGGTCTGCTGTGTTTCCATTCTGCATCTGTTATGCATAATCGATATGTGCTCGTGCATGTTTGTGTGTGTACGCTTGGGTGTTTATTGGTGTGTTTTCTGTGTGTGTGTGTGTGTGTGTTAGAAGAGCTGCTGAACCGCGGAGGCTGTGAGGTGTGTGTGTGCACCGAGGTGGAGGAGCTGAGGAGCCAGGTGAGCCGTCTGCAGAGCAGGAACAGAGAGCTGGAGCTACAGAGCAGCGGCAGGAACAGTGACCACGCCCGGCAGATACGCCAGGTAAGAATATAATGTCGTCCAGTACAACACCACCTTTAGTTATGACCTCAATAATACAACATATGATTTATTTTCCAACACTCTGTAAACTTTGTAAAAGTAGAATTTACACAGATCGGCCCTAATATTATGACCACCCACCTAATATTGAGTAGGTCCCCCTTTTACCGCCAAAACAGCCGTGCCGAGGCATGGACTCCTGTGGTATCTGGCACCGAGCCGTCAGGTCCTTTAAGTCTTGTAAGTCACAAGGTGGAGCCTCCGTGGATCAGACTTGTTTTTCCAGCACATCCCACAGATACTTGATTGGATTGAGATCTGTGTGTGTGAGATGGCATGATTCATCAGACCAGGCCACCTTCTTCCATTGCTCTGATGCTCACGTGCCCATTGCAGGTGCTTTTGGCGATGGACACGGGTTTTCCTTCCTTGGACCACTTTTGATCCAGGTCCTGACCACTGCAGACTGGGAACATCCCACAAGAGCTGCAGTTTTTCAGTTGTCTAGCCATCACAATTTGGCCCTTGTCAAAGTTCCTCACACATCCTCACATTTTTTCTTCTTCACACACATGAACTTCAAGGACAAAATGTTCACTTGCTGCCAGGTGCAATTGGAATGAGATAATCAATGTTATTCACTTCACCTGTCAGTGGTCATAATGTTATGGCTGAATTGCTTCAGACTGTACAGGTGTACCTAATAAAGTGGAAAGTGAGTGTATGTTGTGTGTGTTTGTAGCATGCTGAGGCCCTGTCCAGTTTGCGTTCAGAGATGGTGAGAGCCCAGACAGAAGAGCTGCGTCGCATCCAAAAGCACGCAGATGACGAGAGGGACAAACTGCAGAAGGAGATAGACAAAGAAAGAGAAACGCTACAGAGGGAGAGGGAGCAAGAGAAAGATCAGCTGGAGAAGGAGAGGAACAGACTGCGCAGGGAGAGAGAGGAGGAGAAGGAAGGGCTGCAGAAAGAAGTGGAGGAGGTCAAAGAGCGCCTGCGTAGAGAGAAGGAGGAAGAGGTGGACCGGCTGCGCAAAGAACTGGAGGTGGAGAGGGTCCGGCTTCGCTCGCAGCTGGACAAAAACATAGAGCAGGTCGAGGCAGAGAGAATCAACGTGCAGCAGAAGCTGGAGGAGGAGAAGAGGAGGTTGGTGGAGAAGGCCGAGGAGGACAGGAAGCGGCTCAAGGAGCAGGTGAGGAAGGCGATAGAGGAGGTGATGAGGAGGCATGCGGCCGAACTGCACAGCGTCCAGGAAGCTCTGAGCTCGGAGAAGAAGATCAACCAAGAGGTCAGCATCCACCCAACATTTAACTAGTAACACACTGCTAGAAATACAGAGCCTTTTCCCTTTTTTTCTTTCATTTTTTTCTGTAGACTGACTGCAGTGAGACAGGCTCGGTAAAAGCAAAAGAGGACAGTTTTGCCGTAGTGTGCACTTGTATCAGAGTTTTAAAAATAGCCTGCTGTTCAGCCGTGGCAGCTCGCTCATACAGGCTTAATTATTTTAGCTTTACTTTCAGTCAAACTTTTGGATGTAATTATTTTGGATACAGGGACGAACCGCTGTGAGTCCTGTCACACTGCTCAGATACTTCCCCTGCCGTGAGTCTGTGTGATACATATTTTTTATGCTCTTTTAGAAACATAAGTATAGACAGAGATCAGGCTGTGTTAACCAGATTTTCTTAAGAAATCTGGCTGCTGCAGAACATGAACAGTAACCAGATTACTTAGGTACATCTAAACACACTCATTCTTCTAAATATTCTGGGCTTGTGGTGCCATAAAGTAACTATTTGTAAGTTTTGCTATCGTTACATAGCTAACATTAGCATTAGCAGCTATTTACTTACCAGTTTAGAAGAAATGTTGCAAGTTCAGCATCAAACTTCATTCCTTAACTCGCCAAGAGCTGTCTCCAGCAGTGGAAAGTGTTTCGTTTGTGGTTCAATCCCTTCTTTTTGTCTCGTGAAGTTAGCATGCTAACCAGCTAGCCCCTGTCTCATTATTTTCCGATAGCGACTCACTGTATTGTCCAGACTGCCCTGAAGAAGTTTCGCTGCTCAGAGGGCGTATTTGTACCTCAATGGCTGAAGCCCCATCACCCACTCCTGCCAAGAAACCACATTAAACTTATAAATTTAAAACAAAGCTATGTCTATCTGTGTCACCTGTCATTGGCTACGTATGTCTACGGGCCGACCAAAGACTTTTAGAGACCTAAAGAGGTGAAAATTATAGAGTAATTGGTGAGACAAAAAGCAAATATTAGACAAAAGTATGAAAAAATGTGGAAGTGTTAATGTTTTTTGTCTGATCTACTATGCACTTAATCATCTTGTGACCCTTTGGGGGGATTGCCTCACACCCAGGCTGGGAACCACCGGTCCAAAATAGCGTGATTAATGAATATTTTTTGCTCTCTGTGTAAATGTAGAAACATAAAGAGATTTTATCACATAATTGCCTGCCCTTTGAGCCTTCTTATGATGTGCACTTCAACATGACTAATTATTAATTAGGCTTAGTAATAAGGACATGATAGTATGGTTGGGTTAAAGTGCTAGAAAGGAGATGAATTGTGAATATAATAATGATGAGGATTAATATTCTTGGAAGGTGTGTGCTCGTTTGGAAGAGGAGAGGAGGATCGGTGAGGACCGTCGCAGTGGGCTGGAGAAGGAAAGAGAGGAGCTGAGCACAAAACTGGCAGATGCTACCAATGAGGTCAGATGTCAAATATTTTATCAGCTAAAATAACGTGAAATAAAGCTGTTTGTAATATCAGTTCCAAAGAGAAATGTTTCCATCCCCTCAGATCTGTCGGCTGGAGTCAGTGATCCAACAGCAAGAGAGGAAAGAAAAGGTGGTGCCTGAAGCCACCCCGTCTTGTGGACCACACTGCTCTCGTCTGGAGGAAGAGCTCCATCAGACTCATGGCCGACTGGCTCGGACTCAGGAGGAAGCGGAGAGGCAGCGGGACAGACAGCAGAGAGAGATAGCGTCGCTAAGAGCTGACAAACACCGACTGGAGGAGAAAGTCCTGGAACAGAGCCGACTGAACACGGAGAGGAGCCTTCTTGAGCAGAGCCAGCGGCACACCGAGGACCGGATCAGGTAGCAGAATAAACAAGGACCTGCCAGAACCACTTAGGCTTACATTACAAAGTCTTGACTCTGCCCTCCTCCTTAAATGATCACTGGGGAAGGGACTCACTCAAATTGCAGCTCACAACAACCTACAGCCATTTTTCCTTGCTTCAGTTCCATTCAGTTTAATTTGAATAAGCTTTATTGTAACAAAACAAGATGATATGATGAATAAGATGAACTATTAATAGAAATTAAATCAATATCTCAGTTCAAATAAACATTTCCCTTAATGGTTTTCAAGTCTGTCCTGTCTCATACAGTGATTCTACATATCTAGCAGCTTCTTTTTCATTGTATGCCGACTATAATTAGTGTACTCACATGCTGATTAACAGCTGATTACTAGTGTTTTTTCCCTCCTATAAAAGGTATGACATTGTTATTGTAGAATAGACAACAATAGAAGCTTCTAACGTGACATTTCTTCCCTGTTCTGGGGTATTTTCCAGCTTAAAAATCCGGCGCTTCCCCAGAAATACAACCAGGGAACTCTTAAGCCTTTAATATGACAAAGCAAACCAGGTTGTACAAGTATACGAACATTTATAAAAATCAAGCTGTTAAGAATAGAGAGAAATAATCAGGCACAGGCTGTCTACTAGATGTGAAACTTAATAAAAAATAATCCTCTTACAACGAGTTGGAAGCAAAAGGAAACAAGACATAAAAATGACTGCATGCAGCGAGCACAGCCAGAAGAAGAAATAAATAGTAGTTTTTGCATGTAGGTTAACTCTCCTCCTGATGTATGCCTGCAGGGCAGAGTGTGAGGATCGTCTCAGAGCAGAGTTCAGGATAGAGATGAACGCCGCCGTCGCTGAGAGTGAACAGAGATGGCAGAACCGAGAGCAGGAACTGCAGACCCAGATATCTGAGCTGCAGGGTCAACTGACCGAGGTGAGTCTCCTTTCTAAACAAAATCATAAACACCCATCTGTGACCCCTTGATCTTCTCTGTAGAAATGTAATTACAGCTTGATAATCAGCCATTTTGTTTTCACTTCACTGTAATTGCTGGAAAAGCCTGAGACATGGGCAGCAATCCTGAGGTCTGGAAAAAAGTTGAAGCCTAATTAGGGATAGAATCAAACAATCAGGGTTCATTCAGTTAGCTCACAGGAAACGTGACGATCCATCATTTAAAACCAGCTGAAAAAGATGTCATCCATCTAAATGAACCCATTTGGTGATGTCTTCAAAATGTTTTATTTGTCCAATATTATTATTTTCCGATAAAAAAGGATAATATTTATGAAATATTTAAACATGAAACAGGTAAAATATGACCCAAGCACAACTGGAGGGTTAATGTGTGTTAACAGAAGAACTGGGGAACAAACAGATACACTCCCAGTCCCTGTCAAAACTGTTGTACTTGTGTGTCCCCTAACTTTATGGAATTGCAATTCTAAATGGAGTGCTCTTTTAATTAGTCCCACAAGCCTGTTTCGAGTGCAAAATGAAGTCTTTGTTTTATTTATTTATTTTAAGTAAGCCGTTGGAGTCTGCAAATTCCAAAACAAAGGCGACATCTCGCACTTAATTCAATGCCTGCGGCAAAATTCATCATCTCGGGATTTACTCCAACGCCACACACGGGTCCTTCAAGTCCTTCGCTCACAATTTTCTCGCTAATGCAGGTGGAGAAAAAGAAGGCGGGCCAGGGAGACGATTGCCACGGCAACCCCGAAATTGACAGGCTGAGGAAGGAGGTCCAAGACACCAAGGAGATCAACAAAAAGCTGAGGGAGTTGCTGCAGGTACATGAGATGCACACACGCATTTTTGGACTCTCTTTCATAGGTTTTCTCTGTGATGAATAATTTAGCAGCTTTGATGATACCGCTGGAGAGCTCAGAGTGGAGAGGCAACATAATGTTATTCTCTGACTGCTTTTTGTGAGCTTAGAGAAAACAGCTGTTGTAAATAAAATAAAATAAAATAAAATGTGTTTATTAATTACGCTGGAGGAGCCCCAAACCCAGTCGTCAGCCGAGGAGAAGCACAGTCACGCCATGGCTCTGCAGGCATTAGAGAGACAGGCGAAGGAAGATCTGCTGTCTGAGAGGAACAGACTACAGACGATGCACCACCTGGAGCTAGGTAACACACGCATGAGCACACACACGCATGAATAAACGCAGACAGTGACACACACGCCACTGCACGTACAAAATGAGCGACTGTGATACACATGTGGAGATTATAAATTCAACAGTGAAGATGCTATTGCCATGGATACACTTCACCATGGCAACAGCAGAAGGGTGGGCCAAAATGATTTTGTTTTCTGTATGTGCTTTTGTGTGTGTGTGTGTGTGTGTGTGTGTTTGATATCAGATAAGCAGCGTGCAGAGTTGACCCAGCAGCACACAGAGTGGAGCAGACAGATGACCCAGAGACACATGCAGCAGATAGAGGACCTACAGGCTCAGCTACAGGCACACACACAGATGATGGCTTTGCAACAGGTGACGCACACACACACACACACACACACACATACATTGCGATGACCACAGCGTTGAATCTTAGTCCCAGAGGAATAAGTATGTCACGTTAGCATCTGCAGCAACATTAGCACATGAAAACGCAGATACTGACAACGTGTGTTCACTTTATGTGTGTGTGTGCATGTGTGTGTGTGTGCAGGATTTGAAGCAGCAGAACCAGTACCAGGTGTTTGAGCGACAACTGGATGAGAGTCGTTGTGCCATGCTGGAGCTGCAGAGAGAGAACGCAGCTCTTAAGAAGCAATTAAAAGAAAAGTAAGAAAAGAAAAATACGTACATGAAAAATGATTTTGGTTTGAAATCCTTTAGGGCTGCTAATTATTTCATTATTGATTAATCTGCTGATATTTTCTTCTCCATTAAATGTCAGAAAAATTGTGAAATGTCCATCACAGTCTCCCCAAAGCCCGAGTGGATGTATTCAGACTGATTGGATGATATATAAAAGCATAAAATCCACAAATCATGTGCATGGTTTGGTCAATGTTTGAGCTTTAGAGGTGCTGGCAGTTGCATTTTTTTAAACTTCAAAGCCAGACTAGCTGTTCCCCCCTCCTGTTTCCAATCTTTATGCTAAGCTAAGATAGTAATCTCTGGCTGTAGCTTCATACTCGCTCGTACAGACACGAGAGTGGGCTCGATCTTGTCATCTAACTCTCAGGTTAACAGGCCACTACCATTATTCTCACTCTTCTCCTGTACTGTTTCTATGTCTACTGTCCCAGATCAATACAGAAGAATCCTGAAACTGAAGAGAAAGAGGAGGAAAGCGTGGAACTGAGGAAGAAGAGGGACGCCCAGCTGGAAGAAGAAGCACAACGTCTGAAGGAGGAGGTGGAGAAACTGCGAGTGGAGATGGAGAAACTGGAGGAGTCGCAGAAACACTGGGAGGAGAGGAAAGAGGAGGACGTGAAAGAGGAGGAGGTGGACGAGGAGAAGAAGAAGGAGCGGGAGGAAGAGAAGAGGAGGGAGGAGGTGGAGGAGATCAAGAGGGAGCACAAGAGGGAGATGCAAAGTTTGGTGTCAGAGTACAGCAGCGCCCAGACGCACCTGCAGGCTCGCATCGTGGCCTTGGAGAACGAGTGAGTAGAGGACGGGCACATTGATTAAACTGACCGTGCACTTGTCAAATGTCGGCGCAGGCATGTGAGAAAGTGTGTGTGTGTTTTCTTTGTATATGATTTAACGGCAGGCTGCGCGAACGGGAGGAGAGGTGTCGGAGGAGGGAGCCTCGATGTGATGACCTGCAGCTGGGGCGACTCCAGGAGAGGCTGTCGGAGAGAGACCAGCTCATTAAACGATTAGTGGTGAGCAAACTATCGCCTCTTTTTACCTGTGGAACTGCTCTCCGGAGGAGCCTCGTTTATTGTCAACAAATCCCATTAAAAGACCAAAGCTAACAATAAATTGATCTGACTAACAGGTGTTCGTCTGTGTAGTCAAAGCCTGAAATAGCTTAATCCTCTGTGCCATAGAGCTCCAAACTCATGCACTGGGTTCCTATATTACGATGAACAGGGGCACTGTTCATTTTGAGCGCTCATCAGAGCTCCAGATATGTACAGTATGAATGCAGGACTGAAAATAGACACCAACAAATACACTGTTTACTCCTGTTTCTGCTAAAAACTGCAGTGTGCAGCTGTTTGCAGCCTTTGTTATGACCTGTTTTTATGTCTTCAGTTGGAACAAATGGGCTTGATGCTGGACACTGTAGTGGCTATTTGTCATAAATCAAAACTCAAACAAACAAACAAACAAAAAAAAATCAAAGAGCCACTGATGCACCGTGGGCATGTGATGTACTGTACTGTAATCTGATGTTTTTCCTGGTTTATTTATCCATTTTCAAGCAAGTAAACAAACAGAACAAAGCAGTCCTGTCTCCTGCTGCCTAAAAAACTATACGCCCTCCCCGGTGCATGCTGGTCCCCTTACCTGCCTACATAGTTATACGTACAGAGACGCCCATGGTGTTATTCAGCTCTTAACTAACAGAAATAAAGCAAACTAAACTAATTATTTACTGATCAAAATAAACAAACAAACAAAATAAATATATGAACTGATACTGAACAAATGAAAAAAATTCAGTCGAAACAAACGTGTACCTTAGGTAATCAAACTCTCAAACAAATCCCAATTATTAAACAACAAACTAATAAATTGCTCCCTCATCACAGGTGTAGGAGCATTTTTTTTGCTTGCCGCCAAAAGGGCTCGAAGCAACTTTGTTACCCTCCTTTGTTTTAAAAACAGGGCATGGCCCAGATACAGAGTCTCCAAGTTCATGTGTATTTGAGTCTTAAACACCTCAGTCATTTTCAAGCTCTCTGGCTGCAGCTTCTCAAATGAGAAACTTAACTTTTCTTCATTCTCCATCAGAACATCTTTGGGTTTTGGATTTGAACAAAACAGGACATTTGATGTCACCTGTGACCCTGGCAAACCGTGATGGGTTTTTTTTCTCAATTTTTCACAGATAACACAATTAACCAAACAAGTAATCAGAAAGCCAATCGATGATGAGAATAATTGCAGCTCCACTCAGCTGCTGTCTGGAAAACTTTCCACTGATTTGAGCACCTCCTGGAGACTTTTCATGCATGTGGAGCTAAGGGTGGCCTAGAGATTGAGATGCTGTGTCCTCGCTTTGATTCCCTCCAGGGAGATGTTGTTGTTGAATCCCCCTCTCTCTCTCTCTCTCTCTCTCTGTCTCCCCATGTTTTCTGTCTGTATCTCAACTGTTGCTATCGAGTAAATGCAAAAAAATAATCCGGCTGGCTAGCTGGAAACTGTGTGATGTGGTCAAAAGCTGCAGAGACAGCAAGTAAGTAAAGCTTACATGGTGCAGAGTTAATGGGTAAATTTTAAAAAATGGAACTGCTTGAACCAAGTCGAACTGGAACTGTGCCTTCATTAATCATCTGCAGTCACGTATGCGGAGGAGAAAATCAAATTTTTTACAGGGTCCTCTGCCAGAGAGCTGTGTCCTCCATCTGTGTGGCATGAAGCAGCTTAGCAAACAAGTGCCCCCCCCCCCCCCCCCCCGGATACAACTCTAATACAACAACAACAAGCCCAACTGTGAATAAGGTCAATGACAGTCCTTCCTCGTCCTCCTCCCCTCCAGGAAGAGAGGCATCAGCTGCAGCTCCACCCTCCCGTCGCCGGGGACAGCAGCACCCTCAGGCTCCGTGACAGCAAGTCCCGCCCCGGGAACGTCACGCCAACCATGAGGGTGAGTTCGTCTGTTCGTCTCACATGCACATAACACATTCATCAAAGCGAGCCGCCTTCTCCCAGCCAGAAGGGCTCGATGGGGCCGGAGCCAACTTCTGTTTTCTGTAGCGCAAGGCAGGAAAAACACACAAGTTCACCTGCTCAACAGATCACCAGCGTCTGAGTCCATCAGGCTGCTTTTAATTGTGTTACATTTGTCCAGTGCAGGCACAGACTGGTGTGAAGAATGTTTTCATATCAAAGACTTTTAAAAGAAAAGTAGCTTACGTGATGATTTTAGGCTGCAGCTGAGTGCAGGATCCACTGTTCCTGCATTAATGTTGGAGCCAGTTATGGATAAGTGATCACAGACCAGCTGGTTGTTGGCTGTTTACTGACTGTACTCGAAGTGACACTCCACCCAAAATCTTCTCACCTCCTGTCGACAGGAAAGTTTCTTTTTTTACATTTTGACGTCTGATGACCGCTGTGGTCAGCAGTTCTCAGAGCAGAAAAATCACAAACCACTCCTGCAGCGTAACCCACTTGTTTGCTCATTATGTCCCAAATGCTAATTGTTTGGTCAAAATATGACTAAATACACACCTTCCATCCAGATAAACATTATATTTAACCACTTTTTGGACATAAAATAAGTTTATTAACACAGTGATTATGCTACAAGAGCATTTTCAGGAGTTTCTGTGGAGGCTTCGATACTGAACACAGCTAAAGCTGGTATCTACAAACACTCCACAGAAAACTGTGGAGAAATGTTTGATACTTAAGATGTACAAGATCAATATTTATATCTATATACAGTAGGTATTTTAAGCAGAGTGTTCCTTTGAGTTCAGCCGTTTCAGTCTGCCACTGGGTGCAGTGCTTTGTTATTGTCAGCAAATGTCATGAAAAGAATAAAACTAAACACTTTCCAACCTTCCCCTATATTCTTTCAAATTACATATTTATGTGGCAAAAAACCTGCTCACAGAACTGCTGTTACAGATCTCTTCTCCCAGAAGTAACTTGTTTATTTAAATGTGTCATATGTGAAGTTTTTAACTTTCTAAAAAGTGTTACATATTGTTGAGTTTGTGTCTCTTTGTTCTGACAGAGGAAGCGTGTGGAGTCTCCTCCTCGTGTCACCAGCAACCCCGGCGCCGGTACTTACGACAGGAGCATCTTCCTCCCCCACTCCTCCTCCTCGTCTTCCTCCTCCTCCTCCGTCCATCAGCACTCCTCCTCGACCCTTCCCCACCAGTCCACCTCCCACCCCCAGACCTCCCCTCACTACTCCACCTCCTCTCTCCCGCACAAGCACTCCTCCCTCTCCCTCAGCCAACATTCCTCCCCCTCCCTCCCTCGCTCCACCCGATCCCGGACCTCCTGCATCCCCCCGACCCCGGCGCCCACCGCCCCGCTGCCCGTCTGCCCGTCACCGCAGACCGGTATCCGATATGTGTCCCCCTCCTGCCAGGAGCCCCACGCACACCTGCAGGCCCAATCAATAAGGTATGGACATTTTGATATATTGGCATTTATACCAACTTCTTATTATAAATTTTCTTGTCAACCATTTTCTATTGTATTGTATATATTTATGTACTAATGTTTTCACCTTTTGTTATTTTTGTATATTTATTTTGCATTCAGATATTTAGAACTCATTTCACTTTTTTTATTTGACCTTTATTTTATTTGAGTTTTTGCAGCATTCACCTACTTAAATTTATGGCTTTTTAAGGCCTTTTAATACCACACAGCGTGCCATTTAATGCCTGTTTCACAGTTCAAAGCATGAAAATGTGATGCTAAAACCACCACCAGTAGTAGTAGTAGTATAGCACTTCCCTGCAGTATGATATCATTAATTACATTGATGTGTCCTGTCTTGCATGAGCTGCATAAATAGGACAAATCAATTATTTAAAGTTATTTTAACTAAAACTTGCCCATTATGAAACAGTGAGCTTTAAATCCACTGTAGCAGCAGCAGCAGCAGCAGCAGTGACAGTGTTTGCTGCAGGTCTGATGCCGCTGACTGAAACTCTACAAGAAAGGATTTAACAGCCTCCTGCAGCACAGTCGCACTGTCGCTCCGATCTCACTTGTAGTTTTTAGATGTAAAGAGTCTCCTGACAGCACACAAGCAGAAACAAAAAGAAGCTATAACTTGTGTTACCGTCTACGCCAGCAATGAAACAATATTACAGACCTTTGTAAATGACATTCTAGGCTTTTTAGAACCATACATTTTTAATACCTAAAGCCTTTTTTAGAGTTTATTTAGACTTTTCAAGACTAGCAGATATCCTCTTTAATACTGAATTGAAGCATTATTTGTTCAGATATACAATAGATTAGTATTTTGTGAACCTCTTTCCTCTAATTTGTATGTAAATGCTTTCTAGTTTGACTTTTGCTCAGCATTTTTCTGCTTTGTGTACTTTTTTCCAAGTATCATTAACAGATATTACTCTTCTTTTACAGACTTTAATATGAATATGTTTTGATTTCTCCCCCAGGAGTTAATATCTGTTGGTGTGTCTCCACTTTTATATTCTCTTACATTTGTTTGTGCTGATCTTCCTGCCATACGCTGGTTCATATTTGCTTAGATTACAGTTATAAGTGTTACTAGTTTCAAAACTTTGCAAAATATTAATGTGTGTGTTTGTTGTGTTTTGCAGGGGCCCGTATCTGGAGCCGAGGGGCACCGAGGGGCTGAAGCAGGAGTGGTTCACCGAATACTTCTCCTTCTGAGCACAAACACACGTGCTTACATACAGCAGCTGCAGACATCTCCTCTTATACAGTTTCATTGCTTCATCTACACATCCGTTTGCTTCCCACACACACAATCTTTAAACACAGACACACACACACATACAAACAGACATAACAACATTAACAAACATATGGGCTCATCACCAGCAAGGCCATCTCAAACATTGCCTCAAAGCTCAACCAAAAAGTGCTTCTCAAACACATGCCAGACCTCTTCTCAGAACATAGGCCTGCCGGATCTTGTTTGTATAGTTTGGAATGTCTCCATATGTTTAGTTTTATTTTTAAAGCAGTCTTCCTTTTTTTTTAATGCAACTTTTGCTCTAATCTCATCACATGGTTATTCCAGGCAAGTGTACATTTCTTTAAAAAAAAAAGAAAAAAAAATCTGCAACCAAGTGTCTCTTTGAGTATGGAAGCATTCGACATATTCAATCAAGATCCTCGTCGAAAAAACGGACTCACACGACTCACCATACCAAAATGAAGCTTGTTTCAATGCAAAAATGTATAATAATCTTAAATGAAGAAAATTGAATAAAATATTTTGTTTTTGTAAGAGTTTCTTCTTTGTATACAGGCATATTGATTAACAGGGTTTCTTCAGTTTTTGACAAATTAGTTCAGTAATTCAGTGTGTTTTTAATAATAGTTTGATGGAAAATGAACAGTAAGGCCCACAATTATCATGAACATTACACATGAATTTATTGACTTTTTATATCACAGCCTCTGTTTAAAGTGAATATTAATGTTTTTGTTTCCAAAGTCAGAGCTCAGTTAAAGGTAGATTATTGTAATTAAATTTAATGCACTTCTATTCAAATTCAGGTAAAATCTCCTCATAGTCTGCTAGCTTACCCCTTCACAGAGTGGGAGTGCTGAAATAACAGGTGTTTCTTTTCAGCCTGGCTCAAAACTGGATATAATTAGAGTGGATCGGTGTGGTCCATTCCAGCTAATCAAGCGTTCATGCTCGTGCACAGGAAGTGGGAGGGTTTAAAGGAAGCAGTGGGCGGGAGGTGGCGGACATTCCAGTGCGCTGGGAATAAAGGTTAGGGACAGAGGAATTTTAAAGAAAAGCAGTGATAAAGTCAGTAGGTCAGTATTGTTTTGTCCTGTTTGTCCTTGGTAATGTCATTTAGACTAAGAGAGAGTTATTAGCGTTGCTCTCCTATCCAGCTGTTAAAAAGCAGATGCATTCAATTTTGCCCAGTTTCCTCCTGACAGTATTTTAGGTTTGGTATCCATGGCGGTGTCATTACACGAGTTTGGTGGGCGGAGCTGATTACTGAAGGGTATGGGTGTTTGTTGTGCTTCAGGTTTCAAATATCAACCAAGGATGCCTTACTCTGCCTTTAATAGACCACAGACCCAACCAAACTAACAGAGAGCGCCAGCAGCCATACTGTGTCTCTATTAGCTTCCTAAAATTGTATCCAGGCTTCCCATCTGTATCTGTCAGAACTAATGTACTATCGTGTTTAGGTTTTGTGCAAAAAAGAAACCAGCACATTCATTATATTCCACCTGTAGTTCATTAATTTTCATCACCCATATTTTTGAAAAAAATGAAACTGTGGCACAAGAGAGATCAGAGCTATACAAAGCTACATATTGTAACATGATTTTAGTTTCTGGATTATCTGAAATCTTATGGCATATGGCAATATGTACCTTATTGTAGCTGGTATCTTGATCTAACACCGTCAATCATATAGTCTAATGATGTCAGAAAAGTAAATGTCCATTAACATTTCTCATGGTAATGACTTTAAATAGCTTATTAAACCAACACCAGACCATATCAATATTCAGTTTACAAGATCCCATGAACAGATTAAATCACATCTGAGAAGCTAAGAACAGAAATATCTGGCATTTTTTCATCTGACAGGCAAATTAATCATCCATCAAAATAGTTAGGTGATTAATTCAGAAGGGATTAGTCATATAAGCACTGCACAGACTGCAAAAATGTGAGCACAGTACCATAAAGATGGTACATGAAATCCCAGTAAAATTTATTTAAAATATTTTTTCTGCGTTAAAAGAAAGAGTTAAAAGTATTCCAGCCTGGCACAAAGGTAAGCTCCATTAATAACATGCGTTTGTCATTTCACATAGTTGTTTAATAACATTGTCAAATGACAGCTCTGTACATTAGGTGACCTCCATCTCTCTCATTTATGTTACAAGTCAGTCAATAACTGTCTTTACATATCAAGAGGAGTTGTTAAGGTCAGACTGGCAAACTACTTTGGCTTCTGAGAAAGCCAACAGGCTTCCTCACACTTCGCCATGTTCACACAACTACTGAAACATGGGGCAGTTTTGCAGGCGCCTCAGTGGCGAAGCCTTGCTGAGGGCGTTGTCATAGAAGCGAGTGAGCTCTTCTCCTTGCGTCCTGGCTCTTCCACTCCTGGCCCCGGTGCTTCATGGAAAGCAGCTTGGGCACAGGTGAGTGGGCCACAGCACGTTAGTATGAGGTGGAAGTCACTCCAGTTGTTTCTGAGACAGATAAAAAAGAGGCAGCAGAAGATGACTGAGTCATGACCACAGTTGACCTTCAGAGTGCTTGATGAGTATGGAAATTGGTAGCCGGGAAACCAGACCAGTCAAAGCGGCTTTCGTGCTATTGGCGCTCTCAGATGTCACCATTGATAACACCTCTTGAGCCAAGATGTAAATTAATAAATTAATGAGAATGATCCACAGGAGGACTGATGGTATCTGTTGTTGTTGTTGAGAATAGTTTTGTTGGGAAATATTCTTATTAAAGAAAGAAAGACTTGATTGAGAAGATCAGCACCATCTTCCTACCTGTCCTGTGAAGCTACATCAGGAGACAGTTAACAGCATGAAGCCTGGAGGCAGGGAAACCGCTAGCCTTGCTCTGTCACAAGGTAAAACCAGCTACTAGTAACACTCATAATTCTTGTTTTACACATGAATTTTGAGCTTTAAAAGTGCGGTAGGTGGATATATATTGTTGTCTTTGTCAGAGCTGGGCTAGTTTGTCCCTATTTCCAGCCTTTATGCTAAGCTAACCATCTTATTATAGCTTCATATTCTCGAGACAGATAAGAGAGTGGTATCATCCTCTCAAGTCTCAAATAAGCACACATTTCCCAAAATGTCGCAAACTATTTCAAGACATAGACATATCTAATGAACAGTCAAAAGAAACATTAGTGTCAGACTTTCTGAGTGAAAACACATCCCATAATAAGAAAAGCCTGACTGTTTGAAATCAGCTGCTTTGATTTTGTGGACATCATTGATTTGCCAGGCCAAGTCAAATCAATAAGGCGTCCACTAGGTCTATTATGCCTCTTGTTATGTGTTTAATAGATAAGCTCTTTTATAGTTAATCTACTCTGTCAGCACCTTTACAGCACAGAGACACTTCGTTAAATGTCACAGTGGGTGTTCTGGATTAGTCGCAGACCGCGTAAATAACACCAACCCATTCTCTGTCTCATTCAGTCTGTAGATATCAACTGGTAATCTCCTGGCCCATGAAAAGCTCTATAGTCGTTGGAGATGTCTAGGACACAAATCAGATCATCTAAGAATAGCCGAAACATGCTAGTGTTGTCATTATATTCAGTGCATAAAACAACCCATTCAACTGAGGTGGAAAATCTCTGACGATTTCTAGTCTGGAGAGAGAGTAGTCAATGATCACGGACCAGCACCCCCCTGGTTTCCAGAGTGGGTTGTTCCGTTCAGGAGAGCTCCCCCTTCTTCTGTTTGGTTGTTTTGGCCAGCACATTGCCCCAGTGGAGATCCTGCAGTAAACATGCGGGGCATAAAGGTCAGTTACAAGACATAACAAATCATCATCACACAGCACCACCACACCCACACCCCACACCCCATACATACAGCTGCACTGGGTTGGCTCACACCTCATGTTAGAGACTGAATTTCACATTTCCACCTGCTGCTTAGCAGCTGGAGTTAACTCGATCAAATTTAATGTGAACAACTGAATGAAAGTTTTACAATATTTGCTCTTGTGCTGTTGATTGTATATTGTAAGTCAACTGTATTATAAAAGCTGTTTGTATAGGATTCACTAAAAACTAAAGCTAATTAATATATTAGTTATGATCAACAGAAATTAATCTCACTATCATTTGGCGAGTGATTAAAGAATGGTCCTAACTTCTCAAATGTAGATTTTAACTGGTTTCTCCTCCTTTATCACAGTAAATTAAATATTGATGGATTTTGAACTTTCAGGAAAATGGTGATGCCTGACATTCTAGCCAGAGTTGATTGAGGGGAATTAATCAATAATGACAATAAGCTGTATAGTTTATAGCTAATTTAGTTTACAGATATTTTTAAGGATACCTGTGAGTTTTGAGGCTGTTTCAGTATAGAGTGGGTCTCTATTTTATTTCATTTCAGATGATGATGATGTTGATTCACAGTCATATCGCTGTTATGCACTATAAACACGCCAAGATGTTGCTTAAAGCAGGGCGAGAGACAGCGGATGTAACACCGGATGTAAATGATAGAAATTTAAAACAATTTAAAATCAGTTGTTTTATGGCGAAGCTCAAGTTCTTTAATACATTTTAGTGAGTCACGCAGTTTGGCTTTTGCTTAGGCAGGCTGATGCATAATACTAACACAGCAGCTGGTGATTTTGTATGCCTGTGTGTGTGTGTGTGTGTGTGCTCTACCTGTGTTCAAAATGGGCTCCTGCTCAGCAACAGCCAAGGCAGTAACTTGATGAAGGATGCTCTTCGCCACCCCCAAAGGCGTAAACTTGATAGCACAACAGGCTTAGATTAGACTTCATTCCATACACAGCAATCACACACATTTTCTAGCTTTAAATACATGTTTTAATGTTTTGTTATTAATGAATGCACTACATTTACAAAGCTAAACAGCATCTTCGTTGTCACCTCCAAGCGTACATATTATAGTTGTGACTAAGCCCCAAAACCGCATGAGCTCTTCATTAATGTTGAGCATTTTGCTGCCAGTGCGTAAGTGTAATAAGCTAAAACTAGTGCAATGAGTCAATACTTCTGTTTGAAGACAGTACTTGAGATTCTGGCTACAGTAGAGTGAGATATTTTGAGCAGTCACTGACACGCATTTGATGAGATGTAACGTCACAGAAAAACACAGTATAGCACACGGAAGAGTGAGGAGCAGACATTGTTGTGATGTGGTACTACGTTCCATTGCTGTTCTCTAGATCAATACCTCAAACTCAAACTCCAGGATTATGAACAACTGGTCTTTTCAAAGAAATCTGTGCAAAGAGGGACACAGAGAGACCCAGTGAAACAGACAAACAAATAACCTGGTCCTACAAGTCTTGCATTGGATCAGTTTGAAAATTTTAATAATCACAATAAGGTCACCCTGGTCTGTCATTCCTCCAGAGCCTTTCTTTTGGTCAAATGTATCCCAGGCGTTCAGAAATCTGGAGGTAGCAGCCCTCGAGCGCAGTGGAGACTGTGAGGAACAACACATCAAATCACGTAGCCTCAAAACTGCTAGAGGCGCCAACAGACAAAAGACAAAGGACCAGAGAGTGCTTACTCATTGAGTCCGATAAAGCTGTGAGTCTAGTTTTGTTCCTTCTCTTTTAAGGCTACTCAGCTCCCACAACAGGAAAAACACACACACACACACACAGTTTGTGTAATTGAAACATTTAGGCCTTATGAATAAGATTACCCTTAACTACTTGAATGCATATGTTAGTTGCAGGCTGTGTTATGGTTTCCTAGCAAATTAGGCACTGTGATTTAAAAGTGTACTACTCCTTTTGAGATATAATCTCATGTAAGTTCCCCAAAGGTTTCTGGTTCTCTCAGTTCACACCTTCTCACTGCCTCTACTGGATATCTGTAGAGACACGAACATATTTATATCATTAGTGTGTTTTTCTCTGTGTTGTGAGCCTAAACCAAAACTACATATAACACTGTTTTGCTGTGGTACTATTTAAATTTAACGACAATCCTGGTGTGGAGGATCACTCTGTCTCTGGGTGGTGTCAGTGGGTCTCACGGCCTGTAGCAAGAGAGGTGGCGCATTCACAGGCCAGTGTAATTCACAGTCAGTAATAACAGGTGGATTTCACTCCCGTCGATCCCACTCCACAAGCAAATCACCCGTCCCATCTCGTTCCTGTATTGTGTTTTGTAGGTTTTGATTTGTCATTCTGTAAGGCCATCTTCCTCTTCACTCTATTAAATTCCAACTATTGTGATTGTATTCCTGGTGCCCAGTCACATGATGAGTAGTGAGTGGGAATCATGTGACCCACAGAGGCTCCTGAAAAATGGGCCAGACCATTTAATTGCAGCCGTCTGTAATAGTTAGGGTGTAAACCAAATCGTACAATAGATCGTGATTCCTCATCATCAGGTATGATCAGACAGTGGCAGCAGTGAGTAAAATACAGTAATTATAAAACATAATTAGTTAGGACATCTGCAGTTATAATGATTTGTCACTAGTTAGTGTGTGATACATCATTTGCACAAGCGTCATAGAGTGAGGTGTAGAAATGTTTACATGTTTTAAAACACCTCAGAAAAGGTTATAAACTGTAAGTAAAAACTGAACATAATAACGCTATAACTGAATTTACTGCAGAACTGTCTAGCTAGGTGTGTAATTAACTAACTTTGATGTGAGTGTAAGTGTGTATCTAAGTTTAAAGCCAATAAGGGGGCACAGATGTAATACTGACTGAAATTAATGACAGCTTTTTACAGCTATCTTTATACTCTATTTTAAGACAATTATTTATTTTGTATATTAAAGACAGCTATTTGTTTTGTGATGTGCTGCTATATGGAAATGTTACTGAACTAAGTTTGCGTTGTATTGTTTTCTCAATTGCAATGATAGTTAAAAGTATCTATACCAAAATGGCTGTGCATAGTTAGTGTAATAATAGTGTATTTGCTTACCCAGGGAATCATGGTACAGCTGTGACGGAGGTGTTTGGGAGTGGTGTCACATAAAGGGTGTGTGAAGAGATCCTGGCTGATATCTGCTGCCCCAGCCCGTCCGTCCAGGTGAGCCGAGCAGGTGTAAACTCCTTGGAGTGAGTAGCACTAATGAGGAGGAAGAAAAGTTTAGAAAATGGGAGGAGGGAGACGGAGGTTAAGGACAGTTATTGAGCTTTAAATTAAATGAAAAGATCGTTACCCATGCCCATACGATGAACAGAAGGCGGCCTTGAGTGTCTCCAGGTGTCGTGTTTGGTGTTAAGTCAGCCAACAGAGATGAGAGGTTGGTGACCCCTCTCTGGGGTGGGAGAAATTCATGGTGGCTCCAGCTCCTACACACAAATGGGTATCTGGATTGTCAGTGATGCCTCAGCTCCACCTAATCTTTATAAAAATTAACATTAAATTGATTAGAGTGGGACTGTTGTATGGTATGTAAGTTGGTCAAAAGCTAATCAATAATCACGAAACTGTCAGTTAATTTTCTTGTCTCCTGTTTGTTTGGCCAGTGTTTGTACCTCACCCTTGGCTGTTTGTGGTGTGTGGAGACAGCTCACTGATGCTGCAGTCCCAGCCTTGGCACGTCCGCCCGCGGGCGCGCAGCGGCGCTGCCGCTGTTTTCAGCGACTCACACTCATGCCGGCTCACGCACCTTCCTGAGTAGTCCCAGGTCGGTCGTGAACATGCTCCTCCTTTTTCTTTCTTTAGGAGCAAGAGACATCTTTTTCTTTTAGGCTGGATGTCACAGGGCTCTTTCCAGCTCTTTCTTTGTCTGAGACGGTTTGTCTTCCAGAACTAGTTGGCGCCTCTTTTTTCTGATTGACTTTCATAGGCGCATCTTCATCACAAAGATTAACATCACTCTCAGATTGGTTGTCTTTCTTTATCCTGAGTCGTCACTGGCTGAGTCTGGCCTGACTGTAATTGATTTTAAGCTTTTTGTCTTTAGACTGCAGAATTTCTTCCAACTGTGGTAAAGTTGCTCTCTTTATCTAACAGTGGGTTTGTCAGACTGACATTTTTTCCCTCAGCATTGTTGTGAGCACATGCCTTTTCCTCCATTTCTGGATCACTGGACTGTGTCTGGGCTACTGAACATCTTTGTTTGCTGACCGTGAACAAACCCATCATTCCCTCTGGTTTCTCTGAACTTGTGAGATCTTGGGTAAATGGAAGCCTTCGTGTGTAGTCATTTCAGATTTGTTTGCATCGGATTAACAGACCTATCACCGCAGAGTTCGCAGGCCTCTTTCTGCTGCGTAGACACTTTGGGTTGCTGAACAGTCCAATTGTGACGAGGCCATCACGGCCTGAATGCTGCATTTCTTAGCAAGACATTTGCCCTTTCCTGCTGCAGCCTCCTCCTCAGTAAACAGTGTTTGCACAGGGCTGTTGGCTGATAATTGTGTGCCCATAATAAACTCCACGCTGCTCTCTGTAGGGGTGGATAGATTCATCATTAAATACTAGTGCTGATGAGTATTCAGCTGACTGCTTACAGTCATCTGGGGCTGCCCTGCTCAGGAGGAGAGTCAAGACTATTTACTGACTGTAAACAATCTCTCTTATTTGTCACAGATAAATGAAGATTAAAAATGATGCTTCTGAAGACTGCCAAAGGTCAGTAGTTTGACAGCTGTCCACACACAGTGGATGTTCATTTGTTTGCTGATGACTGTGAACCGAGCTTATGAAAGTCCAAACAGAGATGAATAGGTTGTTTGACTGCAGAGCTGGAGTCACAGCGAGGTTGTCTAATCTCTCCAGTTGCACTGTGCAGAGCTCGGTCCGTGTTTCCTTCAGAGCCTCTATCAGCCACTCTCTAACCCTCCTGCTGCTGGCTTCGTCCCTGCTGCTTTCACTGTCCACGTGCAAACAGATTAGACTCTGTAATTTTCCACCATTCTTGTTGTTCAGTCTTCGCTCTGGCCTTGGCGTCCTCCTACAGCTGCTTCTCTTGTCCATAAATAAATCACTGGAAGGGTTCTTCTTGGTGATGCAGGTCTGGTTCTATACAAGGCTTGACTGCAGCGGGGACCGGCTGCCTGGTGGGAGCTAGATCTTGCTTGAAATGTGCTCACAGGCCCTATACAGCTTACAGACATGGTCGGAGAGGTGGAGGACTTATCGCTGATGGGAAAGGGCTTAAGATGTGGGCGTTGACTCAAGGAAGCTGCTGAGGGCGTAGAGCAAAAGATGGGTTTCCTGGTGCAGGGTCCGAGGCTGTGATCTGCCGACTCATTGAGGGAAATCTCTCGGAGGATGTTGGTGGCGAAGCTGGAAGTCCCTCCGGCATTCACTGAGTTCTCTGCACTCGACAGCAAAACTGCTGGAGGGACCCTCCTCCTCCTCCTCTTAGAAGGCTGAAAAATACTACTGGAACAAAAGGCTGCAAGTAAAAGAGTCGTCAGGGGTTGAGTATACTGATGATTGCTTTAGGGAGTTTGGGTTTGATGGCAGCCCCACGTCTGCGTCGGGTTACAAAGCGGCCCACAGAAGGAGGATGAACACTGAGGAGAAAAAAGCAGAAGAGGAAGAGAGCTGAAGGTTACATGATTACTAAAGACATTTTGACTGATTCCAGACTTGCTCAGTGAGACCTCACAGACTTCGCCTCACGTATTTTTGTATTGTTCTTAACAGTGATGATATTAAGATAATCCTTTATTAGTCCCACAATGGGGAATTTTACTATTGACAACTTATGCATGATATTTTAAATTAATATAAATTTCCCCATTGTGGGACTAATAAAGGATTATCTTATCTTATTTACAGGTCCCTTATTATCAATAAACCTGTGCAACAAAACAGAGAAAAGCAAACGTCTTCCAAAATAAATATGTATGTATAAATATGCATCCCATGCGGACGCTGCAGAAAGTCTGCCTGAGGCCCTTTGTGGACTTGATGAACTGTGGATTCTGACAGCCTGCAACACTCACTGACTTCCTGGGGATGCACCGCCATTAAGTCAGCCTTAGCAAACACTCTTCAGCTCTTTAATAGGAGCACTAACAACCTGACTGGCTGGGCACTTACCAAGAGTCTCTCTTCATTTGCACTGATTTCTTGTGACATTTCGGAGCAGACACTGAGTCCTCCTCACTCTCGCTGGTCACTGGAGTCTGCCGGCCTCTCTGCCTCATCAAAACTCCCGGAGCAGCCTCGAGCCGGCTTCTCCTGTTGACATGCAGGGACAAAAATCATTTCAGAAATACATTAACAGTAAAACTACTTCAGGCAAGTGTGTAGCTGTAAGCCCAGTTATAAAAACAGTTACTCAGTTTCTCATATACATATAAAGCCGTGGCAATAATTCAATATCATCATTCATCAGCTTTCAGTGGAACTGTATCATGATATGTAACCACATTATGTTGCTGTTTTGCAAAATTCATCCCTCTAAATTAATATTTAAAACTTGGCTGTAACTTCTCTAATGTGCAGATGTGATGCTTTTAACGATATCATATTATAAAACTAAAAATGTTCCAGTTTGTGGATTCCTGGTCAGATAAGATAAACTTGATTTGAAGACATAATTTTGGGCTCCAGGAACTGCTGATGGATATTTGTCACTACTTTCACTATTTGATATTGATTTAGAATAGCAAAAATAGATCTGAGATTGCACAGTCAGATTCTCCCCTCTGTGATTACCAGCAATGTCAAATGTCTGGTAACAGACACTGTTGTAAAAACATAAAAAAGCAAAGCAGAGCCACAACACTCTGCACCTGCTGACAAACCTTTGTGTTTTCATAATGTACTCTGCTCATGCTTGGCTGTGCACAGACCTGGTTGTCTTGCTCTGCTGAACGGGCTGAGGGCATGGAGGAGAGGGCCTGCTGATGTTCTCCTCATCACTGCTGTTTACTGGCAGACATGACACAGCTTTCCTCTTGGCAGGACGGACTGCTTTACCACTGCAAACGCTAACCTTCCTCCCTCTAATTATAAAAAAAACAACAACAAAAGATTGAAACCGACAGATGAGCTGGTGGACAGGAAAAGAAAACTCTATTTTGTTAACCCTGAAATGGACAAAATATTTATTACAGAGCTCCAATCAGTAATGCAAATTAGAAGTAATTTCTGTTGTGTTTAGGATCTATAATGGCTTATTTATTACCAGTTTATTCATTAAGAATACACAGAAATAAAATAACAACATTGCTAAAAAATACCAGCTGCGTTCCTGTTTGTTCAGACCTTGTTGTCTTGCTCTGCTGAGCAAGCTGAGGAGGAGGAAGAGGAGGAGGAGAGGGGATGAAGATGTTCTCCTCATTGCTGATATTCTCCTCATTAAGGCTTTTCTCCGTCAGACACTTCATGGCCTTTTGCTTGGCAGGACGAGCCGTTCTACGACTGGCAACACTAGCTCTCCTCTCTCTGACAGGAAAAACAGATTTATATGATGTGAGATGAGAACAAGTCGGTCAGGAAAAGCTTGAAATGATGATTAACTTGGAATGTTTGTATTGGGTGTTTTAGTAAGTAAATTATTGGCAGTTTATTAGGTACACCTAGATAAAACTAAAGCAGTCTAGTACAACAGTCCTGTAATAAATCCGATCCTTTGTGGTCATTTTGGAGGCTGTAGTTTCTGCTGTTGAACTGTATTAAGTCATACAGAGTGGTGTTTCTGTTATTCAGTCTACCCTCATTGATGTGAATGGGGTGGTGGTGTTGTGAGCAAGTTCAGACATCCCAATTTGGACGCAAACTAAAACCCTAAAACCTAAGTAGCTATAAAACCTCATGAAATATAAGATTAAAGACAGATCAATGACAAGGCAGTGCATTAACAGGAAGACTAATGGCCCTGGGACTCTTGAACATACCTGATCTTCGCAGGTTTAGCGGGTTCAAACACGGAGACATCGCCGTCCGTCGCTGAGGACGTGCTGTCGAAGGCCTGCTTGCGGTTTTCCAGTGAAACCCAGGCGGTCAGTTCACGCCTGTGTTTACCGTACGTCTTCAGAATTAACGGCTTTGCTGGGTTCATGTTTAGAGTTACAGCTATAACCGTGTTAATGTAACTAACTGGGGTTCAAAGCGTTCAAAAGCATTAAGCGGTGCTAACCCAGAGGAGACCAATGCTATAGCTAGGCTAAAGTTAACTGTCAATTGCGCTAACAAAACTATGTCAGCGCCTTTACAATTCATTAACAGAGGTCGATTAAACTAATCGTAACACCACCATCTAACTAAACAAGCGTTTCAACCCGTCTCCGTGATTGATACCGTTATATATTATTATTTTTTGTGTCTCCATTGTTTTCCAGTATGAACCTGAGTTCGCCGGACCCGCTTCTTGTTCAAACCGCTGGGCACCGATGATTGGTCAATGACCGGTGACGGTGACATCACAGCGCCACCTGGCGGATTGGAGTAATTACAGCACAATGTACTTACATTGGGATCAAATGGCTGCAGAAATACTTTGACTCATTATGATATCATATTATATTGTTATATTATTTGGTGTCCTAAAGGCTTCCTTCACAGTTTGTCACCACAAAAGGATATTATCTGTGTCACTTACATTGGAGGCGCTTAGGAAGGAATCTGTTTAAATTCAAAATTAAGCAAATAGCAAAAAGTTACAGCCTTGTTGTTATTATCCATCCACTGCAGCTCAGCAACACAAAAAGGAATTATGTACTAAAAAGACTGTAACTGCCTGCTTGATTTGCCTCAGATTAGGTTCATAAACATCTGAATACATTTTTTCACAAAACCAGGTCGGTGGATTTTGTCCCTCATCTCTTCCCTTGAAAGTGCAAGAGGGAATCTTTTAAAGGCCTGTATGAAAAGGAGAAATGATTACAGCAAGTAAGACCTATTTATTGTTCATATAGGGGCCTCAACTTGTATTTTTAAGACTTTATTTCATTGTGAAGTGAAACATCAATAAACTTATACTTAGGCCTACATATGTACTAATCTTGTCTTGTGCAGTGGTTTTGATTCTTACACTAAAATAAGGACTAAAACTAGCTCAAACTGGAAGCCATTTATGTGAGCAATAGTGTGTGAATGTCATCCTCTCTACAGTAGACAGATAAAACAAAGAATGCAGTAAATCAGTGTAACCACCAGGTGTCATTATTCTACTATACTGTACTCCCTTGTGCGCAGACATAGTGTACATCACACACATATTTATGATATTTACAGAGTATTGTGTATGTTGAGAATTGTTTATGTTGCCATATTTATTTCAGATTTAAAATGTATATAAAATATTGGAAATGTATGTTCTTTGGAAGTAGTGGACACTTATTTATTTAAAATCAACACGACCGCATTTAAAATCAGTCTTAATGCACATTATCAACCTTGTGAGGCTGCAATGTAAAACTATATATATATATATATATATATAGTGAGAGAGAGAGAGAGAGAGCATGTCCAAGCAACAGCCGCAAGTACAGTAGAGAAAAATGTAACCATTATTTTTTAAAGCTACCTTGTCATGAACTTAAGTGACAGACAAGAAGACATTTTCACCATTTAATGTACTATAGATTAAAAGTCAAATCCACAGCAATAAGGATTCACTCAAGGTCTACCAATGTCAAATTTCATGGCAGTCTATCAAATTTTATTAAGATATTTCACTCAGTGTTCTGGTGAAAAAAGGCAACCATGAATGTGTCTTTATGCACAAATTTAAACAGTAATTACTTTGTGGTTTTGCACTTTTAAGCCATTAACTACAAATCATGCACACAATGCTGCCAATTATTTGTCAAAGCAAAGGCATGACTTACAATTTGTTTAATCATTTTCTTACCTTCCAGGCACCAATTACCCCTCATTTATTTGTGTATGCTGTGAAAATCCTTCTGCACGGACTTGAAAGTTGCTCGAAGGTAATCCACTCACCTACTGTAACTCCAGAGAGGCCAGTAAGAGAATATATGCAGTATTCAAGTCTTCTGGCTCTGTGTCTGGATGAGACTCACTGCGGCTCTGTTTTGAGAGGGCAATGCATATCCAAGAAGAAGATTTACCACAGCACGAATTCAACACAAAGCCTCCAGCCTCACCCACTGAGACTTGGCTCACAAGTATTAAGTTAAAGAAATTTAAGTTGGTTCCTGGTGCTTCTTATGCAAAAGCGATACTGATTTACACAGTGATTCCTTTAGGCCCAATACATTGTTCTCTACTTTTTATCATGGCTGAGATTTCACAGCAAATCCCACTGAATTAAATTTCCCTAAACAATAGATGTGTTCGTTTTAGACTAAATACTCCTCTAGTCGTCCCTTGTCAGTAAATTTCAATAACTGCAATACTGATTACTGCCAAATCCTGCAATGTGCGGTGGCTTTGTGTTGTTCAGCTGCTGTTATAGGGACACTGGAGAAATCAGATATAAATGTTGCTTTATTGCCCATAAATGTCTTACAATACAGCAAGGCAGTATGTCAGCTTGATCCTTACATTATTATTATTATTAGGCTGATTGTTATCTGATATCAACACTTTGGGTTTGTGAGCGGTAATGACATTAATATAATGATATTTTTTAAAGAAATGTCAATCTTTGTCAAATGTGATTACTTTGATTGTTACTGACATTTCAAATAACAGTCATTTTGAATCATATTTTGTTAAAAGTATTTACTCCTCAGTGCAGTAAGTTATTTGTTCATAATATTTCTTATTATTTTCACATATTATGCTTGAATATTGTTATACATAAATAATACAACTTTAGCTGTGTGTATATCTTTCAAATATAAAAATATACACAGTATATTGTGTCACTTGAGGAGAAAGCACTGCTGATTTTGCAAATATACATGCTGATCTGGGGAAAGTATTACTTATTGAGTTTTTATCTAGCTGTTTATAGGCTCTATATTTTTTCTATCCATTCAAGATTCAAGATCATGATGTCTTTATTTGTCATTTTTCTGCTCTACATAAAAACCAAATAGTGTTTCATACATGCCACCAGTTGATAAGCACTCTTCAGTGCAATATGTAAATATAAATAAAAGCAATAAATCAAATAAGTAAGAGCAATAATGAATAAGATAAAACTGTGAGGCTAAAAGAGAATAATTATTCATATATTAATATTCATCTGTATTCTGTTCTTCTATAACTGGTCTGCATTGGGAATAATATTTTTGCACATGCCAGAATTAGTTCTTATTCTTTTTCTTTGAAAGTTCCTGTAGTAAAAAGTAACAGTACATTAACATTTAAAGAAATCGCTATGATTACTCTTAGCACAGCAAAGGGTTTATTGCTTCTTTTCACTCCAAATCAGTGTGCACTTTGCTCAGGGCTGGCCAAACATTTGCATAAAACTGTATCTTCATCATCATCATCATCATCATCATCATCATCATCATCATCATCATCATCATCTAGGCTCTGCTTATGAAAGAAAAAAGTATAGGAAAAAAAGAGAAGTGTAGACAACTTCCAAGTTGCCCCGAAAACAGAAAACCTTATTAAAGCAGTCGGTCCTAGCACCACTACAGGATAAAGTAATGACATAAGGCTGCCCTCTCTATAGTATCCAGTAATATGTGGTAAAGGGAGCTTTAAATTAAAAAAAAAAAAAAAAAAAAAAAAAAAAAAAAAAATCACAGAGGAGCGTTTGCTTCCGGAGCAGCGTCCCCGGTTCCCCCTGTCGGAGAACAGCGGCATCTGGGAGGGAGGGGAAAAGAAACAAGTCGAGAGAACACTGAGGGGAGGAGAGAGGGAAAAAAGACAGGAGCGCAGCAGCGAGGAGGACGTGAACACACTGGAGAGGAGGTGAGTGATGTGGTATGCCGAGAATTTTCGCTAGAAAACAGTGGAGTTGTGTCCATCTGTGTGTCCCTTTCGCTTTTAAAATGACTGGGAACGTGAGTAACTTTCCATATTCTTCTTCTGGGCGACGCATTGGTTTTTGGCATCTGCGGGGCCCGCTGTGTTGCAAACAAGTCGGGAAGGTGGGGGGAGAGGAGACAGGGAGGCTGCAGCGGCGGCGGCAGCAGATGGTGGTGGTGGTGGCTGGGGGACATTTACAAGACCCAGCGTGTGTTTCTTTTGAGTTTATTGTCGGATTTTTGTCGTGTCTGCGATGGCCGGTGAATGAGTTCTCACGTAGTATCAGGGAATGCAACGGTCGCTCGTGACAACAGTCGTTATGGGGGAACGTTCGAAGTCGCGAGCAGCCAGCCGTTGACCACCACCTTTGCTTTAAGGTTAGCTAACTTCACCATGACTGCTGTGTTGTTAAGGGATTTAAAAGGGGAAACCGCTTTAAAATGGACGCAAAGTAACATTTCTGAAACCTCACGACTCTTAAACTTGAGCTGTCATCATTGTAGAGATTGGGCCTATCAGCAAGTTAAGTGGTAAACTGACCAGCAGTCAGCCATTCATGAAAAGTTAACCAACCACCAGACAAAATAAAGCCAAAAAAACTTTGCACACTATAATTAATCAGTGTGTTCGTCTTCATATGGTTTAAATCGCTAATTCAAGTCATAATACCTAAATTTCTACAAAGCTAAGTTGAGATTAACCTTTCACTCCATCTCCACCAGTGAGCTGAAGTTTAGTTGTGCTGTTTCTGGCCATTCTTCAGTATAAATTTAAGCTCAGTAGGCTTGAAAACACTGGATATTCTCACGATATACTAATCTGTTGATTGTTTGTGACAGACAGTATTTAAACAGTCAAAGGAGCATGCTTAAATTGGTTGTTTTGCCTGACTAACACTTCAAAATCCAAAGATATTCACTTTACAACAGGGGAAAACTGCAAATTCTCAAATTTGTGAGGCTGTAGCAATTGAATGTTTGGTTCTTTTTGCGTGATATATGACTTAAATGATTAATTGTATATTTAAAAAAAAACAGCTATCTATCAATTGTCTGCTTGACCAACTGACTAAATGTTTCTTCACCAGAAGCCCTACAGGTCACTTTAACCTGTCCTTTATCCAGAGATGCTCCAGCTCCTGACTCATGGCTGTGTCCTCTGTCTTGTCCTACCTCTGTTGTTGAGCTGCAGTTTAAGTAATAAAGAGGCTCATTGTGAAACAAACAAGCATAAAGGAGGGTATTCTCTTGACTTGTGCACATTACGTGCAATAGTCAGGGGGCTATAGGGCATGCAGGCCTCCTCCCCCTGGCATAGTGGTGCATGGTGCTGGCTGGACGCTGCTAGCTAATCATTTCCAGCTGTGCTCTGGTAGTTTTTTCCAGGAGCATGAGATAATTCTGCTTGTTTTATGCAAACATGGAGCCACTTAATTGCTTGTTTATGTTTCGTGATGCAAAGAATCTAGAGAGTGATGTGAATAAATTTCCTGTTTAATTGGCTCGGGGGCAGGGAGGGCACAGAAAGGGCTCAGACATGTTTTGTTTATGCATAAAGACGTAGAAAAAGAATTATTGTTGACTTTTCATTTTTGAAAACCATTGATCAAGGACTGTATTTGCCGTTGTGTTATAAGAATGTAAGACCTTGTGAAACAGTTCACATAGTATACTGTATGTGTTTCTGTGGAGGCAGAAGTTGTTGACAATAACATGAATTACCAGTGGACCTGCTTTCTGTTTTTGGACTGCACCACTGAGGTTTCTCGCCCTCCCTGTCTCCCTACCTCTCTCTCTCTCTCTTCCAGTGACGCTGGCTCTCATGCATTTGTTTTGCACCACATTTGCACCCTATACCTCCTTGTGTGTGCATTCAGGAGACGTATTCATAAAGCACACTCATCAAAAAGCATAAACAATGAAACTTTCAATCTGAAAACCCTTTATGGTACTATTTAGTGTATATACTTGTATAGTAAATACCCAGTACTCGATATTTTAGGCCGTGGTTGTGGTGGTTTTATACGGTTTGTGCTGCGGTGTTGGTTTGGTGACTTAATTAGTGCAAGCTGCAAAAATGAATGTGTCACTGACTGTACCACCATAGTAGAAATGGTGCACTGTCATCCTCTCTCGCTCTCTCCGTCACTGCCTGCCTGCCTTCCCTACCTCACCTCCCTCCCTTCCTATCCTCCCTGCCTCCTTTGCCCCTGCTGGCTTGCTTGCTCTTCATCCAGACCTGGACCGGGTCTGCAGTATGTGCAGGAACATGATGTCACTGCTAATTGCTTAGGGCTCCTGGGCTGTTAAGTTGGTTTATATTCTGCCCCTCTCCCCTCCTTTTCCTGCTCCCTCTTTTCACCCCCCCCCCCCTCCACTGTAGCATTTCTATACAACATCAGAAGTTGCTGAGTATGGAAAAAGTGACTTGGACATTTATGGGCTGAATTTTGGGCCAAGCACTGCAGACGGTTCCTGTGTGCTTGTGCACTGCGTGTTTGTTTAGCTTTTTTTGGTGTTATGAAAGTGCCTCACTTTCAAGATGGCCCCCTTTTCTGCTCAGGTACCTTCTACCACCAAGATAAAGGAGACACACACATGCACAGACATGGACAAAAATAGCAATTCAGTAACACAAGCTGTCACCTTGTGAAGCTGTGAGCATGTCAGACGCCCAAAAATACGATATCTTAGCTAGCCCCAGAGTGTTCTGCAGATTAGATGTAATTATGTTGGCCAGACTATAAATGGTGTGTGTGTGTGTCTGTGTGTGCTTGCCTTGCAGCACCAACCTGTTAGTCTGTGTGTGGTCGAGGTCACGCACAACAGCTGACGCGAAAAAGGATGGCGGCGGTGAAAGCGTGGTGTGTGGGGGGGTGTGTGTGTGTTAGCAATCAGATAAAGAGTGTGGAGATCTGTTATCACACACCCTGCTTCCCCTGTGAAACAATACCACTAGTCCGCCCTTGACCAAACAAGTGTGCGTGTGTGCAGGCATGTGCATATTTGTGTGTGTGTGTGACCAGATTGGACAGATGAATGATGAATTAAGGACAGCAGAGAGTAGATTCATCCCAGGCTGTCAAGTTGGCAGGATAACCACACTGCAGTTTGTTTGTGTGTATTTATGTGCTGTTGCTGTACGTGTGTGTTGTCAGTCTTGTCTTTCTTTTTTTTCCTCGGACTCATTCTCTTCACTTTCTCTTTCAGCCCCCTATCGATGCCTCTCAATAGGGTTATTGTGCCCACTGTCAGGCAGGCTGCAGTGTGTTTTTGTGCATTGTTGTTGCAGGGAGCAGACAGCCGTGAGGTGTGTTTGAACAGAGAAGGAGCACAGAGGCCCTGTTCATCCTGTAGGGTGTGAAACTGAATGATAGGGCCTCCCTTTCTCTCTTTCCATCTGTCCCTCTGTCTATCTACCATCGCCTCACTCTTTCTGACAGTTCCTCACCCACATTGTCTCCTTGTTTTTTTTTTTTTTTTACTTTGCATCTTTGTTTTCTTGTCTTTTTGTGTGTGTGTGTAATGTGTCAGCTCCTCACTGATCAGCTGTCTACTCGCTGTCAAGTCTGCCTTGTGATTGGATCGTCAGTATTCATGTTATTCTGCCTGCAAATTACCTGTGGAAGCAAGGCGAGGAGGGGCAAGTTCCCCACTTTTAAAAAGGCCAAGATTTATGCTTGTGCTCACACATGTGCACACACTTTCCCAACTCTTGTGTTTATATGTTTCTCTTTCTGATGTTGTC
Organism: Lates japonicus; assembly: GCA_033238685.1. Taxonomy (NCBI): domain Eukaryota; kingdom Metazoa; phylum Chordata; class Actinopteri; family Centropomidae; genus Lates; species Lates japonicus. The sequence goes on along the minus strand of BRZM01000099.1, from coordinate 1,628,188 downwards.
TTTTCCACATGGCTGCACTTTCACATGTTACACCCCCATCACTCCCAGTTCAGCTGCATAAGGGTTTTCTCCCTCTCCCCCTCTTTCCCCTTCTCCGTCTCTCTGACTTTCAAACACACACACTCATCGTCATACACAGTGAAAGCCAGTATGTGATGAAAGAGGCTGTAAAGGCCGAAGCCCCAGGTGCCTCTGTAAATTGGCCCACTACAGCGAGTTTGAGGATTTTTTTTGCTGTGCTGTCTCAAAACAGTTATTGACTCGGATTTGGTAGTCTGTGCTGCACTTCGTCCTCGTTGCAAGGAACACTCAAGTAGATAGACAGATGTTACAAGAAGGACGGAGCACATGTTCCAAGTGAAATATTTACAGTAATTAAAAAGCAGTCAGTATGTTACACAAAACATCTCACACACAATTCCTGCAATTCTGTCAAGGATTATTACCTAACAGGTTGAATGTATCTGCATATATTCCACTGATACAGGACAATAATCACAATTATCTTTGGACTCACTGTTTATATTTGGGTTGTGTTACTCTTCTTGCTGCCTTTGGTGTTCCTTTGTAGCCTAAAAAAGACCATGATGCATTCAGACGTTGATGTTAACAACTCCTCCAATTTGCTTTCATTTGTCACAGCTCAGATTTTGACATCGGTGCGTTTAGCTGTTCAGTGGTCAGTCAGACTTTGTAATAACCAGCAACTGGATGTCAATTTGATATACAAGTGAAATCAAAACATTTCAGATAAGAAAATCAATTCCAGTAGGACATATTGGTGCTTGATCTACAGACTACATTGCAACACGGTCTCTTGTAGTACACTGTCGATACCCTGAGAGTACACGTGCAGTGCAGTTTGCTTTGCTGCATACATTTTAACTCAGGAACTGTTTATGTTTTCTGCCAGCTCAGCCTTTTCTCACATTTGAATGGCATCGCATGTATACACGTTGTTATATGTGTGTTAGGAAGGCTGAGACTGTGTGCATCTTCATGTATTTGTTTGATATGGCAGTTGCATTTTTAAATGTTTTTTTTCCATAGATAATGTGATGTGATATGGAGATAGGCATGCACTAGACAGCGTTACCCTTTGATTTCTGGTCATATTTTCAGAGCTGAAACTAAAACGATTGGTTGACCAACAGAAAACTATTTTTCAACTACTTTGGTAAGAAGTTGTTTTATTTTTCAAGCAAAGATGCCAAATATTCACTTGTCAGGCTCTGAGACAATTTTGTACGTTAAATGAGAAATAGATAAATCAAGAATATTATGTGCTGTATCTGTATGTTCTACCACAGAGTTAACTTTTTCTGCCATGGTAAAACTGACCAGGGTTTTCCCCAGGAAATTGCTGGACAGATGTGGAAGCAATTTCAGTTTAGTTGGCAGATAACAGCCCGAACAATCAACACACTCATGACATGTATAATGTTTTCTGTGTGAAATAGTACTTGTGTTTGTTGTAGCTGAGGTGCTTTTTTTTTTCAGGAGACCTAGATCCACCTCCTCTATAAAACCCTGGAGCAAGCCTTGCTTGTTATGGCTTCTGCAGGCCAACAGTTTCCTCCCTCCTTCCCTGTGTTGTAACCTCCACAGGCCCAGAGTCTGTGAACTGTATTAAACACACTCCTGGGTGATGAATGCGCAGGATGACAGGTGACAGGGCTGTTGAATCATGATCGCAGTCATTGTGGTGATTTGGTGATTTCCTGACCAGATAAGTTTCTTTGCGTTTACATCACATCCTGTGGTGGCGGGTAATAATAAGTTAACATCTGCTGGTAAGGATGTGAAGCAGTGCCAAACCCTGTCTTCATATTTTTGCCTGTGATTCATAAAACCGCAGTAACACAAGAAAGTTTTATTAGTGTTTTGTAGACTAGAATTGTAATTAATTGAACAGTGTAACTTTGATAAACCACACAAGTGCTGGAATTTGCCTCTTGGCTTTGCACTGACTTGGCAAAAAGAGTGGAGAGAGAGAGAGGCGGTCTCACTCCAAATGGTGGCGGTGCGGTGCCGGCCCACCAGCCCCGCGATCAGCTAGCTGTATCATCCCAGTCCAAAACCGATGTTCTGTTGGAGAAGAATGCGCCGCTAACAACAATGATAAACTTTCACTGTTAGGGAGGGGAGAAAGAGGCAGCCATTGTGCAAGAGGAGGAGATGGTGAGTGAGGGAGGGGATAATTTAAAGTATCAGAGAGGGAGCGATCGTTGCAGTGGTGTCTGTGGTTCCTTTGGCAGAGATGGGACATTCCTTTTCTGATGAGTCACTCTCTCTCGCTCTGATCCGTTTTCTTTTCCTGACATCTCTTGTTCTTATGCTGGTACCCCCTTTTTCCCCTCCCTTCTCACTTTCTCAGCGTCTCCTCTTCCTAATCGACACGTTGGTTTTGGCTAATAAAGTCAGTGATATCAATACAGCCCTGTGACATTACCGTGGAATAGCTTGCCACAGGCTTTCTAATGATATGTGAGAGAACAAGGCCATTTTGAACTCACACACACTCACACAGTCTGAGTAAGAGCTGTGTCGTTTGTGTCTAGACTTCCCCCTGTCCTCTCGGATGTCCTGTCACATCTCGGCTATATATAGGATGCACAGTCTCTCCGCTGCTTCTGGATCTGACAGGCCTTTTTATGTGCATGTGCATATCTGTCCGAGAGAGGGAGAAGGCTTTTTAATATACATGGCTTTGCCTCCATGTCTGCTGTAAAAAGAAAAGGACAAAAGAGATGCAGTAATGCTTTGCATTCAAGCAGAAGAGAAGAGAAGCTCTATGAATTGTGTTCAGAGAGCTATTCTCTGATTCTCTGCTGATGAAACAAACTATAGGAGGTTGCAGTATGGATAACAGCTTATTTATTCCCCTATGAAGCATTGAAGATGCTTATCACACTCTGGAAACTGAGGACATATTTAGGTATTCAGTGCATTAAGAGTTTATTTTTAGTTATGCAAATGCTGACGGCACAGCTGAGGAAAATGTTAACCAGTCGGTGCTGAAATGAACCGAACAGACGGTCAAATTCAGGCTAAAATGCTCTGGTATTTAAGAAGAAAATAAACTTTAGCCACTGGACTATTATAGTATTTCTATTCTTGGGAAGGCTTTGCATTGGCTTCCCGCAGAATGACCCCTTGGTGTTGTGTTGTTAATAAAGTTAAAATGACAAAAATAAAAGACTGAGAGTGGTGAATGTTTAGTTGTGACATTACACAATTATGGAAGTCCTTCTGGTTTGTTTAGGGGCACAGTTTCTGAACACAGGCCATGCACATTTTTCTATGGATTGACCATTTTGACATAGTTAAATCTCACTTTCTACATCACCACAGAAGATGTTGAACAGTCTTAATGCTGTTTAAAGAGGCAGACAGAGTGAGAGCAACAGCTAGCTCACTAGCAATCAAGTGCAAAAAAGAGTTGGAATCTACTAGTTGAACTTTAGACCACATCATGTTCTTTCTTCAAAGTCATGTCACTTTAAAAACTCTGACTTTTCTCCTGTTGGATTTGTAGCTGAAGTCAGTTTTAGCTCAAGCAGCCAAGGTTAATAACAGTTTCATTAGGTGTTGTCAATCACAACATTGTCCAACATCATGTACTAGCAGTTTTTTAGTATTACAATAAGTAAACAGCCACGGAGTGGCATGATTATTGTTAACTATTATTGAGCTAAAAAATTTTTTTGGTTGTAGAAATCAAAGGTAAACATGAAGAGAACAAGTAAGTAAGTTTTGGGAAAATTGTTTGCACTAAATAGCCCAGTATATATTTATATATTTTTAAATTAATATCTGTTACTAACTAACTAACTCTCAATTGCACTTCTATCGAGCACCGTAGCTTTGGTTTGACTCAGAGCCTCTTTTTGTTTTGCTCTCTGTTTTTTCAACTTTAAAGGCTTTGTTTAAGAGATTGTTGTTGGACTATAACTTCTTCTTGGAATAAAGATTTCATTGAGGAAAACTCACTTTCTTTAGCAGCCTATTTTCTGCCATAGGCATTTTCTGTATAAAATATAATGATTAACTGATAATTAATTGTTCATTTTCCAGATGATCGATCAGGGAAATTTGCTCAAATGCCCATCCCTAGTTCATCCTCAGCTCCAGTGTTCAGTGTTCAAACTACTTTTGAACTAGATGTTTTTGTCCAGTGTGTTTGACTCGTTGACTGTCAGCAGCAGGAGAGACATTGGGATTACATATATGCTCACTTTTTATTTCTCTGACTGTGTGGAAATCTGATATTTTCTCATTGCAGATGATGATCAAAGACACGAAAAAGCGAGTCATGCAGTAGGCTGTTAGAGGAGTTAAGAGTGGGCTGGCTGCTCTGCAGGGGTTCTCTGAACAAAGGCAGAGAGTAATATATCTCTCATAACCGTAGGTGAGGTTTCTAAAAACAAAAACAGTATTTATAGATAAGAAAGAGCACACGACAAATTGAAATGCAGATGTGGCAGGAAAGAGCTGCGGTCTCATTACGGCAAAGTCATGCCGGCTCTGCTGACCGGCTGTAAGGTCTGGAGCGGGACTTCCCTCCCCTCAGTGTGTTTTGCCTGGTGTCAGTGTGTTCATGGTGTACTCTTTCTCCAGCCCCCCTCCTCCCTCTACCTCCCCTCACCCACAGGAAAGAGAGGGGGGTGGGGGGGTGGGGGGTGTTACAGCACACTTGCTCCCAAGTTTCCCAAATCCAGGAAATCGTCTCTTTGGCTTCTGTTTCTGATATGTTTCTTTTCCACGTCACAGAATTTCAAAGTCTGTTACAAAGCTCTTTCACCTCTAGCAGCGTTTTGACTATTTTACTTGCTCTGCCTTTTACCCTGTGACGTTCTGTGTCAGAGACTGTTACAGGGAAATAATTAACTTTATATGTATTCTCTGTCATCTGTGACCTATTATCAATCAAGTACTGCCTTTGTTGCAGCGAATGGTACGTGTACACACATGCTCTCACAAGTGGTCATCACTCATCTTTACTCCCAGGTGTGTATCTGTGTTTTGTCTTCTCCTTTTGTTGACCAATTAGAGTTTTTTTTTTTTTGCCCCCCAGTTGCCTGGACCACACCCCACCCCACCCCCCCAAAAAAGAGACATGCCTGAGATTCTTTGGCACACCCTGAAAATTCCTCACTCCTTTCCTTTCTTTTGTGGTCATTTCCCTCTCTCGCTTCGCCGCCCACGGAAACCACGCCAGCAGGAAAATGATACCTTCAGCTGTATGTATGTATACAGTACATTGAGACGTTCATAAATTCGCACACAAACAGGGAGACTCAGTTAGTCTTTAAACTACACAAGTGGAATTATAGTGGAGCTATTTCTGTCCGTCCTTCACACTCACTATACACTGCTGCTGCAAGGACGATGTATGGCCATGGGAGCTAGCTCAAACCACAGAGCTCTCTCTAGCCTGTGTGTTTGTTTGTCTGTACACAAGATTGTTTGTTTTGGCTGCAGTCTCAGTCAATCAAATATTTTAAGTGACGATCAATTACTCTCCAGCTTTGTTAGATATGAGCATTTACATTGCAGTGACCGGGAATCTGTTTTAAAAAGAGCTCTGATAATTAAATTAGTTTTTCCAAATTCTTTTTATAATCATACTAGTGCATATCAATTCTTTATTTATCACACTGGTGGAAGTTGTTTTAGCTTCTCTTGGCTTAGATGGGGATGAATAGAAAGCTGATTTTATCATTTCAACTGTTAGTCTAGTTTTCGTGAGTTTGAACTGGGAATTGAATTTTGCTAAATTAAAGTCATCTCATTTCTCTTGTTTACTCTGCAGAAGGTCGTCAGCGTTATGTAAAAACCTGGATGTTGGTTTTAATTGGGGCCCTTAAGTTTCCACCTTTTTTTTTGTGTGTGTAAGTCATATGAAACACATCCATCTGTTCAAACCCATGGCTAACCTCTTGTGTGACCATGTAAGCCTCACTCTGTCTTGACTGCTGCGGCGCCGCTGCAATGTTTCTCAAGCTCTCTGATGACTCTGCTTCCGCGCGACATCTGTGTTTTTCATTTCTCTACAGGAATCATGGGAGAATTTGCTTTCATGTGTTCTGTCTAGCTTGTCTTTTGAAGCTTCATCGACATGCAAGGTGGTAACTTAGTGTTAACTCTCTCATGGGAGCTCGTGCAGATCAATGTGTGTGTGCATTGATAAGCAGAGGAACAGGGACAAAAAGATTAGCGTGCACCTTGAGTGTCTCATTGGACGTATCGTCCTCAAAGGTTTGCCGAAGAAGTCGATAATCGCATTCAGGCATCGTTCATGTTGGTTATGAATCGCTCTCAGTTGTCCATACTGCGTGCCTCTCTCTTATATTGACATAAGCATGTTGTTTTGGGTGTGTGTGTCAGATTCCTCTGTAAGGATGTTGCGGGCTGAGGCGATCGTGCACTAATGTTCCACACCGGTCAAAACACACACACAGACCACCACACACACACATGCTGGGTTGAGAGATCATTTAAAAGAGGTCCTGTGTCCTAACTTTGGGGGAGTCACAGAGTTGTGACAGTGTTTTTAGTGGGTCTGGCGTACAAAAAAATATCACTGTCAGTATATCAAGGATCCTCCTCTGTGCCATTTTTCCTCCACCTGGCCTAACGTGTCTCCTCCTCCCTCTCGCCCCCTCCTCCTTGCACCTCCAGTTGTTGCTGATGCTGAAGGAAAGATGATCTGGGGTTTGTAGGACAACCAAGAAGAGGCTAAAGTGAAGGTGGAAAAGGAGAAAATGATAAACATGACTGATGAAGGATTAGTGCCTTCATTTGTTTATTTATTTATTCTTTTAGTTTCTTTCCATAACATGCTGAATGTTTGTTTTAGGACAGGAAAGGGAGGCAGGCTTATTTGATGCTGATGTTGTTGTTCAGATACAGGAAGGAGGCTAACTCAAGCCACACGAAATGCACAACCTCTTTCCCCCTCTCTCTTGTCTCCCCCTCTGTCTCTCTCTTCCGTCTCATTCACTCTTTTCTCCCCCTCTCTTCACGTCATGTTTTTCTCTCTGCCTCTCTGACTCGATGTGTCTCCATGTCCCTCTCTTCGCCTCTCTCCTCTCTTTTTCTCCTCCTCCAGTCTCTTCTTGGTGTCCCCTCTCTCCTCTCTCTCTCCTCTCTCTGTCTGTCTGGGGTTCTCTCTTTGGTTACAGCACCGGGGTTTTTGCTGTGTGAGAGGCAGCTAGCTAACTATGATGCTGGGGAAAGACTACATGCTGGCCATTGTGATTGTCAATTCCGAGGGTAGGTGCAGCTGTCGGAGTCGGCTGGAAACTACATAGTGGGGTTAGAGTTCGAAACGGCGTCTGAGTGTGTCTGTCTGTGTGTAAGTGTGTGTGTGTGTGGGGGGGGGGGGGGACTATATGTGTGTCTCTTCCAACACAGGGATGAAGTTTGTCTCTTATCGTTCTTTAAATATCTGCCTGTCTGTGCATGCTAAATTTATGCATGTGTTATGAGTGTACGTGTGTGTCGAGCTAGCCTTAGTGGTGTGTGAGTCTGCGCGTGTGTAGTGTCGTTTGTATGTGTGTGTGTATTTGTAAAACTGCTATGTCTCCCCTCCCCTCTGCTCCAACTCTTATACCCATGGAGCTGCATGCTGGAGGCTATGACAGGCTAACTTTACTCGTGCTCTGCTTATGGCACATTTCCATGACTATGAGGACTTTAACTGTTAGCCTCAATGTTAACATGCTAAAAGCTCCTCATTCTAGTTCCACACACTCCCATGGTGCTTGCAGAGGGTGACACTGCTAACTTTGACACTGCTAGTTTGGCCCTCGAACCAAACTCTCTCTCTCTCTCTCGCTCTCTCTTCCAATACTCTGTTCATCTCATGCTGGCACATATTCTGAGTCACCATCCTCCCCCTTGCACATAGCAGAGACACTCAGGTTCTCTCAGTTGTAGTTTTATTGGCTCTGACCTTTTTTTTTGAAAGACTAAAAGACTACAACTCCAGACTCTGGCCGCAGCTCCTTGCTATGACAGAGTCTCAAGCCCAAGAGGGATGTCTGCTTGTGCACGAGGCTCTTCATCAGACATTTGAGCTTTCTGTTGCATTAAAATAAACTGAAGTCTTCACTAACTTATCTGTGTGTGTGTGTGTGTGTGTGTGTGTGTGTGTGTGTGTGTGTGTGTGTGTGTGTGTGTGTGTGTGTGTGTGAATTCCATCTCAATCTGGACCAACCCAGTCGTCCTGATGACATATGGCCTGCAGTCATGGCGACAGGCCCATGGGCTGTGTTTCATCAGCGTGGTCAGCAGTTTGAGAACTCTTCGTGCAATCACACACACACACACGCAGACACACTAACACGAAGTTGACCAGTCCCTCAGAGCTTATATCACCTTTATGAGTCGCTACACCACCTAATGCAGTTTCGGATCATCTTCTTTACTACTCTTGTATTTTTTTGAATGCCATCAATAGTTCTGCCTGCGCACGGGAGTGTGTGTGTGTGTGTGTGTGTGTGTGTGTGTGTGTGTGTGTGTGTGCTTCAGCCAGCTTGACTGCCAGGAAACTGCAACCTTCAGATGACGTGACATTTAGTACAAGAGTGAGAGAAGAAACAGTGATATAGGTACTCTGATTCTGTCTGAGCACAGGGTGTATGTCTGTGTGTATTAGTGTGTGCACTGTGTGTATGTGTGTTTTGAAGGTAACTGCTGTATTTCCTCTTAATTTATCACTGTCAAATAAATTACAGTTACAGCCATGTGCTCTACATGCTCTTTCTATGTTCTGTTTGGGGAGGGAACTTTAAATTTTCCTTGAATCCATACATACTGAGTCAGAGTGTTTATCAACCCTTAAAAGTTTTCAGGGGTGAACATGTCACTACCCACATTGCTAAAGTGCATCATACAGTTTAAATTGAGCAGCACTGCTAATGCTTTTGTTGCCCGAGTCAAAGTCAGGCTGACTTATTTGAAGCAGCTTGTACTCTTGCAGACCTGGTGCATGTTGAGCTTGAAAAAAAAAGAAGAGCTACAAATGTTCTGGTCCCTGATTTTTGCCTGGCTTTAGTTTGATTTCTTCTTGAAATAGTTTCCATTTCTGCTGTTTTGATTTCAGGGTCTGTAGTCTTCCAGAGAAGTCTTTCTCTAACTTGAGCTCTTGACATAGAGAGGAGCGTCCCTTGTGCTTGTAGCAGGAGGAAGTTGTTCAGATCTGCAATGACAATCTGGCTTATGGCATCATTACGGACAGCTGGTGATCCAACTGTTTCCAGATTATAAATCTGTTATTTAGGATGTAAATTTTGACTTGTGATCTGATTAAAAAACAATAAACCAAAGGACCCATAATGGATCACCCACCCATGGAAATAATAGAGCAGATTTGTGTGACACTGGATTCTGAGAAGAAGCTAATGCAATTACCAGAGCCAGAGAATAATAATAAGTCTTTATTTGTGTCATGTTGAATAAATCCAAATATATTTAAATGCTGCTTTGGGCTAGCTCATGGGACTGCATCTGACGTCTGTTTAAGTGTTTCTGAATGTGAGAGGAATTCTTGTATGTGTGTATTTTTTGTGTATATTTGAGGGTTGTTTGTTGCCCATGTGATATCTTTTCATTTTAAAAATGTTTAGGCTACCCACATGGGTGTGTTACACAAATACAACAAGAGTGCTTAACAAGTTTTACTCAGTTGTTATCCGCGGGAACGTCACAGTTTGTTAAATGACAGCTGGAGCAGATGCTGATAATCCCGGTCAGCTGTTGATACTGCTCAGTGTGAGCGAGTGAGTGTTACCTTCCATCAAATAGAGGCCTGTTTTTGTTCCTGGTTGATATCAATAAACCATCCAAATGTGTGTGTTTTCACCAGATATCTGGAGTGAGCAGTCATTCCAGACAGACCCTGACCTGCCTCCAGGATGGAAGAAGATCACAGACATGGCCGGTATCTACTACTGGCACATCCCTACAGGCACCACCCAGTGGGAGAGGCCCGCCACCCGTCAAGCGCCCCCCGGTCAGACGGAGGAGTCCCAGGCCCTGGTCGACCACACCACAGCCTCAGCACCACGTAAACACTCCCTGGGCTCGCACAGTCCCTCGCCCACTCCTGACCATGAGGTGAGAGCCTAAAACTCACACCTTTTTTTTCTTTTTCTTTTTTTTAGCTTTCACATAAAATCTCACTTTTTGCTGTGGTTGTATCTGTTTAAATGTGATAAACCCCAGGCTAAGTGATGACAGTTTGTTGGTGTTAATGGGAAAAATAATGAAGTCAAACCTTACAGCAGATAAAAATACAAACATGTGCTGTACAAGAGGCACATGTGAACACAAAATATCTAATATTCTCCGCAGAGCAATTTAGTTGAAAATTAAAATCCTCATTATTAGTCTAGATTGTGTCATTGTAACTGCTGAAAATGAAAATGTTCATTCAAAGCTTAATGAAATTGCACACAACAGAGAATAAATATGAGAGTGGCTGATATAACACATGGATATTGCATGTTGGAAATGCATGAGAGCTCACTGCTCTTCTTCCAGCAGCATTACTATCTCTATGATCTAAAAAGCCTAATTTTATTTTTAGTATAGTGTATTTGCAGTGTGGCAGCATGCCGGCCATAGGCAAAAGGCGTACCAGAGCTTTGTCTTCATGGTAACAATAATGACATTAATGAAGGATCTCTGTTTGGTTAGGTTTAGGCGTGAAAAGTACCAGGTTAGGTTTAGGCTATGGTTAGGGTTGGGGTTGGGGTCCCATGCTTATTTGACCCAACCACTTCCTAGCATGGATGTTCTCGCTATTTATACTACATCTACTCAATAGATACCATAATTACTACGGCCACCAGATGTCGCTTAAGAAGATGTTACTGTGGGTCATAATGAGATGCTTGCACAAACAATGTGTGTGGTTGTTTTTTTACAGGAGGACAATCTCAGCAGGACATGTTTCCTCAGTGAAATATAAAAGCTCAGTCTCTCTGCCATTTCCTTAGAATCAGTCACAGCGTCTAATAATTGTGCTTTTCTGTGTGTGTGTGTGTGTGTGTGTTTGTATTTAGTCGTGCCAGGCAGAGGTCTTCTTTAGGGCGTCAACTCGCTCAGGCAGCACCACCTCCGACAGTTCAGTGGAGCCTCTCTCCTCTCATGAACCCACCCTCCCCACATGTGGATTTGTCAACAGCTGCTACTTTGTAAGTCCTGTTTTTCTGTGGAAATATCTCTGAACTATAGCCTCGATGTGGTATTTGAGATGGAAGGATGTATTTGTCTGATGGTATATTTTCATTCTGACTGACATTAGTGGAGGATTGGCAGAAATATGCGATAAGACAGCCTGGCAGGGGCAGAGACACAGCGAGAGAGAGGACCATCAATACTCCAGGAATGCAGGAACACTGAATCAATCAATCAGTCAATCATGCAGAATGATGGAGGGAAACGGAGAGAGGAGATTTATAGAGAAGAGCGTGGTGTAGATAAAATATTGATCCAGTGAGAATGGACTGATGTTGACAGATGGATGTGCCAGAATCTCCTCCTGGCACATCTATCTGGAGCGTCTGACCTGCAGCAGGCTGCTCCAGTATTAGCCGAGTGACATAAGAGCCAAAATGGCAGACATGGTGGAGTAACATGTCCTCTAGATTCACACTATGTCTGTCCCTCTTTCTTTCTTTAGCCTCGTTCCACATCTCTGCAGGGGGCGCCTGATCCAGAGTGTCGCTCTCAGCATCTCGAAGATGAAGACAAGGTGGGATATTTTAAAATTTTCCACATCCTGTTCCCCTTAATATTTTTCTCTCTGTGTGTAAATGGGTGTTTGGGGGCACAGATAAAAAACAATTACACCTATAGCATCTGTATGTGTGTATATTACTGTATATATGATGTATGTCTACACTGCTGTCAGCAAGTATTTGGACAGTGACACGTTTTCATTTGTTGTGGCTCTGTACTTCAGTGCATTTGATTTAAAATAAAACGACGACTGTGAGGTTGCAGTGGTTGCTAATGCACAGAAGGGACAATAAAAAATTCACAACCTCAAAACAGTTTGTGGACATTAATGGACAAAAACTGTGAAACATAAACACTGAGTCTACAGTGCATCGACAGTATTAAAGCTGAACGTCAGAGCCATCGTGTGAAAAAAACAAAAAGTGTCACTGTCCAAATAAGCACTGATTTACTCTATGTCTGTGTTTATACTAATCAAGAATCAGTAGATTCTCAGTTATGAGGTGAATGTTCAATAAGAGCAAGAAACATTTGAAAAAACATAAAGTCTTGATTGACAGCTTCTCATTTAAGAAATGTTTTTGCTGGGTTGCTCCTTATTGCAACAGACACTCAGAGTGGAGTGAGCTAGTTAGCTAACAGCCTTGTTCTGTCTTTCTTCCCTTGCTCCCCTCCCACCCTTGACCCCACCACTGTGTGTGTGTGTGTGTTTTAATGCTGTATGTAGAAACAGGTGTGGAGTGATTTTGGCGGAAAGATTGATAGTGAGGTGTGGAAGGCAAGTATAATGCGCTCAATGTCAATGAGTCTTGTCCTTGGTCTAACCTCACCCACTCTCTCTGAGTGTGTGCATTTATGTGTTATGTGCTAGAAATTCACTGCCTGGGCAAAAGCATGTGTGGCTGATGCTTTGACATAAATGTAACTGCACCAACCACAGCATTTTGTCATGCCTCAGAACATCTGTTATCTGGCTGCAGCAACACACTCAACAGGTTGTTTCTTTCTTTACTTATTCGGCTTAAATACTACATCATTTTTCCTTCCTGCTGGCACAGAAGTGTGTGTACATACTACGTGTCAACTTCTTTTCCTTGATGCAGCATGCCCCATTACACATAATACACCAACGCCACTTTCTCCATCCAGAGAAGGGGATTTCGCCCACACTTGGATGCATGCTGGCATATGCTGTGTGGGGGTCGTAATATTTACATTTGGTTTCTGCCAGGTTTGTGTCTTTTCAGCCCCTCTCCCACATGCCCCTGTAACCTGTGACTATTAGGGCAGTTATACTTATCTGTGTTGTGTCGGAACAGGAGCTGAAGTGATGTTTGTTTACAATGCTCAGACAGTAAGATGGTTCACGGGCTGGTAAAGTTTCTGGACATCTGCTACAGCTCTAATCGGAGCAAAAACACCAAGATTCCCAGGAAAAGAATGCAGTTCTTTTTGGATTTAGTAGGAAAATTAAATCATAAAGAGACTGTGGAGTTTTATGTAACAGAAGGAAGGTCCACATTTGAAAATGCCAACCAGATCTAGATTCACCAGCTATTTTGTCAACAATAAACAAACACAGATTATAAGAATAATCTGACTTTGAGTCCTCCTACAATAAAAGAAGTAGGGTTGCAAAAGGAATTTTCAAGGATGGAAACTTTCCATGGGAATTAACAAGAATAAACTGGAAATTTGCTAAATTGCAGGTTAGCTTGTAACAGGGAACATAAATGTAGCTGAAAAAAAACCCATCTTGCTGCAAAATCTTGGTTAAAACAACCAGATTTAATTCACATTCAGTTGAATTTCTACTCTGCAATGTGCATTCCTCCATCACATGCACAGATCATTTCTGGAGCCCTGCACACTACAGCATTTGTGCCCATGGACTACATCTAGTCAACTATGATATTACCACGGTAAATATATTTGATCTGTGGTATTAAAGTTAACAAGCAAAAAATGTCAAAATAGAAATCAGATATGCCAAATATACACTAGCTAACACCATGTTTATATGTTTATTTTCTTTAACATTCATGTTTTTTTGTTGTTGTTCAGTGAAAGAATTGATTAAAGTTCAGTCCAAAATGTCAGTTTTTAAAATTTGTATTAGCACACATTGCACACGTCTGCTTATGACAAAACAAAATGTTTATATTTATGTTTGTATATGATACAGTTTGTATAAATTACCCCAAATTTCTAGTTCAATTCTAAATTCTAATTCAATATTTCCCCAGTTTAATTTCCCATGGAAAGTTTCTGGAAATTTGCAAGCCCAAAGAGAAGGTTATTGAAATATATCTGGACCTCCTTTAAACTGCATTACCATAAACATATGAAGTAATTAATATAAGACAAAGATATAAAACAAAACCAATTATTGGAAATGACAAGGCTCTTATCTGTCTGGAATTGTGACATACTGTGGGAAGTTTTTTTTCCTATAAGAGACCTGTGTGTGAATAATAATACTATTACTTCTAATAATAATAATAATAATAAGCACCTTTCATGCAAAGATGCTTCCCAAAGTGCTTTACAGATAAGATTAAAAAGTAAATGAATAAAAGTGATAAAACTGCTTCAAATTAAAGGCCAAATTAAAAGATAGGTCTTTAAATCTTTTCAAATGCTGTTCTACGATCCAAGGAGAGAGTTTCCTGCAGTTTAGGGCCATAATAACAGAAAGCAGCCTCGCTTGATTTTTTTGGAAACGACTAAAGTCGCTGTTAAACCCAGAAAATTTTACAGGTTACATGTGTGAAAGGGGCTTTAAGCTGGAAGCCCTTTTTGCCAAAGATGTTGGAGTTATTCTGGTGTCATTTTACACTCTAATAATGTCTCCTGTGTGCACCAGGACCTGCAGGCAGCCACGGTGAACCCTGACCCCAGTCTGAAGGAGTTTGAGGGTGCTACACTTCGCTACGCATCACTTAAACTAAGGTAAAATACCTGTGCATACACAGACACAGGAGCAGACAAAAAAAAAAACAAAAAACACACAACACTGAGCCACCACAGTTCAAATTAACTATAAAAAGTTTTCCACCTACAGTAGCTCTCTCTCTCACTCTTGGTCTCTGTCTACTTAGCTTCTCTAATCTTGTGTTAAATCAGTGTTTGAGTGAGGTCAGACAAAGCAGGAAGTTAGTTCTTCTACTCAGGAAATGGCTCCATGTTCGCTATTAGTGTAATGACTGCCTGTTGCCTCGGTAAATTCACACACAGGACAGGAACCTTGTTAACAGCAGCTAATGGTTGCAGTGGTAATATAACTGCATCCTGTTTTACACTTTTCTTAACCTTTTTTTTTCAGGAACCGTCCAGCAGCAGAAGAAGAGGAGTCTAGCAGTGTCAACAGTGACCCAGAAGCAAAGGTAAGGAGCCTTTACCTCAACTTAAATTCAGTCCAAAGCCTGCAGGTTGCATGTTTTAAAACAGCATCTAAAGCAGATAACATCATAATTCACATCGCTCTGCAGCTTTTATAATTTATCAGTCAAGAAAACGCGTGTACAGTAGATTTTCCGAATTTTAAATGGGTTAAAATTCCATTTTATAATATTTTTGTGTTCAAAACATGCAGCTTTTTGCATTGTGACTTCTCCAGCAGATGTTTCTTCTTGTTTTGAAAAGATGTTTAGTTTAGTTGATGTTCTCACCCTGTTTGTTTACCGGTGTTGTTTATGTCTACCATGGTGGCTGTCCATGCTCCTCTGATGTTAGAGAGATTCAAACAACACTGCCCTCCAGTGGTGAGACGGAGAATTAAAGCTCCATACTGCATGCCACATTGGTGCATTAATTACTGGAGCCACTTTAACATCCAATCCCGAAGATTCAAATGAGACATTTAAACTTTTAATCAAGGATCAGGCTCAATAAAACATACTGCTCGCGCCCGCTCGGCTGATACTGTTCCCAGCAAATGTCAGCCCAAGGTAGAAATTCAACCTACAATCCAACTAATTAAACTGAAAAATAGATAAATTATTTATCTGTCCAGTCACAACCCGCAGCAGATTGCGGGAAAATACATTCCAAGGTGTGTGTGTGTCTGTTTGTGTGTGTTGTTTCCACAGATGGCTGAATAGATCTAAAGCATTGCAGATTAGAGTTTAAAGCCAACGCTCGGCTTGATGACGTGGTGCTGATTTGGCTGTCTCGTGTCTGTTTTTCCTCTGTGTGTTTGTCTGGCAGAAATTCACAATCCTTAGCAACAGTGACATTGTGATGAATACCAGACACAAACACAGACCTACAGTCAGGGCATCTGGTCTGGTAACACACTCTGACACACACACATCAGTGGCAGCAAATAGCCCACTGCAGTATCAAGATCGGTCTCTCTCCAACTAGAAAGAAGAAGCAAGACCTCACTTGACAACAGTTTCTATCCAACAAAACCTCAAATTATTAGTGTGCTCCTCATAAGGGAGCACACATGTTTTTATAATTCACATGAAACATAATCAACGCTGCATGTAGCTGCTACCACCTGCTGGTATGGATCAGTGACACAACTTTCACCAGACTTGTGGCAACATGAAAAGAGGAAATGTGGGATCGTTGAGCCTTACTCAGCTTAAGTCAGCAGTCTGAAACATCCACACAGCGAAGACGTGGTGTCACTGCACCTCCTGCTGTGAAATGTGCGTGTGTTATCTGTTTGATTCGGACATTTGATCCACGATGGAAACAAGTCTTCCCACAACAAACCCCGATGCCACTGGTTACTGTGATCACTTAGTTTTCTGTGTCACGTCTGTCTTTGTCTTTCCCTCTATGACCTCTTTCATTTTGTCTCTCTGTGGTGAGCAGCACCCTGTCTGAATGGACTGCTGAAATCAAATGAATACTTGATGAGGACAGATGGATGGGTCTCTCTCCTCTTCCTCTCTTCCTATCTATCCACTGACAGTACTTTGTTGTCTTCATCTTTTGACCTGAGTTTCATCACGATCCGATGTTTGCCAATATCATAAAGTCTGCTATGATACAATTTCAATTCGATTTGATTCAGAAGCCAGGGATCAATATGAGACAATATCATCTGCCGATTTAACACAATCACTTCCAAACATAACAAATCACAAAAAGCCACTAACATATTATTTAATATTTTTATTCCTGAGCTCAACCAGAAAAAAATAGACTTGCTGTTCACTATATAAACTGAACCTTGAATTTTTTACATTCTATTAAAGAACATTAAATTTAAACCTATTTGTATTTTTGTAAACAAGATATTGTGTAAACCTTATTCTTATTTAGAGTCTCAAACAAGATATTGTATAGTACTGTCTTCCTGTTTCATAGCTACAAACTACATCTTAAGATATAGCAACATTTTCCGCATCAAATCACCACTCGCATTTTGTTTGGAGGAGAAAGACGTGACAGGGGAATTTCAAAATAAAGGTGCATCTTACAAATGATTATATTGTTACAGACTGTGACATTACACATTAAGTTAGTGTAGCTGAAGTACTGTTAGTCCAGGGTAAATGAACATGAACAGGTTTTTGTACAGAAAAAGGAGCTGAAAGTTGTAGGTAGTGCCTAGCACAGAAAAAACTTTTTTTTTGTTATTTTTGTCAGCATTGGCTATGGCCCACAGTCGCCTGTGGTATTGTGTGATGTCTGATCAGTGTTTTCATTTTGGATTGATGAGACTAAAACAGGTGCTTATCAGTGTGCAAATTGCAGTGCATTGCCTGTAAGTTCTGTTCTGTATATGTAACAGTATCATCACTTGGCCTCTTTGTGTTTCCTCCAGTGTTTTGCAGTGCGCTCTCTGGGATGGGTGGAGATGGCTGAGGAGGACTTGGCTCCTGGAAAGAGCAGCGTCGCCGTTAACAACTGCATCCGACAGCTGTCCTACTGCAAGAATGACATCCGAGACACTGTCGGCATCTGGGGGGAGGTGAGAGAGGGAGAGGTTAATGTGTGTTTACGTGTTTTTGTTTTTGGGTGTAAAATAAAAGGTGACAAGTTGGAAGTAAAGGATCTGGAGAGGAGGAGCACTTGTATTAAGAGGATGAATAAAGAGCGAGGGTAGAGCAAACAGAAGTTAGAAGGGGCAACAGTCTGCTGAAATGTATGTCAAGAGATGAAGTGAGGAGGGAGGAGTGAAGAGAGCAAAGTACAGCAACGGTACGAAGTCTTTCCCTCTCTCTGCGGTGGTTGTGTTTAATGTGAAGCGACAGAACAGGCAGAGAGAGCTTCATCCTTCTTTCAATAACCTTTCATCACCCACCCCCTCTTTTTTAAGGGTTTGATAATTTATTTAGAGGCCTTCAAAGCCAAAGGACACACACACACACTCTTTAAAAGTATGCTTTTGCATATCATATTTCAAATCCTGCATTGTTTACATACAAATTTACTTGCTTGTATTCTTCTTCTTTCTTCCTTTTACTACTCTTCATATACTCTTCATGCTCCACAGCTCTGTCGTGGTCAGAAACTCCACAGAGATCCCATTAACAGTTGTTTGCAGTTTACAGAGAGTTGATGGTCCAGTGCAGCAACATAATGTGCAGTGTTCATTATCAGTTTCCTTATGATCAAATTTACAGAGCAGACATGGAACCAGACAATTAGCAAGCTCATATAAACACAATACAAACCTTGTATTTAAACAAACAGCAAAAAACTGTTTTGGTTTAGGAACTAATTAAAGAGACCTTGCCCTAACATTAACTTCTTTGCATTGCATGGAGGATTCCTATTTCAGATGGGAGGAATTAAAAATTTACTTTGTGATTAATGCTAAAAGAAAACTAAACGAGCAAGGACGGAGTGACTAAACATGTTGTGACATTTAGATTACAGATGCCAGTGAGGCAGCAGTGAGTGTCAGATAGCTAAACTGGCAGGTTACTGGAGGAACCCTCTATAAGCGGTCGTATTTACATAAGTTGAAGTTGTTTATTCATATAAGCACCTTTTAAATGTATTATTTGGCTTCTCCCAGCAGGGTTTACACACCAAAGACAGAGCTGGTTCAAGTTTCAGAATGCTCTACCTTGGGATGATGTATAATAGTAGACCAATGAGTTGGTTAACACACAAACACTCACATAAATACACAGTGTGTAGTATGAGACTTTGTGTATTTTTGTTTAATTTAAATCATATCATTTTGTTTTGTTTTGTTTTATCTGCGATAGGTATGAACATGACAGTCTGGTGGTTCTTCCAACAAAGACTGGACTCGAAGTAGCTCAATGTGGCAGATGCTACTGTCACTATCAGCAGACAAAGGTCAGGCATTTAACTGCTGTCACCTTTTTACATGTTTGTAGAACTACTTCCCTCATTTCTCCATTGGCTTGTTAGTGGAGACCTTGTGGCGTTAAAGGCGGCCATGAACGTTTCTGACGTATCTCAGAGCGCATGATTAAATACGGGACTCCCCGTAGCTTTCAGAATGGAGAGGAGACCTTTCGGATCAGAGGTAGAAACATCTTCAAAGGAACCTCAAAGTCAGTTGCTTTCAACAGACATCCCGTTTTCTTCAGAGGCTGAGATTCGCAGGTTCCTTTGTTGTTGCACTCTGCAGTGAAGATAAAAATGAGGCCCCAACCTTAAGGGCGTGAGGTTGCCTTGCCTGGCGCTGAATACATGATACTGATGCAGGTTCTGAATATAATGGTGAGGAGACCATGGATTTGCCGGCTGGGGCTGTAGCTATGACTGCTGCCTCTGCACTTCTCTGTTTTCAACGTGTGAAACTACAAAAATGAGTGGAAAACATGGCTTTTGCTCTGCACTAGACTGACTTCTATTTTTCACTGTCAGCCAGAACAGGTGACAAGATGCTGCCCAGAGTAATGAGAGCGGGCTGGCTCTGTCAGGTTTAATCTGCATGTAAAGTCTTAACAATGTTCAACTATGCAGATGACATAAAACTACTTTTTTTGCCCTTTCGAACTTCGTCTGGTACTGGTTGTAAGCTTTAACAGAAAGGCACTTAAAGCCCAGCTGCTCCAGTGGACCTGTTTATTAAGAGGCTGCAGTTTTACCATTTGACTCTCCATTTGAGAAAGCCTTCAAGTACTTTCTCTGTACAATCTTCTTTTGTGTCTCCACGTCTCAGAGAAGAACAGTTAATGAAGCTAAATGCAAATAAATATGAATTATAAGTACGTCCTCAATGTGACCAGGACGAAGAGGAAGTGCTAGTGGAGTGTCGTGTGCGTTTCTTGTCTCATGGGTGTGGGGCGTAGCGTTACCGTTATATCATCATGGGCCCAGGCGGGCATCGTTCGACTATCCGTCTTCTGGTGTGGGCTAGCGCCAGGGCGTGTCCGAGGCCCGTGCAGGCAGCTTATGTGATGAGTGCGGCGAGGCGCCAGAGCTGGAAATACAAACCTGCAGGCCAGATATAACAGTGGTTAATGAAAAGTCCTGCATTTCTTGAACAAGGTTTTGTTCCTAATTGAACTTAGGTACGAATATTTTGATTCTATATGGTGTGGTGATTTTGATGACAGCTTTCTCTTTCTGTGGTAAGATATCCTCGCCTTTAGCTTAATTTTAGTTTTCAGTCTTGACAGATGGGGTGTTTCTAATTATTATGTCTTTTGGGGTTTCTTAATGGATCTCTGTCAAGCTCTGTTGCATTCAAATCAGGAGATACTGAGTTAAAATATAGTCGTTCACTTTGTCTGGTCTCATAGTTTGTCAGTGATTTTTAAGTGTTTCCTCATTTGAGGACATGTTGATTATTGAGCTCATGCACAGGGTTTTTGTTTTATCATTATAATATATATAATCCTGCCCAGACTGCCTCTGTGATGTTTCTGCTACTTGCCATTAGTGGAGGTGTGAGTCACAAGATTAGTCATTGCTGGCTGGCTGGCAGTCACACATCAGAACTTTGGATATATGAACACACACACACACACACACACACACACACACACACACACTAAAACTGATTCACAGTGACAAGATTCATCAATCATTACTATTGATCGTACACTATAAACTTCTCTCTCCTCCACAGTCAAACATAGCTCTCTATTCTTTACACTATGTCTCTCTCTATCTCTCTCTCTCTCTCTCTCTCAGCTGGGTACCAGAAGTGTTTGGTCGCTCGCCCCCCCTCCCAGAAGGCCTGCGGCTCGTCACCCCCTGGTGACTCAGTGTCCCGTCGGGTCTCGACCAGCGTGAAGCGAGACGTCCTGTCTCTCATCGACACCCTCAAACAGAAGAGACCTGTCACCGAGTTGCCACAGTAACACACCAGCCTCCACAGTCACTTGTAGCTGTTGTCTTTAAAAAACCCCAGTCGCCGCATACCTGGTAAGCACTAACACGGCAAATCGGTTTTGTGTTTTTTGTCACGATTCCTTCGCTTTTTCTGGAGCTAATTGGAGATCACACAACTCAAGAGTTGTATCGGCTCTCGAGCAGCAATTCAAAGACTAACCGAACATCGAGAAGGAACAACCACAGGAAACCTAGGGGTCGATGTACATAGAAGTAACTCCAGTGCAGAGAAGGAGTGACAGAAAAAGAGAGCAAAAACCGAAGAAGAAGTAGGAAGCTGCGCCCAAACTGCTGATCTCTCCACGCTCTTATTGTATTTGTGTCTGTGCCTGTGCTGCCAGCATGACCTCGCGCACCTGGCCATACTCCTGTCATTCACCTGGTTGTCCTGTTAGTCTGTAGTGGCTTCATCCTCTGTCCCTCTTTCTCCTTATCCTCATAAGGAAGGAATCACGAGAGCTGCTACGGACTAAAGAGATCTGGCCCACATACACTCACCTGTTCACCTGATCCTGCATGAACTTTTTATAGAGAAGTGAATCATTCTAGACGATATCAATACACTGCTGCTGCTTTCAGAGACTGAAGGGGTGAGAAATCAGAAGCCACATTGTTTATCCAGCTCTTTGTTTGTCGTCAGCTGTGCAAGAATCAGCCTGGAGCGTCAAAACGAGCGGTGACCTTTCACCCGAAAACATCCCACGTATGCTTTCCTTTTTCATTTTTTTTTTAAAATTCTTCTGTTATCCCTCGGAAAATGACAGATGATAGCCATAAATGGAGGAAGAGAAGAGATGCAGGGATGGACAGTGTCACCCCCCCCCCCCCGTTTCCTCTGTTCCCCTCTGCTTTCTGGTAAAACAGACTGCCGCTCCACTCACAGGAGACGTCAGCATGCTTTCTGCTGCTGCTGCTCTTTGATACACATGCTGGAGGAAATTTGACTTTAAATCCCACCTCAGTATCAGTCCTCAGAGACTTCATGTCCACTAATAAAAGGGGGACTGGCGGCGTACGAGACGAAGAAGAAGAAAAGAAGAAGACTTGAGGAATGTGTTTTTATACCTGGGGTGTGGTTGAGATGATTTTGTCTGAACTGTGAGGAGGTGAGACGGAGAGAGAGCGATTTTATCTCCAGCCTCGGCCGTTTTGAGAGGAAAGCCAACAGAGAGACACTCGAAACAACAGGACTTTCCTGGGCTGCTATCTATCTGTCTCCAGGGTTCTGTTCACTTGAATGCGCCTTCTGTGTTTCTTTCTTACTTAACTGTACATCTGCTTTCATCAGTGCCACAAGATCACATACTTTTTGCTGGGTTTTTTTGAGTGTTTTTTTTTTTTTCTCGCACAAATCTCAGTTATTCACTCCTAGCTCCTCTTTATCACATATCTGACAAGCTTGGGTGTATGGTGATGACTGGTGAGGTTCTCAGACAGTTCTGTTGGATGTAAATGCTGAACATGTGACCGTTTGCTAAATCTCACCTGTCAAGCTTTGGATTTCTCCTCATGAAGAAACAGAGCAGATAGGACTGTAGAAAGAGAAACCGTTTGGTGATTTCTTTTTTTGTTGTCTTTCCAAAAGCCAAAATTATCTATAAAGTAAACATCAAACACCATGCCTGGCTAATAAACTACAGTATTAATTTACCATTATGTCCAAAGGCAGGGAGCATGTAATCAGGTAGAAACACTTACTGTTATTCTGGAGGCATTTCCTGAATCCTTTAAGACTTAAGACTTCTTTAACCATCTGGATGGGTAAAGAAAGCTTATTAACCTGTTTATGAATCAGAACAAAAATGGCTGCCAGCCAGCTAACTGGACAGAGAGAGAGATTTTCAGCTTGAGGAATTGATTAAAAATCTTTTTTATCAATCAGCAGAAGTAGGAGTCAGCACAGTGTGTTGTTAAACCACCCTGTGGGTTAATTATCTCAACCTGGATGTGCAGTATGCTAAAGCATTACATCGCTTTGTGGGGTTACGGTTTACATTAGAACATCCGTCTGAATGATGAGCTCTGTCCTGCTGTTTATTTAATTCTGGCTTTTCTTGTAAATATTAAAACCTAAATCTTCCCACTGTGTTGTCTTCCAAGGATTATGTTAGAAAGAAGTCATAATACTGTACTGTCATACTCATGGTGCATTTCAGTTGTATTTGGAAGTGTGTATTTCAGAGTTTCTAGTCTGAAGTTTCAACTGGAATGCCCCTTGAAGTCAGATTTCCAACTTGGAAAGTCAGAGAAACCCCACCCACCCCGACACAAGAAATCAAGATGGCTCCTACTCGCATCAATAGAAGTGAATACTCTAATTTTACTGTTTATAGCAGTTCTTTTTTGATTCACATTAAGTCAGTCATACACATAGTTCTGTTCAGTTTTTATCAGTGGACATGTTGCTGCCCTGTTTGTATGTGCAAAATAGTGCTGCTTTTTGTTTACGTCTGTGTGAAAACAAAGAACCTTTATTTCATGACTGAGAATTTCATTGTAATCTGCGTTGTGTGTCATGTGAGGAAGGTAAAGCTCCACAGCAGGGACAGGACTTAGTGAACGGTCAGATTGTCTCAGCTGAAGGTTTGTCTCGTTTTGACGTCTGTTCATATTAAACTCCACATTTAAAGGAAGGAACCAGGAGTGAAATTGAGATTTAGTCGAGAAAACTCAACCACATCACCTTCTTTTGTCACGAGGATGTTGAAATGTGAATGAGATGACTTAAATCTGTCGTGTACATAATTTTCATTTAATGTAACATTTGGCATTAATCATTGTTATAAGCTATCTTTTCATTGTTTTTGAATGTCTTTTAGTTTTCTATGATTTTCTTGAAATGAAATGCCTTTTTTGAGAACTCACCAAATGGCCAAAGTGTAAAATACTGATATACATTGTTGTAGATAAGAAAAATAACGAGAGCAAATAATGGAAAACAGGAGAGGCGATTTGGAAATATTCACAGTTGTCAATTAAGTTGATACTGAATTTAACTGAGCAATTATCTATGCATTCTTTTGATCTCGAGAAATGGAAAGTCGTAAAAAGCCTTGCATGCCCTTGGGACGGTTGAAAGAGTGACTGTATGTACTGAACAGAAATATTTTTTATTTTATTTATTCTATTTTATAAAGGTATATACTGATTTTATTAGTTGGGGCAAGTAAAGTCTCTTGACTCAGTGTCATTGTCTCAGTCCCTTGTTAAACTCACAATGCTACAACAACAAGCTCCGCTTTGCAGAAAAAAGGCAGATAAAGGAATATATCTTCACCCTGTACAGTGCCCTGAGAGCTGGAGGTCCACTGCTGGTCTGAGGAGGAGGAGGAGGAGGAGGAGGAGGAGGAGGATGGTAACAGCAGTGGACTCCCAGCGTCTCTGTCAAGCTCACACACATAAACAACAACAACAAACAAACACACACACTCCATTTTGCCACAGATGGATGTGTCCGCTTCCGTTTGCTGCTCACTGATTTGTACACTTTATCAATGTAACCAATTGTGAGAATAAACAGCATTATAAAATACACTCTGGTGTGTCTGTGTGTACATTAGGTCTTCAAATAATAATGATTTTTATTGATTCATCTTTTTTTCCCTTTAGTCCCAGTGGTTTTTTGGTTGGGACTGGTTTATTTCATTTGAAGAATTTTCAGAGGTATCGCATGGAAAAAAGCACTTATATTTATCGTAATATATTTAATTAAGTTAAATATATAGGGGAAGGGAATGAAGGCTTGAAGACCTTCCAGGCATTAATGAGATGAAGACATTACATCAAAATTCTTTTTCATATTTTTTTATTTATATCAATATATTTTATATCAATTTTTTTAAATCAATTTTTACTTTTTCACTTTCATGAGCTTCCATCTTACGACATAAAATTACATTGAAATACATTTTAGTGCACAAAATGAAACTTTAAATACCATAATTTCTTTTTTTTTCCTCCTATAATTTACTATGGAAGCCCATTTCTGCTAATGTGATTTTTAAAAAAAAGAAAGATCCTGTAAGTTTTTATAATAATGACTTAGTAGAGGAACTTAATTTTGATTTACTCAGTCATTATTCTGATTTATCAGAAATGGGCTTCCATACTTTCCTGTGTGATCACAGTGATTGCAGCGTCAGAATATGCCAATAATTTAACCAACGTTCTTTATAATCCAGGCAGAAAGATGGAGGATGTGGACGCAGACATGTTCTCAGAGTGGGAGCTCCGAGATCCACTGCTCCTGCTGCGAACAGAGCCGGAGGATGGTGAGGGAGAAATGGGTGGAAGGACAGAATCTGCAGTCTTGAACGCCTCCTCTGGTCGAACCACCGTTCCCCCCCCTGGCCTCCTTTAACGGGATCGCCGGTTTAGCTGCATCCTTCAGTGTTTTCTCTGCTCTTCCCTCAGGCTTTGTGTTTGGTCTCTGCACCTGTTTGGAGGCTGCAGGTGGAGCAGGTGGAGGATGTTTCCCAGCAGAGGGCGGGGTGCTGATCTTGTGCGCGAGGGCTGTGATTGGAGACAAGTGGCTGGATGGTTTTGCAGAGGACATTAATGTCAGCGTGAGACGAGGTATTCGCCTTTGTTTATGCCTCTTGTTGAGTTTTCTCTTCGTTGTTTTCTTCTTGTGACTTTTCGGGTGATGTTTGGAGATGGCGGGAGCCCTGGTGGTTTGCTTTGGTCGCTGTTTGAGCTTCTGCTTGCGCCCTTTAATCCCTCTTCTCTTCTTTTCCTCCTTCCCCTCCTCATCTTCCTCCTTTTTGTACTCCACTTCCTCCTCACTACCCTTCAAGTCTCCCTCACCTTTATCCTCTTCTGAAGGTGCGACATCTGGATCTTCTCCCTGTACGAGCTCCCCTCCTGTCTGCCCCTCTTGGCCGGAGGGGGATGAGGTTTTGCTGGCAGCAGAAGCTGCACGATTCTTCCTGCTTTTCCCCTTTTTACCCGTTTTTGATGGTTCAGGAATTATTCCACCCAGGAGGCCCTTTGCTGCCGCCCTCGCCAGCACATCCTGGACTGTTTCCACCTTAGTGGGATCCGCCTGAAAAAACCAAAGGGCAGTTTAAGGTTTGATGTCAAGATACAACACATTAAAAAAACTGCAGGTCTCCGGGGGAGCTTAACTTAGCAGCAAGGAGATCTATACAACAAGAGATGCAGTCGTAAAGTGACCCTGCAGAGGAGGAGGAGGAGGAGGAGGAGGTGGTGGAGTGAAGAGGATAGATCGCGGGGGGGGGGGGTTTGATGGCTTTTACATCTCCACAGAGCAGGGATGTAATTTGAAAGGCAACATGATAGTTATTGTCCCAAGCCACTTCTCTTTTCTCCTGACTGTGCTGCATTAATGTGCTCTAATTGATTTATTTTGTATTTATTTTGAAGTAGGAGTAAACTGGTGTCTTCATCTACAGTTAAATTTAAGAGTAAAAGTCTCCTGTAAGCTTCTCTCTCTCCCCCGTCCTCCCCCCTCTGTCTGAATCTTCACATATTCTCTAATGAAAGTTGAATGATGTTCAGCGCGCTGCTTTAAAAAACTGCAAATGCATCTTTTATTCACTCTTCAGTCTTTAATCTGCCTGGTTTTCATTTGTCTTTATTTGACAGCTTTATATGCTTGGAATCGTTTATAAGCTTCAAAACTTAATTATGCTGCCAAAATGAGAGTTTGTCATAAAATGTGGAAGACTACATGGTGTACTAGAGAGAGGCATGACTGATAGCAGCCTGTCAGATCAGTATAACAGATCAGTGCTTTTTGGATGGATGGATGTTTCTAATGAAGACGTCTGTTTTCTTGTGGCTGTTGGGTCGGCTGTTCTGATGACACTTTACACAGACATTCATGGTCCCCAGAGGATGAACATTATCTAATATATTGGTAACTTTGAGCCTCTCCTGTCCTTTCCATTGAAGCTACCATGAAATCTTTCCCACCAAATTAGTTCTTTTACACAAGTTTTGAGGAGAGCCATTGTTACCAAGGATGCATAGTCAACAGAGGATATTGCACAGTGCATAACAGAACCTGGGCTGCAGTTGAATACTCCTATTTTAGGAAGGCTCCTAACTGACCTGGAAGTATCTCAGTGGCAGCCATGATAAGGGCTGGTCCAATTCTCTAAGTGTTAAGGAAATTAAAAGGAGCTTCAGTGTTTCCTAACTTATCTCCTTTTACATAGGACACACTGGACCTTCCTTTACCAAATTAAATTACCAAATTAAATTAAAGAGAGAATCCCGTCCCACAATTCCTTGCAGCAGCAGTGTTTAAAGCGACGCATCTTTGTAGTTTCATCGCAGCAGATCCACGTACATGTAGACACAACATGTTCAAAGTCACTTAAATCACCTTTCTTCCCCATTCTGATGCTCGGTTTGAACTTCAGCAGGTTGTCTTCACCATGTCTGCATGCCTAAATGCATTGAGTTACTGCCATGTGATTGGCTGATTAGATATTTGCGTTAACAAGCAGTTGAACAGGTGCACTAATAAAGTGGCCTGTGAGTGTATTTGAAGTTAACAACAAGGCTCACATGTGTGAGTCTTTCCAACTACTGGATAGACTGCTGTGATATTTTCTCCACAGATTTATATCTTCCACATGATGAACTCTAATCACTTTCCATTTAGCGCTACCAACAGGTCAAACTTTTTGTCCGATGCTCTGGTTTATAACTAATGACATTCCCCATCAGCCTCATTTCTTACTTTAACACCACAGAGTCATTTGTAAGCTCAAATTTTTAATTATGCTGCCAAAGTTTAAGTTTGTGATGAAATGGGGACGACATAAGCGGGAGGTATGAAGAATGGAAGCCTGTCAGACGTGTTTAATTGATAACATTTTAGATTTTTTTCAACAGATTTTGGACACACAGCTCCCAGATTTCAGGATGACTTGACTCTCTCTGTCTCTCCACACTGTCATGTATCTGTTTCAGATCCCTCTGTCCACCAGCAGCACTAGAGTGGAGCCATTCATCTGAACCACCTCAGAAGTGTCAGTGTAACTGAATCTGCAGCAGCCGCAGCTCTGATGTGATTCGATTCACAGAGAGAGTGAAGTGAGTGTCGATCTAATTATACACGACCATTAGATTTTAAATTACTGCACTGCCACTGGAAAGGTGAGCACAGGATCTGCCCCTGTGTATGTATAGGAAAGATTTAAACCCACACAGGCTCAGTCGCCTCTCTGCACCATTTTTTTTTAGCTGAAGGGGATCAAAGGAGCAGCGTCTCATTTCCTCCTGTTGTATTTTTCTTCGTTTTATGAGCTAGAGCAAGAGGGAAGAAAGAGGAGGGGGCACATAGATGGAGCAATGGGGTGATGCAGCAAGACCAGAGGGGTGGAGGGAGGGAGGGACGATACAGAGAATTATCAATTCATCTTTGCTCTAAAGTAGTGAAATGTTTCAGCGGCGCGGGCGTATTTCATCTTTAACTTGTCTCTTTTTTATGGAGTATTGGAATAATGCTGCAGTGTTTCAGGCAGCGGTAGCGTGTGTGTGTCAAGTGTGTGTGTGCAGACAAGCAGAGCCGGCCGACCTCCCAGCAGACAGACAGTAAAAGAGTGCAGTCTCAGCACTACTGGAAAGTCTCGACGCAAAGCAATCACACACACACACACACACAAGCACAAACTCAAAAAAACTCCTCAGTCTCCAAATACAACCTTGCCCTCTACATTTCTCTCACCTTTCAATCTCCACGCCTCACACTCTCTCTCTCACCTGTCGGGACAGTCGGGCGATGAAGCAGCCGTTGGTGAACTGAGACGGTTCGAGCCTGAAGAACTTGGAGTCTGCTGCGTCTCCTGACTGAGAGTCAACGGTGAAAATTGGGCCGTTCACCCTGAGAGAGAAGCACAGCGGCAGGTGAGACTGCAGAGGAGTTATTAACATTAATTCATCATTGCCACATTAATTCAGGGAAGTATTACAGAAGTATTACACACAAGAGTTGACAGTTTTAGGAAATTACACCAAGGTACCATAAATAACTTTGACAACCATTTATCATTAAACTTCCTTTTTAAAAATCTACCTCATATGGCACCTTTAATATTTAGTTTTCAGAGTGAAATATCTGAAAAAAAATAAATAGTGGATGGACTCAGATGAGTTTTAGTACAGATATTCATGTTCCCCAGAGGATAAATCCTACCGATTCTGGTGATCCTCTAATTTTTCATCTAGCACCACTGTGACGTTGATATTTGTGTTTCTAGGTAAAATGTCTCACAACTATGAGACAAATTGCCATGAAATTTGGTTTGGATATCTCTTGTACCCTCTAGTGCCACTAATTTTCGCTTATTCTGTGAAATATCTTTACATTTTCTTGAAATCGGCACACAATTTGGTACAGACATTCATGAGCCCCCCAGGATGAAATGTAACAACTCTGGTGATCGCTTGGCTTCTCCATCTAGCTCCATCATCAGGTGACCTTTATGACTTAAAGGGGAAATGTGTAAGATTTAGTGCCATCTAGTGGTGAGAATGCAGGTTGCAGCCGACTGAATTCCGTTTCCCCTGAACTCTCCAAGCATGTCGGAGCATCTACGGTGGCTGTCAGGGGATAAAATTGCGTCAACTACCGCATTAACAACTATATCAAGAAAACTAAATATTTTATTTATGCTATTTACCTGATTTATGTGCCCTCACTGTATATTTAGATATTGTATTTAGTTGTTTGTCTGTAAAACTATAGGTAATAGCTGACATGTAACAGGCTGTGAAGCTGTGATGTCAACGAAAAAATGTGAAAGGCCCTATATAGAGCCACTGTTTGGTTCAGTTTGTCCATTCTGGGCTACTGTAGAAACGTGGCGGCGCAACATGGCAGACTCCTTGGAAGAGGACCTGCTCCCTATGTAGAAATAAATTGCTCATTCTAGCAAATGAAAACACAATAATGATTAGTTTTACGCACTAATAAAAATGTCTTTGTAGATTATATTCAATTTCTCCCAACAGATCTTTGTAAATGTTACACACTGGACCTTTGATACCTGCAGGACTAATGTCACTCCCATCAATTAGCCAATGTTAGCATGGTTGTAGGTTCTTACTCTTGTTTCTTGATGCATTTGTCAGCACAATGGTCATTCATAACTGTAGATATAAGTAGACAGAGGAGTTAGATGATTATAATAGACAAATAGATGAGCATGTTTATGGGCCCCTGCACTGCCAGCTGTTACTGTTGCTTCCTGTATACTATACATCTGGTGTAATGGCCCTCAGCAATAGACATGTTAGGAAACGCTGGTTAACAATTCTCAGTGGACCAAACACTGTAAATATCATTAAAATATGTAGATGGTGTGCTGATTCAACCTTTATTCACATTAAAAATTCTTGGTGAAAAGCTGTTTAAGGACGTGAGGTACTGTGTACATTTGCACTCTCTGCCATTTTAAGTGGAGTGACCACTTCTTCCACAGCTGGATGGAAACCAAAACAGCTTAACAAGTGAGGCCCAGAGCCATATTCTTTTAGGAAGGCCAGAACTTACTTATGTTGTTTTAATGAGTTTTGTGAGCTTAAAATTTCAGGGTTTTAAACAGGTGTAGTGAAGTGTGAGATTTTAAAGAACACAAACCCATTAATGACGTCATGGTGTACCGACAAACCCTGGAGTACAGCTCTACATCACTGTAAAAACAAGACTCTCATCTGCTGTTTAGTCACTCTTTAAACATAAAAGAAACTATTGTGCTCTGAATTATTTTTTAGAACAAATTAGAAATTTACAGGAAACTGACATGGAAATCTGTGAAACTTAAATGCCAGCAAACTTTTTAATTCTACAAATATGAGCTGCATCTTTACACAATTAGTTTTTGGGGTAATTTTTGGCTACCCTACCCTGCTCTGTTGGTAAATCAGGCTCCTCACAATGGGCTCACTGCAATGTTACGCTTATAGCTTAAGGAGGCCAAAAATATCAGGAAATAAAAAGGCAATGACACAAATACTGTAACTGTAGAGAAGTAGAAGTAAGACTAAGGAGTAGAAAGAGTTTTGATTGAAAGCTGCTTTTTTATATGCAAGTAAAGGTGTTTGGTGGCAGTGTTTCCTCTGAGTGTGTGCTGTAAACACACAGGTGAAACAGCTGCTGCACATCAGTGAGTTGATAAAAGAGCTTGTGTGACTAAAGATAATGATATTTTGATTTTTCTTCAAGAGGATGGATGGCAGAAAATGAC
Organism: Lates japonicus; assembly: GCA_033238685.1. Lineage (NCBI taxonomy): Eukaryota > Metazoa > Chordata > Actinopteri > Centropomidae > Lates > Lates japonicus. The sequence goes on along the minus strand of BRZM01000099.1, from coordinate 1,596,920 downwards.
TTCTGTGGAGAAGCAGGTGTGAAACAGACTGAAATTTTCTCCACCCCATTCACCCCCGACTGTAGGATTAACTACCGTCCCCACGGCAACCGCAGCCGATCCTGTATATTGTCATTGGCCTGGTGGCTGTAACTTTATACACACTTGAACATAGACACACAGTGTTACACTAGACTGTCCCATGACATACAGCATCACAAGCCAACAAAACTGACTTACTGTACTTAATGTACCTCTGTTCAGTACAATTTATAAGTTGTTTTAGGTGCTATAGGCCAAGAGATTAGGCTTTTTTAGATTAAAGCCATAAAGGTTGGTTTTTATTTAATGACATCTTGTTTGAACTCGGTGAAAAGAGCCCCCTTGACGGATGAAAGAGTACAATAATATGACAGAATCTCAGTGACAAGCGAGAGTGCAATTACTTGGCTTCAAAGTAAAAGTCCTTTTGAGGAAAGTTTTCATGCGGGTGTGTGTCGCTGTCTGTCACAGGGAGGTGGGGCAGAGGAAACTGGGTCTAAACACCTTCAGCTTTGTGCTGTCTTTCTTTTTAAAAAACCCTTATTGCTTTATGTTTGTCCTGCAGGGGAATTAGTTCACAGTTTGAGCCTGTGGACAAGTAATGAAAACTCTGATTGCATAATTAAATACTTAACAGCCAGAGACCTAATACCTGCACAAAGAGAGAGCAGGTGTGTGTGTGTTTACCTGAAGGGCAGCAGTTTGGGGTGAGTGTGTGTTTTTTCTAACACTCTTTTCACCAGCTGTTCATTTTCCTCTGGGTACACTGAGCGTGTGCAGTAGACCACTGTCTGAACCTTTGGGACTGACAGACAGAGAAAAAAGGACTGAATAAAATTAACAAATTAAACATTTAAACCTCCTCCTGTTCTGCAGGCAGGTGTGTAAAAGACAGACAAGTGTGTTTATGTGTGTGTTGTACACTCACAGGTCAGAGCGTGCGCTAATAGTCGTGTCTGCTGGGTGGCCATTGTGTGTATTTTATGCTGGGATACAGAACCGTGAGACAAGTCCGGTAACAGATCCCAGTCTGTCAACAGAAAGAAACTTATTTAGCATTTAAAATCATATTTGAGAAATTTAACGCAAATACACTACCTTTTCCACCCCCTTTCCACTTCCTCTGTCCACTGAGTGTTGATTTTGTTAGCATTTTTAATTTCTCCTAGATTTTTGGGATCAGTAGGGCCTGATAAGTATAAAAACTAAACCATGTCTTTGAACAGGAAGTAGTTTTTGGCACATGAGGTCAATGGGTTTATTTTACTGTATGGCAGTTTATTTCAGACAGCTTAAAAAAGCAAATATGAATGGTAATTTCCTGGTGTCATATCAAGGAACAAATGTTACTGAGCATAGAAAACAAGTTTCAACCATAACATTTAATTAGGTCTTGTTCCTCTTGTACTTTAATCTTGATCTGAGCTGTAGAATTTGTTAACAGAGATTGCCACCATCTTGTTTTTACAAGTGTCAGCTAACGAGGACAACAGGTCTAAGTTTAGCTAAATGAAGTATAAGATGCAGCAAACCCAAAATGTGATGTCCCCATATGAGGACGCAGAGTCTCAGGAGATTGTGTGACAAGTCTGTAAGGATTCACTTCTCGGGGCTCAGGGTGGACACTTATCTGAAGTTACATACCACCATGTTCACTGTGGATGGTGGGCACAGGGTCATTGAGGGCCGAGGATGAACACCGAGGCAGCACTATGATGACCTTTAACCTCTGCACGGTGGCGTCCCACTCATTCAGACCGTTGAATGCCTCTGACAGGACTCGCACATCTACAGTGGAGGATGTGGAGCGTGAACATCAGCAGGTGATTTATTCAACAGACTTTATTTTCTCCTCATTACTCACTCTTGATGTCCATCTCTGTGAGCAGTGCGTGAATCTCCTCCACCTGTGCAGAGGTGTGATCAGCTCCACACAGCAACACTCGACCGGAGCGGTCAGTGGCTGCGACAGCTACATGAGCCACGGTCACGGCTGAGAAAGACCCCACCATCAGGACGTCACCCTTATCGAACAGGAGGGGGCGTAACACACTTACTGCCACGCACACACTCCTGTCCTGTAGAGACACACACATGCACAGGTGCACATGCATTATTCACACAAGCACTTATGACTGCACTTATTAACAAAATTGTCCCCTCTAACATTGGATGCCAATCAAGCTAATTTTGAGGCTAACTTCACATAAGAGGAATATGAGAAGAAATCAAGCAAGAGTAAAATAAAAAACAGCATTAAAGTTTTATTCATGAGTCTGAGAAGAACTACTAGCCAACAAATGAAATAATTAACCACATTTCCTTATATTGATTTAATTAAGCAACTTCCGGTGAGTTCTGGGGACTTTTGTTTTCTTTAAAACCACAAATTTTGGTCTTTTTCTTCTTTCAAATAAAATAGACCTAGAGACAACCAATGTTCCTGTTACATCATGAACAGAAATTTATGTTGGTAGTGCGTTTTATTTTTGTAATTTCCGTGTTTTTGCCTACTGGAAACAATTTAGTGTGACATACGTGGGTGCTAAGGGCAACCAGGGGACACATCACCTCCCCCTCAATACATCCATCAATACATGTTCAATTATAAACCTTTCTGTGTTGAATTAGTTGCGTACCATAAATTAAACAAAAGAAGAAGAAACTTCACACGTGTATCTGTGTACACCTGCGCACAACTTCCGGTAAAAACAAAGAGCGGACTGATAACAGGTGAGCACTGCGACATTGCGTTGTTGGGAGCGCGTCGCGTGTTGTACTTAAGTTTATTATTTCAGAAAAAGTTTGTAGAACTTCTTTATAATGGAAAACCGGTGTCACGAAGCTGCTTATCGCGCGTTTGTGTTAATGTACATCCATGCTTTTCAGCTTCCACAAGCACAAGAGGCGGGTCGTTAACTGCTACGTCACAAACCATGGATGAAATACTAAGGTAAGATAACACGGGCTGCGGCTGAATAGCAAAATAAACTCTTTTCCCAACCGTTTTTCCTTGACCTCGATGGAAAACGTCATGAGGTCAAGGAAAGACGTGAAGGAGAATTAATAAGGAAATAGGAAAGAGAACTGCTGTATTTAGAGAATCTGACTGCACTTACACTAGGCGTTTTTGTTTAAACCAGCTCTATTTATAACACATGGAAGACGCAGAGTGACAGACTCAGTGCTGTAGGCTACAATTCAGTAAGGCCTCCTGACCAACACTAATAATATAACATGAAAAGAATATACAAGTTGAGAAAGTTGAGCCAGTAAAATAGCGTTAAAAAATGAATTGTGCAAGGGTCCACAGACAATCTTCTCTGGTATTTTCTAATTTGTTTATTTTTTGAACTAACTCTCCTTAACCAGGAGAGTTTCATGTGCAGTCCCATCGTTGAAAAGCTGCACCTTTCATTCAACTAATGTTCCCTTCTCTCTAAGTGAACATAACACTGCAGCTTCTGAGGTACAGGACTGTAAGACTTTGGGAAGTTTGTCTGATTTCTCAGAAACAGAAAATCATGTTCCAGTTCACTCTTGTTATGCAGGTGTCCAACAAACCAGAAGTACCATCGATATTCAAGCATTTATACAGTGAAGAGAGAAAGACAGTGACTAATACTGAATATTTAATTGAAGTAAATTTTATTGAAGCCAAATTAAAATGTTTGAGTGGCGGCCAGAAATAGAGACCCAACATTCCCCCAAGAGCAAGCACTTGTGGCAACAGTGGCGAGGAAAAACTCCCTTTTAACAGGTAGAAACCTCAAGCAGAACCCGGGCTCTTGGTGGACGGCCATCTGCCTCGACCGGCTGGGCTGTGAGGGAAAGAGAGAGAGAGGGAGGGGAGAGAGAGGAGGGCAGGGGTGAGGGTGGGGGCTTGAGAAAAGTTGAGGGGGTTGAGAAAGGTTGGGGGTGTTAGAGGTGGAAAGAGGAGAGAAAGGGGGATGTTGGAGGGAGTAGGGAGAGAAAGGGGAATAGGGTAGGGGTTTGAGAAAAGAAATTGGCTGCAGCTTAAGGAGGAGGAAGCGGCAGCGTGGACAGGTGCATGGACTGCAAATTGGCCGCATCCAAGAGGAAGTTTTGGACAAAGTCGTCTTCTCTTTTTCTTCTTTTCATTTGTTCTAGAAGAAAAAAGAAGCAACATCAGTACAAAAGCAAAAATAAAAATACAGTTCAACAAGAATGCAACAGTGAGCAGATGTCTTTAAGTCAGGAACAACTAGACTTGTTGTTTGGTCCTGAGAAGGTTTCATTACCCTTTGAGAAGATGTTGCAGAAAGATGCTGCAGAAGCCGTTTGTCTTAGTCTCCTCTTCTTCTTGGATCTCACTAGTAGTAGTCTCAACGGTGGGTCCTCTGTGATGGAGGATGTTGCCAGAGGAAGCGGGACTCCTGTTTAACTCTTTTAGCACCTTGCAGTTCAATTAGATCCTCCAGTGAGTAACAGATCCTTCTCCTCTGCCTGAAACACCTCCTCCACACAGATTCATTTTTCTTACAGCCTTCACGTCCTGTGGCTGGTGTCTCTTCGTTTATGTTAGGTTCCAGCCCTTGTTTGACTAACCCTCCTTTTGATCACGGCGCCTCGTCGGTAAGGAGGATTTTATGGTGAAATAGCTCCTGCCAGAGTCTTCTTAGCTGCTTTGTCCTTTGACACCTGGACATTGGCAGGGCAGTGGCGATCGAGGACTGTTCATCCAGTGAGGCTTGTATGGCCGCAAGGAGAAGGACCGGGTGACCACTTCAAGTACCTCAGTCGCTATAGCCTCTGTGAATTCAAGTGAAATCCTAACAAGGATATCTGTCGATGATATTACAGACAGCCTGGCTGAAGGAGCTCTCCACACTTCTCTGGATGTCATAAGCGGGTCTTCAGGGTGACGTGCCAGATGTGGTGGATGACTGAGCGGTGACTCCAAGACATTTTAATGACTGAGTCTGGGGTGAACTAACAAATCACGCACATGTGTCAATCAGCTTCTCCTTCACATCTTGATTGAAGCGCCCTCACTGACTTCCCTCCATTGCCTAAGAAGAGAACAGACACAAGGTGAAACACAGAAATAATGCACTCATATGTTATAAATGTATTCAAGTGTCACTAGAGTTTCAGTGGGAAAATAAATGACCTACTCTTCAGTGAGACCCTGGAAGAATCTCATTATCATGGAGACATGGTGGAGAATTCACTTGACGACTGTCTGGTCCTGCTGCTGCTTCATTTCCTCCTGGGAAACCACAGTACGTCCATCCTCTTCTGGGGGGGGTCCTGATGGTGTGCCATGACCCTCGTCATCCTCAGCCTCTGCAGGTCTCACCTCGACAGGCTCAGCAAACAGTTCTTCAAGCGAAAGACTCAGCTCGGGCACTCCTGTGAAGCTGGTGCGACCTTATTTCTCTGCCTCTTGCCAAAGTGTTTTTTCTTCCGCCAGTCTTCAGTGTTTTGAAGATGGTTGTGCTGGCTGGTCTCTTGGCTTTGGCCTCAGTCTCCAGTGTCCTGATGGCCTGCTCAATGGCGTGGCTGACAATCCCCTGTTTGCTGCCTCATAGATGAAAGCTGGGGGTGCGTGGAGGAAGCAGAGGAAGCTGCCGTCTTGCTTTCCTCTGACCTGCTGGAGAGTCGGGTGGATGATCCTGTCTCAGGATCCTGACTTCCCTTCTTTCTTTATCTTCTCCTCTTTCTCTGAAATAGGGTTTTTATGGTCTGTCCATCAGCCTTGGATTGTGTCAAAGTCTTCCTGGTCTTTGATGGGCAGAACTTGAATTGTCTGCACGAAGTCTGACTTGATGTTTTCAAGGCCTGAGAGCAGCTGTCCACCAGGTCAGGGGTAAACACCTCCCCTCAGTGTCGGCCAGCAGCCCTCAGGACCTCATCATGTCTCATCTCCTCCTGGAAATTGGTTTTGTGCTTATCAGCCAGCAGTTCACCCTGAGACTTCATCCCACCTGTTTGGGTGGCAAACAAGCTGATGGAGTCTTCTTGTTCTCTGTCACTCTCTATGGTGTCCTCTTCATCCATAGACTGCTCACCAGGACTGGAGCACAGGTGTCGATCTGAAGCCCTTTTGACCTTCTTGCTGCTTTCTGCCAGTGGCTCTTCCACCAACTTCAAGCTTGTTCATGATGGCATAGCAACTGGTTTCTGCTGCTTTGCTGGCTGATTTGGTGCTCTCCTGGGAGTCAGGTGTAACTATCACCTCAGACATAGCTGGAGAGACAACTGGCCGGTGACCTCTTGATCTAGACTGTTCCCGATGCTCAGCAAACACCTGCCGCATAGTGAAAAAATTTCTCAGGTAATTTACTGGACCCTCTGTTGGGCAGAGAGAGACAGCTGGTCCATCGTTGTTGTATCCTCCAGGCGTGGCATGCTGGTCTGAATCCCAGCGGTGAACATTTTGCAACAGCTCACTGAGGATTTGCAGCAACCTGTTCAATGGCGTCTGAAACAAGAAGTCAGCGATCTACTCTACAGCTTTGTCCATGCTGCTTGGAGTGGTGTCCTGGTGGGGAAATACACATTTTCTATGTTTATAAACTGTGAACTGTAAAACTTATTTGTTTTGACTCAATAACATTTGTGCTTTATATGACATACAAATTTGACAACAAAGATTACAACAGGACATTACCACTCATGCTTGATTTTCACCTTCTAGATGCTTATCATTTCAATGAGAAACAAAAAGGTGTTGCTATTTGTAGCCTGTTAGTAAATGTTAGCAGAGTTTCACAGGCCAACAAATTGTGACACTGTTCCTACTGACAAAATGAGACATTTCTAGTTTGGGTATAGAGTAACATTTAGTTGCAGTACTGAACAATCATAAGATTTTTAGCTGTGTTGCGGTCATTCGCAGTTTTGTTTTTGAATGCCCATGCACGGAAACTTTAAATAAACAGTTTATATGCTGATGACTTAATTTTGTTACACAGTAAAATAAACCCATTGTCCCAAATTTGTTGTTCTTTTTCAAAAGCTTCTTCCTGTTCAAAGACATGATTTAGTTTTATACCTCTCGATTATACCCCTAAAAGGCTGGGAGAAATTATAAATGCATACAAAAACATGGATCTTAGTAGGATATCCTTACCTGTCTCTCTTCAGACATCTTCAGATACGAGGTTTTCTTACTTTGTCTCTTCTTTGTCTTTTCCTCTTTTCCTTTTTGTCGTTTTTTGTTCAGAGTCTTGTCGTATGTTTTTCTCTACATTGATGGTTGTACTTGGATAAAAATACTAGAATCACTTCACTGGGAAATAAAACTGAACTCTGAGTTGAGAGAGTACTGTGTTTGTAGGGTCTGTGTTGTCACAAATTCCTCTAATCTATCTGTGTTCTAATAGGAGAACTCTCTTTGATCGAACAGTTCTGTGTTCTAATAGAATGTCCATCTTTACAGCAATTTATCTATGAATATATATATTTATTTAATCTATTTTCTATGTGTTTAGTCTCATTGAGCTTTTAATGCAGAGGTGGAGGTTTTCAGCCATAAAAAGTAAAAGCTCTGTGCTGAAATTACATCAAAGTAAAATACTCAATTAGTAAAATGTATTAAAGCATCAAGAGTAATAGTACTCAATGCAGAAAAAATCCCTGTGAGGTGTGAGAAAACAACTCATCAAAACAACTAACCAGCTGTATATTACATTAAGGCTCACATTAAAATTCAGTGACTTGGTAGATTTCAAAGTAATACAAAATCTTTTTATAAGACAAAGAAGTCACACTAGAAAGTGTCTGAAAGTGATTTTATGGGAATAAATACTCCAAGGAAGCAATGGGTGACACAAAAAAAAATCACTGTGAGTTTAAGTTAGGTAGTTTCACTAGCTGCAGCTTCAGTCTATACCTTTCAGTCTGATGGTAAAAATCTGTCATGGGCTAGTTAGATGGACCCAGAAGCAAACTTAGAGGCAGAGAAAAGGTTATTGTTGTTTTAATGAAGACTGATATGAGGGGAATGGTAAGGGGCGATGAAGGGAAGGCAGCTTGGAGGCTGGCAGGTGAGGGGGGGGTAAAATGTTACATCATAGTAAGCACTGAGGTGTTACAGAGATGCACCAGCCTACAAATTGTATCCTCAAAAATTCTAAAAATGTCCATAAAATTGCAACTTACATTGAAATATATTTTAAAATAATCGCAATATGATTATTTTTTCATGTTCTTCAGCCCTAGTGATTCCCCAGCCCCTTACATTAACCATCACAACTTGGTGCCAAACTCCAACCCTTACCCTTAACCTAAACTAACAGTAACCTGAAACCTAAAACCAAGTCTTTTCATTCATTCATTCAACCTTTATTTAATTCTCTGGGGATACACTGAAGTAAAAAACAGGTTTGTGAGGTTTGTGATGGTTTGGTTTTAAAACGGTAATAAGATATCAAGTTTTTTATAGTGTGTTAAGGAGTTTGGGGCATTAAAACAAAAGACCGGGTTTCTCTGTTTCTCTCACCATTTGAGCTAGTTTGAATAGTCCTAAAGTTGCAGTGTAAGGTGGTAATTTTCCGATTGGAAGACCAACCTACTTTGAGGATAAAATAGTAATAAATCTGAGGACAGAATGATAGTCTGTATCAAGGGATTTAAGAGTGAAGGGTGGAGCATCTTTATAAATTATGTCTCTCTAATCCAACACAGACATGAAAACTGCTTCAACAATCTTTTTTTTGCAAAACACAGGGAATCAGGTAAAAAAAAAAAAAAAACAATTTTGAGGCACGGTTTGCCAACCAGGTTGTTTCTCACAAGTCTGTACGAGTCATTCAAGTCATGTAGTCTGTAGTAGTCTGTAGATTTTAAAGTGTTTTAGTAGTTTTTACTCAAGAAGACTGATAAATCCTTGTACTTCCTCTACCTCATCAGGACTGTGAAGTACTGTCTTCTAAAGTGATCTTCAAAAGCCTGTTTCTCACTTGTAATTTTACCTGTTTTTAGCTCGATTGCACACCTGACTATCCACGCAGATCTCTACCTGTATGTTCAGTACACGTGTGGCAGCGAGGCTGCTGTGCTGGAGCAGAGCGTGAAGCTGCTGGGAGAAGACGAGTGTGTCCAGACAAAGAGAGTCCCTGCAGAACGTTGAGTCCTTGAGGTTAGTTGTGTCAGTCACTTCACACAAGCCGGCGCTTTGCATCGCCTTGCACACGTCTTCAACACTGCAGAGTACAAGCCACAAAACGTGTTTTATTTGAGACACAACCTGTAGTGTTGTTACATTAGTAATCTATTTAGTTCTACAGAGACAGCCAGGAATGCTGAACCTTTATACGCCCCACTGAACTTGATCAACCATTAACCTTGTACCACAACAACATGCACCATCTAATCCCAGCTGATTAATACCTGAATAGACAAAATGTGGGGTCTTGAGTATGAGGTAAAGTATGAGGTAAAGAAGAAAGGTTGAAACTATCATTTTAACTCTCGATTTATACCTGTAGCCTACCTGGCCTTGAGTGTATTGACCCACGCATACTGCGGCAGACGTTTTGCTCTGTGCTGTTTGGTCCTGACGGGATCAGACAGAAAACAGGAGACGCTCTGTAGGTTCTGTTTCACTCTGCAGCGAGCAAGAGATGCTGCTAGCTTGGTCTTACACCTGCAATAAACACACACGTACACACATATAGCATTTATACTTTATAAACTCTAAAATACATGTTAACACCTGACACCTACAAACACACCTGTGCAGACTACTCTCCAGGTCCCTGACTTCCTGTAGAGGCTCCTCTCCTTCCATCGTTGAACGTTCACGCAACAAAAACCTTCGGTCCTGGAGGTCAAACAGCATCACCATCGCTAATGGCAACAAGTCGGGAGACTGCAAAACATCAACACTTTCATTATAAACACCTGTCTCTTTAGCTGCTAAATGGTCCACTGTGTTTACTAGCTAATTGCTAATGTTGTTGTTTGGGGCTTGGCAGCTAACATAGAGTCAGTTTTTAGAGATTTGTTGCTGAAAACTGTTGCTTTGTTGTGTCTGGAAACACAAGCGCCAATGAGAGCTGTGAGACTCAACCAGTACATTTAAAAAACCAAAACAATGAGGTGAAAGATGCTAAAATGTAGGGCTTAGGGGAACTGAAGAGAAGAGTCAGGTGGTGATTCTCTGCATGTCTCCTTTCATATCCAAGTAGTCAAGTGATTGATTGTTAATGTTAAAATATTGATTATAATTGCCTTAAGGAAAACAGAAGACGATAAGCAAATCTTTTCTCAGACTTTCCTTTCTTTATCCTTTCCCTTAACCTCTTTTTCTCAGGGTGTGTGTGTGTCCGAGTTAGAATATGTATGTTGCAGTAAAGGTGTGTGTAGAATAACAAAGAGCTGTGTAGCAGTTTTTATAGTCACACTTGCAGACTAACGACCTGTCAGCCTATTCTCTATGTTTCACCCATCTCTCAATAAAGTCATCATTTACACACACACAGACACAGACACAGACACACACACAAGCTAAGTGTGTCTCTTTGTCCATGTATGTGTCATTGCACAGTGTTTTATAGTGTCATTTACAGTCTCCCAGTAGGAGAGTGCGTCTGTCTCTCTCCTGTATGCATCATTTGCCACCTATAACCAGCCAGACTACGCACAGATCTGAATACAAATGGCCTTTAACTGCATCCCCGTCTCCCTCGCCAGCATTTTACCATATTCTGATGGAGCACACTCATATGGACAGAGAGAGGGAGAACAGATACTTCATTTGATGACAGATAAGTCTTAGACAGTTTAACAGTCACAGGAGGAAGTGCTGAAGTGTTTTTAATCAGTTTTAGGTTTGCGACCACTCATGTCAAATCTGGTATCACTCACAATATGCTGAGAGGTGTGGAAGCAGCTGTCAGTGATGATGTCCTCAAGTAAATCTTGGTCTAGAGGATAAAAAAACAATGTTGTTAATGGACTGTTGGGAGTTCATGTGATATCCAGCCATGCCATCACAGATATTTACTACCACCACAGAAGAAATAAGGTGCATGTAGTTTTGTTTGTGCTTCTCATAACAGTTAAAAGTGACATTTAAATTAATTTAATTAAAAACTCAGTAGTCCCCTTTACAGTCCTCACTGTCAGCAGGTTTCACAGGGAGTGTTTTATTTGTAGAAAGTGGTTCCTGTGATGGAGATTATCCTTTTTTTTCATAGTATTTGTAATTCTATGAGTATATCGATATTTATGCTTGTGCATCATGGGAGAATTCACAGGCCTGCAGCTCTTGGCAGCTGTGGAAATCAGTCCTGGCCAGCAGGTACACCGGCTGTCCTTTGTTTGATGGTATACTGAGCACTAAGGTTATTTAACAGATGTTGAATATTACGATTTCTGATTGATTTATGAACGTAATTGTGTTATAGTGTATGTAGATATTAAGTTGGCCAGATGGTGTATATATGTACTGTATGTGTGAAGTGAACCTCAGTGGGAGGGTATTTAAGATCTCTGCTTGAGTCTCGTTTGTTCATGTTTAAAGGCCAACATGATAGCTCCAATGAAAACTATTCACAGAAAAGTCTGTAGATCAGAGTAACCGGGACATAGTTTCTGAAAAGAGCTATTAAAGCAGTCTTCATTGATTTTTTGGCCACTTGGGGGCATTAGAACAAGTTGAAAGGACAACACTGACATACAATTGTTACCTACTAAAGTTGACATGGCTAATGTGTTAGCAAACTATTGCCTGGTTACACATCCAGCAGTGATGGATCATTTTAAGTCATGTTTCTCACCATCTGATGAGTGTAAGCCCAATATTCACTCTCTTTTTAGTCCTAGTTTGCTCGCTACCAACACCTGAGGGAAATATCTGGCTGTTCAGCTTCTAAACGTTCATGAGCTAGTCGCTAATTGTGTCTGTCTGATGTTTAATGCGAAGCAGGAAATGTACAGTGGGTTTTCAAAGTTTTGTTCGGTGAAACCAGTGAACCAAAATGAAATAAAAAGGCATGCCAGAAAACCAAAACAATGAGCAGTAAGATGCTGAAACACTCTGCAGAGCTGGTTCATCGCATCACTACAGGTGACTCCTTTTACAATATGTGTGATCATTTGACTCATTATATATAATATAAAGAACTATCTCAGTCCATTCACCTCCATTGTATTGAGCTGGTAGGACTGATCAGTATCTCCAAACCTGACCAAATAAAATCAAAATGAACTGTATGGTTACAAACCAGCCACCTCCTACAGGTGCAGGCAGACACTGTATGTAAACCGGTGTGTGTGGTGACTGTATGAGTGTGTACATGCACCTCCTTATCACCTTCCATACAGACATCTGCACCTCCAGCTCAAGTAATTTGTAGTCACATGGAGAGAAGAAATGTGTGACTATATACGGTTTAATCTACAGTCTGCAGTTGAAGCTGCTATTCAGAAGTGAATATTGGAGTTGACACATGCTCTAGCTCCACTGCTATTCATTATAGAGATAAGGCTGCCTTATAAGAAGTGACTAAGGTCTGCAGAGGTAGCAGTCAAATTAATTTCTCCCTGACTTTATGTCTAACCATCGGTCTGTCCTCTCTGTGCAGGGTGTGTGGTTGAACCTCAAAACTAAGATTAGCTTTAACTGCTAGTTGATGTCAGTAATTCACACATGGAGTAATCGTACATTTGAGTGTGTTGAAGGCGAGCTGGTAGGCCTGTCTCTGTGTGCTTTTGTCTCCGCTGCTCTCGGGTGGCAGCGGTGTGTCCGTTTTCTTTCCATAATGCAGAAGTTGAAGTGCGATTGGCTTCTCCTCGCGCAGCTGCTGGAAAATGGCTGATGCCTGCAGATAGGCCTGATCTGATGGAGGGGAGGCTGCAGGGAGAGGGGGGGAAGGGGGGGACGATTGGAGAGGCGATGTGAGGAAATGTCATGAGAGATGGGAAGAGAAATTAGAGGAGAGGAAAATACGACGTCAGGTGAACATGGGAAACACAGCAGGGAGGAAAACATGTAAGTCACAGTGCATGCCCTGAGAAGTGAAACTGTTTATTGATACTGTTCTGTAGGTGGTCTTTCCAAAACAGCAGAGTGGTAGTTTGGATTGGCATGTGTCCCAGTGTGTGCTGTGACCGGCATTCACAACACCAGGACCATGAAACTGAAGCAGCTAAATGTAATGCAGACCGTTTTTTCTTTCTGCTTCATCTGGTGCGTACAGCTCAGCTATAGGTAACTGCAACCTGACTCTACACACAGGTATACCTTAGAGGCTTTTCTTTTCACAATAAAAGTCCCCCAACCTTTGTTCAGTGTCATGTGATTGAGGATTGAAGTGTAATAACACACTCTTTGCTACTGCCTACTTTTGTTTATGATTGTTTTTGATTAGAATTTTATCTTACCTGGTGAAGGTGAAGATGGATGGAGATGAGGGAGAGGAGGTAGAAATGAGAGGGGCTCCTTGTTGGTCCGCTGGTCGTGGTCTTGATGTGAGATCTCCTCTGTCACAGAGCTCAAACTTACATCCTCACCAGAGACCACTGTAACAGACCGTGTGTAAGTTTAATACAAAAATCAGTAAACAAAAAAATAAAAGCAGCAGAAAGACTTTACCTTTGTCTGCCATGATCACAGCAACAAAACTTGTCAAGCAGCCTATTTCTCAGCTGTGTCTCTCTCTTGCTGCTGCCAGCCTCTGTCAAAGCAATGAGCATCTAAACAGACACAAACATTGTTTGTTTACAGAGTTGAACCTGAGCTCTGCAAATGTAAATAAGACGCATACCATCAGTCATGGCCAACATGTGATCCACCCTCCAGTTTCTCTGAATGTGAGACAGTGCGGGCTGCAGGCCTCTGTGGGTAATTGGGCTCCTCCTGGTGCAATTAGCCGGCCGGTCAGATACATCAGCATGAATAAATAATGTGCTGCTGTCCGACCCTGGACAAAGGTCCACCTCTCACTGACCTGCTTCACTCATCTCTGTGCACCTGCCTCACACGCACGCGCACACGCACACACACACACACACACACATGCACACACGCATTTCAGGTTGTTCAGTTTTGCAGGATGCAGTTTGAACCGGTGATATTTGGTGACATCACTTGACTCGAGGATTAACATTCAAAAGTTTGCAGCGACCACCAGCCTCTAATTAAACTGGATTAATAGAGAGAAACACAGACAGAGTGTAATCGGCTTTTACAGCACTCATCAATGTTTAAGCACAAAGTTGGGATTGACCAGAAATGTGCAACGTGTCCAATAAAGCCATGTCAGAGCAAATGGAATAAATTAATGAATATCAAACGGCAGTGACTTAATGAGTGTGAAGCAGTTTTCCTGTCCTCCGCAGGAGAAACTCTTTAAGTCCACTTTAGAGGAGCAACGCTGGAAGAAAAGGCTACAGCAGCTTAGTGTAATCTGCATAGACGATGATGGGCTGTTTAAAATTGCATAGCAGGTCTTACCTTTGTCACTCAGAATACTCCTCGTGGGAACAAAACAGCTCATCCTCCCAAAGAAACGCAGCTCGAGCAAGTATCAGCCACAGGCTGGTAGACTATACTCTGACCCAGTGAACTAGAGCCGCTCATACACTCATCACCTCTGTGTCATGTGTGGTTTTTGTTCTGGAGCATGCTGAGTTTGAAATGCCATGGCAACAATATGATAATGAAGGAGGCCTTTCCTCTCAGTGACAGATATACAGTAATGTGTGATCACTATTATAAGACTGACAGCTTTAATAGATCAGTGTAGGCTCTTTTATGTTTGTTTATGAGGACAGAGATAGAGAGAATCAAACTGGTCACCTGCTCTGACAGGCAAATAAAATAAATACTGTGTGTGTGGGTATAATGTGTTGGCAGGAACAAGAGATAGAGATGGAAACTATGTCTGACCAGTTGGTCCTGTTGTAAACTTTATTCATGCTGCACTGTCTCCTCCTGAGTGACAGCAGCGAGGCATCACAAGCAGATCTGATTGACACTGCCCCCTACTGACCACTGTGGTGTAGTACAACACCACATTAGTACTACTACTACCAAAGATACACAGATAAATTGGTAGATTATGTTTTAGGCTGGACATTTGTCTACAAAGTCTGCACCTGTCTCTTATAAGCACATATACGCTTCCAAAAAAAGTCTCATACTCTAATATTTCGTTGGACTGCCTTTAGCTTTTATTACGGCACGCATTCGCTGTGGCATCATTTAATAATAATAATAATAATAATAATAATAAATAATAATAATAAATCTTTATTGATCCTTGACAGGAAATTGCTTTGTTACAGCAGCAGCACACCAACCATCACCAAATATAAATTAAGATAAAATTAAAAGGGACAAGTGTAATCACGAAGAAAGAAAAACAAGAGCAAAACAAGAGCCATACAAAATATACAGAATATACAGAAAATTACAGAATATTACACTATTAACATTGTATTACAGTATCTAGCAATACACAGGATATTGCATGTAACACAGGATATTGCACGTAAACCGATATTTGTCAAGAAATATTGCACCATTAATATTGCAAATGTCTGGTGATTATTGGTCATTGGTCATCAGTTTGTTCAGTCTGTTTCTGTCTCTAGAGCGAGCCCCCTCCCCCCAGCACACCACACCAAAGAAGAGTGCACTGGCCACCACAGACTGGTAAAAGTTTCACAGAAGAGGTCTGCAGTTGTTGAAGGATTTTAACCTTCTCAGGAAGTGCAGCCTACTTTGCCCCTTCTTGTACACCATCTCCATATGGCTTGACCAGTCCAGCTTGTTGTCCATCAGTACTCCCAGGTACCTGTAGCTGGAAACAACCTCCACCTCTGTGCCTCCGATGGTGACAGGAGCTGGCGTGGATCTCTTCTTATGGAAGTCAATCACCATCTCCTTTGTTTTGGAGATATTCAGCTGGAGGTGATTGAAGTTACAAAGTCCATGTTCGTGCCCCTGTACTCCTCCTCACATCCTCCTCTGATACAACCCACAACCGCTGAGTCATCAGAAAACCTCTGAAGAAAGCAGGTGTCTGAGTTGTACCAGGAGTCTGATGTGTAAACTGTGAAGAGGAAAGGGGACAGGACAGTTCCTTGAGGGGCCCCTGTGCTGCTCAGGGGCTTACTGGAGATGTAGTTCTTCAGGCGGACATACTGTGGTCTGCAGGTCAAATAGTCCATGGTCCAGGCAACCAGTGCTGACTCCACCTGCATCATCCAATCATCCATTTCGATATTCTTATGCAATGTCACTATATTTGTTTCCATCTAGAGTTGCATTGATTTTTCACCAAGGTCTTGTATTGATGATGGGCGAGTCAGACCGCTGTGTAAAGTCTTCTCTAGCACGTCCCAAAGATTTTCAGTGGTTAAGGTCTGTGGTGGTCTCATGCTCCTTGAACCACTCTTTCACAATTTGATATGCCTGTGCCATCAGGGAAGAAAAATTCCACTGATGGGAAAACCTGGTCATTCGGTATATTAAGGTCAGCTGACCTCATTTTTTGGGCTCATAATGTTGCTGAATCCAGATGTGATCAACTGGAGCAACCCCAGATCATAACGCTGCCCCCACAGGCCTGTATGGCAGGCACAAGGCATGATGGGTGCATCGCTTCATCCACCTCTCTTCTTACCCTGATCCACCCAATCACAGCAGAGGCAGCCAGGACCCATCAGACCACATGACCTTTTTCCATTGCTCTACAGTCCAATCTCTCCAGGTCTTAATAAGGCAATCGACAGTTCTTAACCGTTTCTGTATCTCCTTAGTTTTTTTCTTTGCTTGATGCAGACTCTTCAGAAACAGCGTAACATTGGGATATGTCTTCCTTCGTGCTTGTTTAAGAAATTAGAAGCTACTCACTGCATCAGTTAGGATTAAATCACTTGTTACCAGCTGAAACATATCACTGCAGTCATTATCCAATGAAAGGCTCTTACCTATTTGCCTAGTTAAATCCAGGTGGTGACTTTTTTTTTGCAAGGCGGCGTACATTCATGCATATCCCTATATATCCCCACAGACACACATAGACATGTCCATGCATATATTCATACATCTATACATAGTGATCAGTGCTCTTCCTTATTAGTAATAATTGTACCTGTACAAGCTTGTGTGCATGTCACTCAAGTAGTTGTCATATTCTTTCCCACACAAAATGTTTTGTATTAGCCAAACACTGCGTGAGGAAACATGCACTAATTTACTTTAACCTTTTACTCCTGCCAACATGTAGTGAAGGAAATGTCATTCTACATGTCACAACAATGTTGGAGGGTGGAGTGATTTTTTTTTGTATAGAATGAGATTTTATCATTTTGAAATGAAACTTTATATGGTGAGCAAGATTTAACATGTTGAGTGTGAGGATCTACACAAATTAGAAGATTGAGATGGAAGATTTGAGCTATTGTCTAAAAGTCTAAAAGGTCTCATTATACCACCTACAGGCTTCAGTTGTCCATTTTCTAATCCACAGTAATCCAGAATCCAGCATGGTTAGATTATTTGTCATATTTGTCCTCGAGTAAATAGTTTTCTCTTCAGAGTTTATTTTTTTCATTTGGCCAAGCATGTAACAAATCCCCTGACCCATGATCCATGATATAAAACTCTAATCCTAACCCTTCAGTAAAACAGATTTAAACCAAAGTTGTTTACAAGCTCATTCAGTTTACCTGTGATGTGCTTATATTAATAAAATTGTGTCACCTTGTCTATAAATTCACAAATGTTAAAATATAATTGGACACAAAATGATCTCTTCCACTTCCTCTTTACCACTGAATGTCAGTTTTGTATTAGTGAATGACACAACTTTTTAACTAAAAACACCAAGAGTTCTCGGCCAATCTTACATTCACACTCACAAAAATATTTAGCCTAATATTTAAGATTTATGTATTTTAATTGCATATACATGTGGATTGCACAACTTAATATGATGCATATTTCTCAGTCAAACATAAAGGAAACTAATAAAAATTAGATTTATGTAATGGTACTAATAAATCCACTGTTATGCTTGCAAAATGCTTAATAACCAGTTTTATGCGATATAAACCTGGTTATTGTATATATATATATATTATATATATATAATGTTTTTGAGCGTTGTTAAACTGTTTTCTTGCTTCAGGAAAAGCCTATAAGAAAAGCACTTAAACTTTTAATGGATGCCATAAATAAAAACTGTGTAATGTCTGTATCAGACCAACAGAGGGAGACAGTTTCCTGAGGTTTGCCAGAGTTACAGTGCAGCCTTACTTCTGCAGTGTGTAACTCATTTCAAAGTCATTTCTAGGCCTCTTGATTTTAAGAATATGTGAACCTGACTCTTCACGTCAGACTTTCCACAGATGAACCTGGTCTCGTATTCAGTAGTGACAGATCCACACAGAGTTGATTTTTGTAGCTACAGAAGTTGCTAGAGAAAGCAGGAAGGGGTTTATCAGTTTGGAAAAGGAAAAAAAAAACTCACTGAGCTTTTTGGGCCCAAATGAGCCTCACTTCTCTGTGGGTGAGAGTACAGCTGGAGAGATTATCCCATCCAACACGCGTCATCAATGTCACCTCACAACGGGGCTCCAGTTGCTCTGCATGTGCTGTGTTTGTGCTGTGTTTGTGTGTGTGTGTGTGTGTGTGTGTGTGTGTGTGGAGCAGGGTATTCAATAATCGGCCCGGCTGGAGACGGCGGGTCGTGCGGCCCATAAGCCGACCTGGAATTTTCTCAATAAAGGTCTAATCTTTATGGGAAGCTGTACGGTGCTGGAAGGAGTTTTTTCTCGCTCGCTCTCTCTCTTTGTTTTTCCTCCTCTTGACAGAATTTACCTACACACTCACACCTTCCAGCCTCTCACTCTAATGTTATTCAGTCAGTATTTCCACTTATGTGTGTGTAGGCTGTGTGTGTTGTCTACTTGAATGACCTTGAGTTGATCCACAGGTGGAAAAAGGGCCTTGTGTCCTGCACTCGATGGCCACAAGTATGTGGACACCTGGACGTTACAGCCATGTTTGACTGTGGAACATCTCATTTCAGAACTATGGGCATTAACAGCCTCCACTCTTCTGGGACGGCTTTCCACCAACTATAAGCGCATTAGTGATGTTGGTGATAAGTCCTGGATCACAGTTGTCGCTCCAGTTCGAACCCGAAGGTTTTGAGCTCTGTGTGGGACCAGTCACGTTCTTCCACACCAAAATGGAGAAACCATTTCTCTATGGACAGGGAAAAGAGGGAGAGAGGGAGGAAGGAAGGGGGAAAGAAAAAAAATAGGTCAAAGTACAGGGGGAAAACAGAAAGAACCCCACAAAGGTCTCATCACCTGAAGGCCAACCTCCAAGGGTTGGTCTGAGGTGACTAATTATGGTGGCAGTTTATGTATGATCAAAATTAAAATCTAGACCTTCCACCTCCTGGAGCCCTGCAGCTACCCCAACCGTAAATGTTGTTGCCTCCTGACCAAGCCACCCCATATGCAGCAACTCCACTCCAATAACTTTCTATCCTGAATATCCACTACCTGCATTTTATATAGAAATATATCTATATATAGTAAAAGAGTAAAAATAAGAAAAAAAACAAATTTTCTCCCTTTTTTCTGTCTCTTTTCCCTTTTCCCTCTCTCTTATTTAAAACTACAAAATATAAAATAAAAGGGCTGTCCTTGTCCTGTCCCATGTATGTCCACATGTATGTATGTATATGATGTTTTATATTGTCTGTGTATGTTAAATTATTTTTATGTAGTGTTTTCTTCACCAATAAAACAAATTTTTAAAAAAAGAAAGACTATTGTGTGGTTTTACACTGATAAGTCTTTGATCACAGTTGGTGTTCCAGTTCAACTCTTGAAGGTTTTATATTTCCAGGAGAGCCATCACGCTTTTTCTACAACAAATGGGGAAACCATATGGACATGGCTTTGTATGTTTATAGTAGTGCTGTTGAAATAGGAAACAACCCTTTAAAAGTGGCTTCTGGATTGGACATTAGTGAGACAATTCTGGGTGAAAGTTGTTGAGGCTAGCGTGGTTAAAGCTCATTAGGTTTAAAGGTAGAGACTTGAGTCTGTGTCAGGGCATCAGCCTTCTTGCCGCCTGCCATATACATAGTATACAATTAAATGAAAGAAGGGTTTCATATGGTCCAAGGTGTAAAGCAGTGTCATAGACACACATTTGACATGTTGTTCGAACTTATCTGGTCAAAGTGCAGACAATCTGCATACACGATGCAACCATCTATGCACCAATTGCTTGACTTTGTATGTACAGCTTGAAATTGTGTCTACTTGTTTCCATGTACCAGACCTCTCTTTAAAAAATAAATTGCCTACACAAAACATTGTGTGTCCACATACTTTTGGCCACAAACGGTATTTATGTGAAAGATAGGTTTAGTGGAGCTCATCAGGCTGGGTTTGATCTCGCTCACTCGTCAAGACCCAATTAGAATCTATTAGACCCACATTTTAACACACACACACACACACATACACACAGAGTGCAGTCTTTATACGCTTTAACTAATGTTACAAAGTGGAGAAAACCATTTTTGTGTAAAGTACAAGGTCAGAAATTGACAAGAGACTCTGCTACACTATGTCACACTATGTAACAGGCTGACATTTAAACAACAACACAGTCCACAGCAAGGTCATAAACATCCACACACACACACAGACACCACCTGAAACAATCTGACATCATAAATCCAGTTCACCACCAGATACAATAGTAACATGATCCAAGTTTTCCTCCTTTATCTGTCTTCCTGACAGTGTGTGTGTGATGGTTTGATTGGGCCTTAATTTGTTGCAGCTGAATAGACACACTGCCCTGCCTCTTGTGCGCCTAACATCACGCTTGAGTATCAGTTCAGACTGTTTTCCTGGAATTCCTTACGCAGTCTCAGGTCTCTGTTCATTGTGCAGCAACTGTGGGCAGGGTCTTATTTACTATTGTGGGGAGAGTTTGTTTTGTTTACAGTCCTGTGAAAAATGCAGCTCAGGTAACATCTGCAAGTCACCGTGTGTGTGGAAGGTCTTTATCGCCATTAAGGATCACAGTTTATTACATTAGCTATATATAACTATAACTATCAAATGAATAGTTCAGTATCAGAGGAAATATTTATTCACTTCAGACCAAAGACTGGAAGCAGGGGGAAACAGCTGACCTGGGTAGTTTTGAACATACTCTGAAGTCACAGTTGCCAACAAGAGGCAACATGAAAATGAAGACTCCAAGACCAAGAAACAAAAGGTCCACCAACTTTCTACACATCTGTTTTTGTATGGAGTAAACAAATGAGATGGTAATTAGTGAGATTTAGAGGTGCTGGTCGGTGTATTTTTGATTTTTGGACAGAGTCGGGCTAACTGTTTCCCCCTGTTTCCAGCCTTTATGCTAAGCTAACAGTCTGTCTGACCTACAATTTACCTCAGTAATCAATGACCATTGATGAGATTGTACCCACAAATTCAGTGCATTAGAGAACAGTATTAATCCTTACCAAAAGACATAAGTTCTCCAATTACAAAAACAATTAAAGTGTTGTAATAAAGAAAATTTGGCTCCTAACTCAGGATATTTCAAACACCCCGCCTCCCTGATGAACTTTGTCTCTGACCTCACACTGTACCTGAGGTATATAGAACTCCAACCAATAAACTATATCATAAAATTCTGAAACTATCATGTCCTTCCATTAAATAAAACTCTTTATTCTATAAGTAATACCCACTGGTTTAGAATGTCTCTATTATTCCATGACACAACATGTTGTTTCAAATAAGAAAATGTCATAAAGGGAAGAAATATTCTGTACATTTGACTTAAATAAAGATTTCCTGTTTTAGGTCAGTTTTTTGTATTAAGACAGGATGAGTGTCCAAACAAGCTGTGGAACAATGAGGGCTCACACTAAACTAAACTTATTTAAACTTTTATTCAACCATAGCAATCAGATGTTAAAGGACCACCAGAGTTAAGAAAGCCCCACATATTTTACACTGTTGCTAACTGTTTTTCAAAGGTTTTTTAAGATGCTTCTATCTATCCCATGTCAAAGTACATATACCGCATCGTCACTGGTACTAGAAGTTAATGCAGACAGTTTTGCGCCAAGCTAAAATAATGCACAACAACGAACGTGAAAGCAGATAGCCACTGTGATGGATTACTTCTACTTAAGCAAGTCTCTGTAAGTGGACTCTCATAATAAGGAATTGAAAACTAGTAGTTATAAACAGTGGTAGTATATTGAAATATCAGAGTTTAAAATACAGGAAATATAGGGACCAGTAAACTATTTACCTAAATAATGGTTGTTAAAGGTCAGTCAATTTGTAATATAGCACAGTTATATTAAACTTAAAATCATATAAAAGGCCTGTGTTTGTATTTTATTCAAGGCTCAGAAATTCATAAGTAAGCATTAAAGCTTAAATGTATTGAGTAACACGTTGAACAACGGCCCCGCCTCCTCCCCACCAGAGTTCAGCTGTTTGAAACGTTATTTCCGTGTGAGCACTGACTAATTTCAGTTTTATACACATATTGGCCACACACACACACACACACACACACCTCACTCACTAGCTCCCTACTGGGTGTGTGTGGGGACTTTATCTGAATGTATGCATGTGTGTGTGCGTGTTGTTACCAAACAGAAACCAGCTCTCACTTCTCTTCTGTCCTCAGTCTGTCAGTTAAGGACCGCCGGTGGTTACTTGATCAACAGCTCTCCTCATATTCCATGACAACTGGGCTGCCTCAAAGACGTCGTGCACCTGAGATCAGGAAGAAGGAAGTACCTGGCCCCGCCTACGCCAAACTCTGCAAGGAATTCAGGTAGGCAAACACACACACACACACACACACACACACACACACGCACAGTGTTGAATGAGAGGTGAATGCAGAGGTCTGGAGGTTGAAACTTACTCTACGATCAAACAAGTTATGATATTACCAAAACTGAGAGAAAACACTGTGGGTGGTGGGAAAAGAAATGATGAGAGCAGGAAACAATTGGAAGTTGATTGGTGTAGTTTTGGTTATCTCCACTGTTTACTTTCACTTCAGGTTTACAGAGCCCGTTTTAACAAAACCAGCAACAAGTTTCAGCTCTTCAGTAGTCAGTCACCTTCACGCCTGGACAGTCCAACAGCAAGAAACCGAGAGGGTGGAGCTATTTGTTATTACTTGAGATGTCATTACAGAGGATCGAATACAGCACGCCACCATAACATAAAGATAGCGCACAACAAGGACCTCAAGTGGTGTATATATATATTTGTGAATGAGCGAGGCTGGTTTCATCGGTAATAAGCATGTGGTGGATGGATCATGTAGTGAGGTTTTGACCAAAAGTAGGAAACCTCTTTGAGGAATGCTGCCTATTGCTATAATCTGTATCCACACACACACACACAGACAACACACACACACACACACACACACACACACACACACACACACACACACACACACACACACACACACACACACATTGACAAAGATCATTAGGCCACAGGAGGATAGCATTCAACTGGAATGATAGGAGGGAGGAGAGAGGTGTGTTGGGGCCTAGCAACAGATTCTGGTTTGGTGAGTTTGAGGAGAAGGCACACCATACACAGATCAAGAGAAGGAGAGAGGAGCGAGAGAGATATTTTCAGGAAATGACAAGGGAAGAGATTTACCAAACACCTGGTTGGTATATAACGGTTTGAAGAGTTTAGTGACGGACGAGAAGCGCCAGCAGCAGCAGCAGCAGCAGCAGCACCAGCACCTTCACTGACATCATCATGCAACCTTGACTTGAAATGAGGCGCCAGCCATGGTGCTGTAAGGAAGATAAGGTTTTGTTTTCGCTGCTGATGATGAGGGTATTCTCTGGGACTCATTAGTGTGTTGGGTGTGTGTCTTTTCTTTCCTTTCTCCTCTACCCCCCACCTCGGTTCTGAGGAATGGGCTTATGTCAGGAGAGTCAAATTCACCACCAATTACCACTGCCCTTCCTCCTCCATCTTCCACCACCACCCTCCCACCCCACCTCTTTCCTCGGCTCTTCACACCTTTCTTCTGCCTCTCACACTCCAGCCAGCCTCACCTCCTCACCTCTCCTCCTCCTCCTCCTCCTCCTCTTGTCTCTGCTGCTGCCTCTACAAGCGCTGTGACTGGAGCAGAGGAGAGGACAAACAAGAGAGATCTGAGTCAGAATCAAAAACACCACAAAAGGAGAAACTTGACTTGTCCTCTGCCAGTGTGTGCTGTGTTTGTTAGATGTACCAGATCCTTCTGATTGTGCTTTGGGGACCTGTCATTGAAGGAAAGGAGGCGCCTTGACAGCTGGTAGCAAGAGGCCCCTGGAGAGAGAGACAACTCAGATTGGACAAGTAAAAAGGAGGAGAGAGGAAGAGGAAGGGAAGATGAGAAAGTGACGTGACTGGATCATTTTGAACGGGTGTTTTGAGTGTTTTGAACGTATTAAAGAAACCACAGCTACTACACGCCCCATCATCCCACAGTTGGTTTGAGAACTTGTCATGTGTCTCTTTTTCTGTCTGTTTCTCATTTTAATTTAAAGTTTAGTGGCTCTTGCCAGGGGCCAGTTGGAGAGACAAAAGTGTTTCTCACCTGGAGTGACCAAGACACACACACACACACATTGTTAATAAACAGCTGAGTCACACACACACACACACACACACCTGTGGGCACCAGACATTTCTCTCAGCTGGTCCAGTGTCTACCTGACCCAGCTGACCGGCCGTAAACTTTCTGGGCCACAAGGCTGTGGACAGGGACTTGCTGCTTATTTTTGTGGGATGTGTGTGTGTGTGATCAGTCGTCATTCCTGTTCAATCACTTGCATGCAGTGCGTGTGTGTGTGTGTGTGTGTGTGTGTGTGTGTGTGTCAGAAAACCATTGAGCAGGCCAGTTAGCCTTGGTGTCCTGTTACACCAAACGAGAGATTTTAGTTGTGCTGAGCGTGGACGATTTACCTGTGTTCATATACTTTCCATTTGTAGTGCAGTCATTGTATGTGTGTGTGTTCCGTATAAAGGTCCATCTAGCTGATTTTTCCAAGAGCAGCTGTTCTCTCTCTCTTGACAATTTACCTTTCTACAATATCTTTGAGATAATGAGATTACACTTATCTAAAGACCTGACTTACTTAATTTAATTTGGCTAATTGTCTCTTTTTGCCTGTGCCTAAAGCCACCAATTTATAAAACTCAAGGTATAGAGAATGGAATTAGATAATAAAAGTCCTAATTTGGTAAATGCAGAGGGATGAGGTGCTGAAATGAGATAAAAGTTATAGCTCTAATTAATATTTCCTGAAAATCACCTGTAACATAGGAGGAGTACAATAGAGATCTGTTATACACTCCTCTGTGAGTGTGTGTGTGTGTGTGTGTGTGCGCAATCAAAGGCCCTCCATCCCAACAGACAGATCTATTTCCTAGAATACTGTAAAATATTTCCAAATTCAAGTTTACAATGAGAAAGGTGTGTGTGTTGAAGTGCAGTACGACCAGATGAAGTGATGACAATAATGGTTTCTTCCAACCTCTCATGCAAAACCAAAATAGAGATTCCAAATAAATGGTTAGTATGTGATACTGGAAGTGACAGATATCCAAATTGTTTCATTTCTGTCTGTATGTTGAATCGCAACCGTAGGTTCATCACCGGACAGCAGTAGGTTCAAGAGAGGTGAATCCATTTTTCAGAACGTATACTTATCTCTCAAACCACTGTATCACATCTCCACGAGGGAGGGAAAGAGACAGACAGTCACCCAAGACAGGAATTCTATGGGCTATCTAGAGTTTTGTTTCTAGGGACCTTAGTGGCGTCGTATGGGCAGGCTCCAGTTTGCAAATATTAACACAACGCGAGGAAACAGAGTTTAAAGAAGCAAAGCAAAGATTTTGTTTCTAACTTGACAAAAAGTGGTTTGTGCTATGTTTACTGGAAATTGCAGTCTGTGACAACCTCATACACATAAGGAAGAGAAACAGCCTGAGCAGCGTGGAATTATACGCATATAGTATACTTGTTACACATGACTGTCATATGATCATCTCATGCCCATGATGTAAAGCACAGATTCATTCAGTATATGAGTGTGACAAGTTTACAAGTTCAATCCACCAACACTGAGGCAGAAATCTAAAGCTGAGCAAGAAGAGAGAGGAGAGAGAGACTGTTAGCACTATTGTTGTTTATGAAACACCTGTAACAAGATCTGACTACCCTCTCTCCTCTCTTCTGCTCTACAACACACACATACCAGCAATAATGGTCAGCATTCTTCCCTCCATCGCCTCTGTGCACCTCCTCCCTTTAGCCTCCTCCCTGATCGGGACCAAATGCTGAACAGCAGGGAGACGTGGAAGCCAAGCAGGCAGAAATTAGGCCCATGTATGGAAGATATTATATTAATAAGGATCAGTTTGTGCCCAAATGCAGAGTAAGAATTAACTCTTGACTACTCAGATCAGTTTAGTTCAGTTCAGTTGTTTATTTATTCCAGAGAAACTTGGCTTCATAGTCAGGGTGATTATAATAAAAGATAAATAAAATAATAGTAGAAAAACAATACAACACAATAGTATATACTATATAAGAATATAAACGCTATCTAAATATCAACAGTACAAAGTGCAAAACAACAAAGAGATAAATAATTTTTAAAAGTGCTAAAATGTTCAAATTTAGCGTAGATATCGAACAACAAGGACTCAAGTTGGTGGCTCTTTCAGGCAGCAAAGATAAAAGTAAGGCTTGGAGATGAGTGGTAAGATTAAAGGACAAGCAGTTGTAGATGAAATGAGATTGAAATATCTACTCCTGTCCTTTTGTTCCTGTCTGGTCTTCCTTTACCCAATTGCAACATCTTTTAATAACGCCCCTTTGAAATTAAACATAATAAATAAAATCTTTTCTGTGCCTTCCAAAATTAATAAATCCCCGGTTAGGGATCGATTTTTATTTGATTGACTACTTTTGTTGTATATACTATCGTGGCTAATAGTAACAAAACATGCCGCTAAGGTTATAGAGAGCTTGTGGTCAAGTGCTTTAAAAGAAACTGTTGATCACTGTTGATGAACAGCAGCTCCAGAGTTTAAGCTTATTATTTTGGTCATCCAATGAACTTTGTACACCAGAGTGGCTCTGCCATTTGAACGGTAAATATGCCACCTCAAGGCAAGAAAACCCGGAAGTAAGTGTTTAGGAAAGGCCACACTGACTGCTGGGTAGGTCAAGGTCCTGACTTATATTAAAGTCACACACTTTCATCGAACCAAACCACCATCATTCCTGACTTCCTCCCTTAGAGGTCTTTGCAGTGGGACGACAACATCAGACTACTTCTGCCTTGCCCTGACACACAAATCATTATCTACACGTACCACAAAGACCACAGGAGGTTGTTCTAGGAGATGATCACTGCTGTTTGTGCTTTTGAGGACAGGACAAATTCGTCCGGTTTTTTTTTTTTTATCAGCACAGTAAATAGAGTATAGTAATACACAAATTTCACTGATATTCAGAGGCAAGTATTCCTGTCAAGAATCAGTCTATATTACCTGACAGGTGCAGCGCTGTGTCCTAGAAATTATATTGTACTAATAAATATACTTATAATTTACTAGTAATTTTCCTATTATACAATAATATCAGCCTTTACCGACTGAAGCGTCACACAACAATGCGGCCAATCAGGCTTGGCCTCCCTCTCTCTCACCCATCTTCCTCTCTCTCATTTCACACTCTTCTCTCCTCTTTGTCTCATGAGTGTTTGAAATCATTAATTAGGAGAGCCGCTTAGTTTTGTGGATGTTTCCTGTAGTGTGTATAATTGGTTTAAGTGTCTTACACAGAGTTAAAGGTTTCTTGTATTTAGCGTTAGTCATGAGTTGGCTGGTGCTGAATCTATAGCTTTACGTTCAGGGCCTTTATCTGCCCCATTTAATTTCCTTCTCATTTTCCTGCTCTCTCTCTTGCCAGAGAATAAATTTGTCCTCCAGGAAAGAGGTAGTGAAAATCAGGCTTAAGATTGCCAAAGATAAAAATGTAACATAATAACGGCATATGGGGACTAGTTAACATTCAGTGTCATGTCTATGTACAGTGCTCATATTTAAATGCCTGTTATTGTATGCTGTGTAATCATAAAGGAGGTACAATATGTTATATAGTAGCTGTGATTGAATTGCATCCACTAGTTACTGTTAATATGTAAACCCATGCAGAGCCCATTTAAAATGTAATATTGAAACATTTTGGCTTAGTAATACAAATAGTTGGTGACTGTAATGATTTCTAGTGTCACATGAGCCGGATTTTAAATAAAGAGTTATCTGATTGCATCTGTATTACCAAGTGACAGAAGTATTCATGTGTCTCGTAGTCCTTCCACACCTGTGAAGTGGCAATATTGACAAACTGTCTGGTCGATAGTACACTACATTTACTCTCTTTGTCACTTTATTTCAGCATCCTAATTCTACGTGACTTTTATCTAGTATGTAGTCTCACAATGGCAACAAAGAAGTAACGCCCATGGTGTTGATTTACAGTTGCAACAGTGCAACTAAGTCAGTGCTGAAGGTGATAGAGTGACAGTGAATGAGTCCTAAAACCTGGCAAGTTAGCATTTTAGCTTTCCCAGTTCTCAAAGTCAGTGGGTTTTATTGATGTCTGAAACAACAAAATCAAAATGTCTGAAATTATAAATAAGGTTGAAAATACCCACCAACCTCATTGTGACATAATAGAAGCTAAAAAAAAGAAAGAAAGAAAGGAAAAACACATTTGAAATATCAAGTCATCAGCAGCTTTGTGAAACCGTTTGTGCACATCACTTTTCTTTTCATTTCCAAATAACTGATTTATATACTGTGGATTTATTTAATAACCCGTTGGTCTGGAATCAGATCGTCTGTCTGTCGAATATATTCTATTATTTCATCCACGGCCAATTTAATACGCACTGTCACAAGAGAGAAACAGCTCACATGCTGACGTTAGAGCAGTGGTTACTGGTCACCGAATCAGAAAATAAAAGGCTTCATTGTGTTGAAGTCATAAGTACGACCTGTTTGCCCACCGTGGTTTCTGCTTTCTAGCTCCTCTCAAAACATTTTCTCCTCCTCGTCTCCCTTTGACCTTGGTGGTGATTGTAGCACCTAAATACACAAATTATCCCGCTCTGCCATTGGTTAAGACGAGTGCCACGACTGGACTGCCGCCGATCACCCCAGCAAAACGGCCATCAGGATGGAAGAAAAACCCAGGGTGTGTGTGTGTGTGTGTGTGGCCTTTGTGCTGAGTCATTTGTTAACTGTAAGTGGACACCTCGGGACTATTAACAGCAGTTACAGGATGGAGGTGATCTTTGAAGGAGGAAGTGTTGCAACAGAGCAGAGCCAGCAAACCTCAATGTCTGGAGGTGGATTTATTTAAAACATTTTACACCAAACACAGGACAGGCTATACAGTTTCCTGTGATCCAGAGGTGTGTGTGTGTTCGTGACAAATGGAGGTGTGAGTGACACTTGCAGCAATGGTTCTGTTGGGACTTTGATGAGAGGGTCATTGAGGTTTTAGGATCCAGTTAGATAGTTTTTTGGAGTTGTTCTCATTGTGGAAAAGGTTAGTAATAATAGGGAACAGGGCGTTAATTTTAAATTTTCAGAATTATGCTGTTTTATTTTCATTTAGTTTTAAATGTCAATTGAAATCCAAGTTTTGTTTTAGCTACTTTTCGCCATATTGACAAGTAGTTTCAGTTTTGTTTTTATGGAAATGAATCAAATATTGTTCATTTTATTTCAGTTTTATTACAGTCTTATGAGGATTTCTGAGGTTCAGGGTTATTATTTGGACACAGAGCGGACTTACAGGTTTAGGTTTTAAATAACTTTATTTAGCCACAAATCCTAATCCACCAAAGCAGCCTGTAATTTTATGAGTGAACATTTATCAATGACAAGCCAGCAAAACCTCAATATGTAATTATATCATCAGGGTTCTACACCTGCATCAGACTTTAAGTATCCTCTACATAAAGCAAAGACTGACAAAAATCTTCCTTTTTTTTCTGCACATTGGAAAAACCTTTAATTAGATTTTTCTTTTCATAGTCAAGGTAGTTACAGTCTACAGTGGAAAACAACAGTATTAGTTCTTGTGTGATTTTTCATTTATTTATAATAAAGTGCAGGAAGCAGAGGAAAATAGCAGATGAGATTAATAAGTTGGCAGAGAGAGACAGAGTTTCCGGCCAAAGCAACCAAATGATCAACAAGAGATGCCCAAGTGTCTTGGGCGTTGCTGACTGGATGAAGGTTTAATCTGCTGCTTGTCGGAATGCGTTTTCTAAGTAAACTAGCCGCTTTCAGGTTTTGCCCTTGCAGGGGCTGAGGACACACGTCTCAGGACGTTCATATTTCTCTACGTTTATGTTTGCATTAGCAGTTCGTAAAGTTTACATTCAATACAACAGAACCTCCTCAACACAGACAAGAAAGCCATTCACTGTTTCTAAACACTGATGTAGAAATTGGTTTTGTAATGTTGTGTAATGTTTGACTTATTGTAACTTACAAAAACAGAAAAAGGAAGGCCGCGTAGACTGCGGTAACCGGCTATCAATCCTGGTAGTGAAGTGAATAGCCTGTTTCAAGGTAGTTTTTGTGACCCCAGTCTTAATCAATACTTTTAAAATAGAATTATCAGTTTGAAAAGTCATTGATACTATGGAAACTAACATACAATATGTGAATGTGTTTAAAAATACAAGATGCATGTAATAACACGCTTAACAATGTATCGAAACCTTTCAAGAATAAGAATTTGATAACAATATATCATTAGTGACACTATTTTCTTTAGATTAATACACGTTATAAACAATGAACTCTCATTTTACAGATGACAGGAACAAAATAAAAGATAACTGTTTCTGAAATAAATATCATTAAAAGTTTAATTATTACAAAACCCTTAACTTTGACCTGAAAAATTAAATATACTTACTCCAGTAAAAGACGATACAATTTGCCGTCTTGCACCTCACAAAACTAACACACCTTAGGACCTTGTGTTTGTATTTAACAACCCTCCTCGCCCTCTATTGACCTTATCCTTTATCCTTTATTTTGTAATCTGCATTATTTCTTTATTATTTAACCTTAATATGTACATATAGTGCATTTTACAAAGTCCACTTTTCACACAAGTATTTGAGTATCTAAAGCTCTAAAAGTAAAGGGCAACAACCCAATTCGAATTTCTCTGTATATCTGCCAACATGCACAGTGATATATCCACACCATTTAGTTTGGTTATAACACGAAGATTCCACACACAAACGCTCCAAATATCCTAATTCGTCCCAGTGACCGCTAAAGGCTGTCAGTACGGTGTCTAAGAAGTTGTGTATGGGTTCATATGAGACCTGCAGGCCAGTTCTACATGTTCTTGTCTCATTACTACTGGAGTTGATGGTTATTCGCTGCTCAGCGTGCATGACTTTACGCTTTGTGGTATATGTGTATCTGTGTGCAGACACATTTTTGTACATTGTTTTGTGATTTTATTATATAGAAGTAATGGGTCTATATTATTATAATGTCATTGTTGGATTGTGTTTTTTATTTCTACTAACTGTTATAACACCTGCACATTCAGCTGTCGTTGAATCTCCAGTAACGCTTTAATTTAAATCCCTTTATTTAGCATTAATGAGCTGAATATAAACATTTTAAATGGTTTGTTCTATATTATAATAAAGTTGCAAGCAGACATAAGTGTTTCTTAATGCGTTTGTCTCCTTCTGTGGATGCCCATGAGCAGGAGAAGTGATATTGCTAACAAATACTGCATTAATAAACACTTTTTCAAAACACAGCTTTATTATAACTGCGTACAAATACATAAAACCATTTATTAAAGGTTTATATGGTACTTACAAATGCTTTGGTTGGCTTTTTTCCTATTTTTTGTTGTCATGTTTTACATTTTTTAGGAGACTTTTCCTTATCTTTTGCTGTGTTTTGAGACACAAGAACTGCTGATGTGAGCTTGCGAAGGCCTATGAGACTGTATGTGATATCAGGCTATGCAAATAAACTTGTCTTGACTTGACTTAATGTGTATGTGAGTGTGTGTTTGTGTGATAAGTACAGTTTGCTAGCAATAAAGTCATCTTGGTGTTTGAATCACGCTCTCCTCCGCCTTTTTAAATCGGTTTATGGCCGTGCACGGCCTTCACTTCAACCTCTTTACACCCCTGTTGAGGAGAGAATAGATTTCTCCATCTGTAAACTTTGAACCGGCCTATCTACATAGACTGTGTGTGTGTGTGTGTGTGTGCTGCCAAAAAGGCAAGAATCAGTGATTGCACGTCCTTCATTAACAGAGTCATTGGTTAATGTGTCACTTGTGCAATGGCATTTGCACACACAAACACACACACACACACACTTTAAGCTGAGTAGAACGGCAATTCTAACTGATAAGTGAGTATGTCCTGTTCTTTAAGGGTTGTTTATTATACACTTCCACATTGTCAGTGTGGTCTCCTTCTAATTCCTGTGTTTCTGGGTAAATATGACTGAATGATAGCCTAGTTTCAGCCTCTTTATCTCAATGTAGCTATCAGTGTGTTGCCGCAAAGGACTTTTGAAATCGTATTTAATGCACATTGCAGAAATTAAGTTTATTAGCTCTGCTAATGCTGTCAAGAAGGAAACTAAATCAACATAAAGATTTGGGTGCTAGTCACTGTAACGCCTGATTTAATAGAGAAGTCCAAATGTACACAAAAGATAGAAATGTACTGGAGTTTTGACAAACTAACCTGTGGAGGAAAGTTTGCTTGACTTAAGAAATGCTGGTAATTGTGCTGGGATAAATACTGAATTCCCAAGCCACTGGGGCTTTGATTCAGACCTCATGAATCCTGATGGGTGTATCTGTTCTCAAGTTTCTGTTGACGCCATTAACCCACCTTTTTATAGAGGGTATTATTGGATTATTGCAGAAAATAAGATGACTAACAAAAGCTTGTGATAATAGGTTTAGTTCACTCAGATAATCTTAATAGATGAACAATTAATGCTAGATTATTTAAGTCAAGTACAATCTCTAGGAAGTAAAAGCTAATACACACACATAAACCAACTACACTAATGCAACAATAATGGACGCCAGCATCTCCACCATACTAAGCTCCAACTTTGGTAATTTGATTTAGCCTGACCTTCACAAAGTTTCTTCCAGAAAGTTAGTGACATTGTGAGCATGAGAGAAACAACGAGGGCTGTAAAGGTGGCCCGGTGAGGATTGGTTTTCGCGCCAACGTCCCGACAACCCTGTAGTCCATTTAGACACTTGTTATAACCGCTTCTTTAAGACATCGCCTAAATATCAGAGGGGTATTTACTTTATTATATTTATAATAGATTAAAACATGAAAATGTCTTGAGCTTGTGTTAAAATCACAGACCTTTATTTATATTTAACTAAAAACCACTTGACTTTAGGACTAGGAACCGAGTGCAAATATGTTAATTTACTTGGCTTTTGGGACTAATTGCAATTCACAATCTATTGTAATTGGGCAAAATTTTGACCCTTTCAGTTAAAATATTTATAAATATTATCCAGTTTTTCTTTTTCGAATTGAACAAGGCTTCAAACCTAACCCAACCTAACCAATTCATACATAGTGGAACAGGAATGACTCTAAGTCTGACTTTTCATTTGAAGGCATTCATTAATAAAATTTAATCTGACGATATTAATAAGAATTATTTTTGATGCCAGAAAAGGAGAATAGTTTGTGTTTACTTGTTTCAGATCACTTGTTGTGCAGTTGAGCCACCTCTTACAGTTTTGAGTGTTAGCTACACAGTGGGTCCTGTTTTGCCAAGGAACCTTTAACTTAGTTGCCTTTGGGAAACTGGGAACTGTGATGAACTGATTCTGTCTGTGTAAAAGTTAGAAAAGCTGAATTTGGGAAATTTCTTGTGGGTGTCACTGAGAAGAAAACAGCAAATCAAATAAGTTTCCAATGTTTTCCTCAATGTTTAAATTAGAGTCGATGATTTTCCTGAGGTTTTTCTTTAATAGAGAGGAAAGCACTGTATTGGTAAATTCACCAAACACAAGCTCCTCATGACTTTCCTGATTGTTGTCAATCATCACCACACCCTCTGTCCTTTATCCTTGGCCTCCTTTGTCTTATTCTAATAGCTGAGAGAGATTGAAGAAAGGAAAAAGGGGTTACTGTACTGAGTGGCCCCACTTCCTGGCTATTGAGAATGAGTAAACACTAAACCACCAGCCACTCACACTCAAACACCCAGACAGGCAGGCTAGGAGACTTGCCAGCCTGTCAACGCCAGGAGGAGTGGAATGATGTGTTTTGGAAACAAAGTGAAATGCAGTGACTCTACTAAAGCAAAACACATCACTGACACCTGCATCTCCTCTGTATCGCTAGTCACACATCCAAGCGCCCTCAGCTTGTATTACAGGTACAGTGTCAACATCTGTCTTCTGAAGGTTCAAAAACAAAAACATCACTTTTTCCTCGTTGTATCATTCTGTGATTGAATGTTTTACTTTATTTTCTTATCTGTTTTTCCTGCAATGTGTTGCTGTTCTGAAGCTGTCAGGTCTCCTCAGTTTCTCTACTGTCTTCTGATGGAGACACTGATGGAGGAAATGCTTTTAATTTTGTTGCCTATTTTCTCTTCCCCGTGAAGATATCTGAGACTCCCTGCTCTGTCTGGACCGAGTTTACATTTTTACCAGACTTCCTGTTTCACCAAAATGACTGGAAATCTGGGAGAAACAAAGGCACCTAAACCTGCAATCAGTGCCTGAGGAGACTGCACGCCCTTAGCAATGAAACCAGTGGTCCAGTGGAGGCATGGCACTGCATGTGTGTGTGTGTATGTATGTGTGAGTGTGGGAGAGAGAGTGGAGGTGTGTTTAGGTGGGGATTAAAATGTCAGTGACACTGGTAAACTGGTACATATTTATAGACTCGGTTCACACATATAATAGTGACTTT
Organism: Lates japonicus; assembly: GCA_033238685.1. Classification (NCBI taxonomy): domain Eukaryota; kingdom Metazoa; phylum Chordata; class Actinopteri; family Centropomidae; genus Lates; species Lates japonicus. The sequence goes on along the minus strand of BRZM01000099.1, from coordinate 1,561,800 downwards.
TACCCAAGAGAGCTGTTTGTTTTGTGTGTTTGTGTGTGTGTTCATCTACTTAAGTTGTGTTCAAGGCATACACATGCGCCGGAAAAATGGGTGTATTTGCTGTTTTTGTATTTTGCCAGAGATGCTCTTAGATTAATTCAAACTAAATGAGAGACATAAGTATTTAGCTATACTGCCTGTAAATGGGAGTGCCATTGTAGAGAGTCTGAAGAAGCCCTTTGTTAATCTGTGTTTATTATAGGTGGAATCTTGTTTGAGCACAAAAGTGTGTGTGAAGGGCAACTCTTTGTGTTTATGTAGTAAGTGTGTGAGGTATGTAATCATATTTTTATCTCTTTATTGTTAAGTACAAATATCACTAAATCTCTGGCCTTAAATTTAGTTAGTTTCCTCTTCATACACATACACACTCACATACGGTCTTCTATAAAGCTTTACTACGAAAAGTAGGCTTACAATGCTAGTGGTAATTAATTGAAATAATGTTCATAAGGATTTGAACAGGCTAGAGTTGACAACTGAGGAATGTTTGCCAAAGGAAGAAAAGCTCTTCCAGCTAATGCTAAAGCTAAAGCAGCTCTTGTGATTAGTGCTGACTGTGTAGCTGCATGAGGGGACGGTTATGTCAATATTCAGATGTTTCTGTTCTGTTTCTGTTTATAATTAGCACAGACCGTGAATGGTGTTAGACGAAGTTTGAATAGAGAACAAATATTGGGAGATGGGTGACCTTGCCCCTTGCCTTCCTAAAAAATCAAGTCGGTGTTTGGAGTAAATTGTGGGGTAAATGAATGAGGTCCCATATAGGGCTCTAGAGGAAATGAACTGAACTATCCCTTGCGGCAGTTGGGGGTAATATTACAAGATTCGGCCTGACCTGGAAATCTTTCAGGCCAGTTTCACTTTGGAAGGGCTGAGGGAGGAGGCTGTAGGAGGAGACTGGAGAGAAACATTTACTCCCTCTTCTGTTCACAGCCTCTCTTGCTCCTCTCCATCTGGTCTTTTTCCCTTCACTCTCTCCCTCTTGTCTCCTCATTTCTCCCTCCCCTCTCCTTGCCCTTCTCCTTCTTGGCTTGCCCTCCTCTCTGCACCTTCCTTGTTTCTCCCTCCTCCTCCTCCCCCGTCCCCGCTGCTCTTCTTGGAGCTTGAGTGAACCAGAGGAATGAGGGTGACAGGTACATGGATGGAGGGAGAGAAAATAAGAGAGGAAAAGTGAATAGAAGGAGAGAAAGAGAAAGAGAGGGGGCGGTAGGGACAAAAATGAAGGGGGCTCAGATTTTGGGTTGTAATTATGCACCTCTGAGCTGGACTTGAGTTAAAACGATTAATCAATAAGACAGAATAATCTGCAATAGATCAGATTAAAATTTAATTTAATAATTAATTAAATGATAAATGATCAAGTAATGGATCAGCAAAACATTTATCTGCAACAATTTATAGAGGAAGAATAATTAACTAATGGCTTAAGTTTAAGAAAAATGCTAAAAAGTGACGAGTTCAAGTTTCTTAAAAAAATTTTAAAGTCTTTTTAGGGTTTTTGATCAATGCCCATCTAAAAAAGATTATTTGAAGAGGTCACCTTGAGGTTTTAGATGTTGTGATGGATGTTTCTCACTGTTTTCTAACATGTTATAGACCAAAAAGATAAACAACATAATGAAAATAGTTGTTAATTGCAGCCCAAATGTGCAGAACAGTGTGTTGGTGATTTCCATACTTCAGTGACACATAGCTTAAAGACAGCAGCTCGTCATAAAAAGAACAGTGTGACTGCACAGAAAACAGAAATCTTAAGATAACAGCTTCCTTCTCCTCGATCAGCAGAGTGACTTAACTCTCCGTCCTCTCTGTGCTGACAGTTGAGCTATGTGAACTGGGCATGAGGACATCATGTGTCCTGAGGGGTCAGCCACAGTTCTCACTGTTTCATCAAGTTCATTGTTTCATAGGCTTCTGATAATGTGCTGTACATGTTCAAGAGACAAGACAATGGAACTGAAATGTCTCTTTTATGCTGCTTTATATTTGGTGGGGTTGTAATCATACAGTCGAGTTTGTGGAGCAAAAATCACAGCAGGAAGCTTTTTTTTCAGTTTCTGTGCACGTCTGAGAGGAACTGCTTCCAGGAAAAGCACAGTGTGGTGTACTCCTACAGGTCGTATCACTCCACAGAAATAAACAGCAGGACCTCTGGTCTTGTGACACGCTACTCATTTACTTATATGGCTGACTTGTAATAATAGACGGCCGTCGTACAGCCTCTCTGGCCAAGATACTGATTACCAGCACTGCTTTACTGCTGACTTTATTCCTGCTCATTCACAGTTTTTGTCTATGTGGCAGATTCCACTGTATGTGTGTGTGTGTGTGTGTGTGTGCGAGTGAGTGACCCTGGCCTTAAAAGAGAACCAGCTTATCAGAGATAACCAACAAGGTTTAAGAAGCACCACTCTCTAATGTGATTATTTATGATTTAGTTCAATAAAAAATAATAATTAGCAACCGTGAAAGTTTAAAGGATGAAGTATATTCTGTAATTTTCCTATTGATAACCAGTAAAAGACAACCAATTTATTGATCCTACAAATATGCATAATGTACTTTATTTGCTCCCAAAACTACTGAAAACACATCAGTAACTATATGCATGCTTCAAAGGCTCCAAATGTGTATTAATCCGCAGCTGAGAATAGTCCCCAACACATATGGTATTTTTGCCTGTTTGCTAAAATCTACAGTGCCCAGCTGCTGTAGGAAATTACTGAGCCTTTTTCAAATAAAATAGACGTATGTATTTAAGACTTGTTTTTTAAAAATGCGGACTTCAGGCTGATGTATTGTTGGTTTTGACTTTTCATGGGATTTATTGACAGTAAGGAAAATATAGAATAATGCCATGGTTGGCCCTCAGTGCTAGTTAATTGTGAGTGGAATTGCTTGGATTATTGTTACTATGTTCTTGAGAAAAGGGTTAGGGTTAGGGTTAGGGTTAGGTTTTGAGGGCCTAAATATGCTCAAAACTCAGGAAACTTTGCACTTGCATCAGACCTGGTTTTGTTTATTCTTTCAAATCCACAAATGAAGACCTGGTTGATACTGAAGCAGTGGTGTGAAGCTTTAGAGTGTGTGTTTTTGTGCCTGACAAATCATTTAGTGAACATGTACAATGATTAAGAGGCAGGAGACAGTAAATGTTCTTCCCGTCTCGGATCTCTCTGTGGGGGTTAACCGTTGACCTGGTGGGTTGATGATGGTCCCCGTTGTGCGGTCACCAGAACGCCCCAGACCCTCTGATGCGTGTCACACTCCTGACTGGCTCTCATTGAAGACTGACTGTTAATCTCTGATTTAGATTGACCCCCCCCCCCCCCGGCTCAGAGTGAAGCTGGATTTTACTGACCCTGCTCCCTAACAATCTGCACAGAAAACACACACACCTTCACAAACAGATTTTTACACACACCTTTATGGACACACCTTATACCCTTATATTCATTTCACTCATGGTAATTGATTCGACAGCTTTCTAACTGGCATTTCATTCATTGTCATACTTCACTCCCTATCTGTCATTTGTGCTTTACTCTCTTCTTTTTTTGTTCATTCATCAGCCTCTCAGTCTTTATGCTAAATAGACTTTCTTCCTGCCTGTTTACTCAGTCGTTAAGGAGCAGAGCTGGTTTCAATAGCAGCTGAAACTCAGCACACTGTTGACCACACACTGTGACTTTCATCTCTCTGTCCCTTTCACCCCATCTGCTCTCTCCTTCCCTCACTCCCTCTTTCCTCGCTCTTCTCACTGTGGAGAGTTTTTTTTTTTTTTTGACAGAAACTCTTGTCTGGCTGTTTTTTCTTCTCTCAGTTGTCTCTCTATCTGCTCTCTTGACTGCCCAGGAAGGTGTGTGTTGTTTGCTTAAGTTAAGCTGTGCTAGGAACATGTTCACCGTTGTTATGTACAAAAAACACTTGCACACATGCCCAAATACACACTCTCACACACACAGACTCACACACAGTTGTAGTGTCTTGTGCTGACATGACATAGATCAGTCTAGTGGCAACTCCCAGTCCCAGAAATTTCCAAATGTCCTGTCACAGTAAGACAACAACATGAGGAAGTATTCAAACCCCAGTTTGAACATTTCCGGACATTTTTCCCCATTTCTGCTCCTCTAAGCAGAAAACTACTCACAACCCATTAAAACTTCATTTCCCATCAGCCCTCTCTCCCTCCCACACACACCATCACCTGCTATGTCTTGACTAGTGACATAGTCGAGATTTGCTTTGTAGCCCCAGATTTGCTACCATTATCTTACTAAAGAAGTAGTCCTGCATTCAATTCAAATCTTTCTGAAGTAAAAGTACAGAAATTTTATCAGCACTTAAAGTATCACAAGTAAAAGCTCTTGTTTTGAAAATTGTTATTTTTTAAAATTAAAATGATTATATTTAACATTATTAAATAGTTCATCCTGGTGCATGAATGTGTAGGAGGTGTTTTACTGTTATAGCTGACTGAGGTGGAGCTAGTTTTGTAGTTTAGTTTAGTGGGTCTTCACCTTTTTTTGTGAAAAACTTTCTAGTAAATAAAATAAAAAGTTTAAAAGGAGTTTCTCTGACAGTATTCAACTGGGATCCACCCACATGCACATTCACACAAAGTACCTGTTTTAGCTCCACCCTCACCAACCCTCATGCTTGCAGCTTTGCTTCAGTGTGTGTGTTTTGTGTGTATTTGTGTAGAGGAGGCTGGCCTCTGTGCTCAGTGCCCCGCTGTACCTGTCTCTCATGGAGGTGGACTAACACTCCCAGAGCAGGCGGGCCAAGCAGCGGAGCGCTGTGAAGCAACAGGGGTAGCTATCCTCCTCATCTGATCGCTCTCTCTGCTTCTCTTTTCCACCACCACCACCACCATCCCTCTGCTGGGATATCTTTCTCAATATTTCTTCTCTGTTTCAGTCTCACTTCTCTCTCTCTGACTGTCTTTGGTTCTGCAGGGATTCTTCATCTTTAAATGTACTGTGTAAAGATGATTATTTAGTCGTTATGTTTATGTTAATTTATCTGTCTGAGATGTGAAGCCTGACTCAAATTGTATTTGCATGAGTCACAGCTGCTGTACCGTTATCTTTTGGGTGTGTGTTGTGTGTTAAGAAAAAGCAGGATTTTAGTGTTTTTAAAGTGTTGGTATTACATTGATCCTGATCTGCTGCCTTGTGACCCTGTTGTCAGGGGCTGCTGTGAGTCTGTTGCCTCCACGTGTTCACGTGTGTGGCTAAGATGGCAGCTTCCTTAGGCCTGTTTTCCTCAGTACACTGGATCAGTGTCACTCAGGATAGACGGGAAAACTGAGAGCTGCATTGTTCCACAATGTTGAACATGCACTTGGGTTTTCCTTGCTCTGTAATCTGCAGTAAATTGGGAGCTCACAGACTTCTGTGTGGAAGAAAAAAAACCTGACAGCACTGTTGATTTATCAGGACAGAATCAGATGTTCTTCCTCTTTCTTAGCTGTGCGAAACTACGCTTTAATAAATCCACGGCTCATTTGTTTATTTGAGGAGAGAAGAAAAAATTGAGTTTGCTAGCAGCAGCAGTCAATCTGTGTTTATGGTATGAACCAGAGGAAGCCCCGTAAAAGCTTTTTTTGTCTGCTCGTAAAACAATTCAGCCTCCAATAACATACTGTTAATACATAGAGAATCAGGTGCTTCTATCAATCATAAACACAGTGTAATGGGCAATCTCCACGGCAATCACCGGAGCACAATCAAATCCTCACTCTGTTACTTCCGTCACTTGCGCAGTTCGCCAGTCCCTCCCTCCTCTTTTTCTTTGAGTTCCTAACCTTTGACCAGGTGCACTCTGTGTCTGTAGGCTATGTTTTATAAAAGGTGCTGCAACAAAAAGGCAAAATCAGGACAGAGGACTCACACACACAAGTGGGTTTCTTCTTAAAAATTCAGTTTTTTTCACCCGCTGAGACGTCATCTGTAAATCTGCTCTGTCTGAGTAAAGGCTGCAATTTGTCTTCACCGAGGTTAATCATTTACCTGTCGCTACCTCCGATTTCCTCCTCTCTCCCTCTCCCTCTCACACACACAAAATTGCATACACCTATGTATAAGGTTGTGTGTTGTTTTTTTGTCTTCCTCTTTCATGCTACATCACTTCCCTCCTTCTTCTGTTGCCCCTTGTTATCTTTATTTTTCTAGCAGATTTACTTAGATACGAAAAGATCCCTCATACACAGTCACTATTCTCTCTCTCTTTTTTTTTGTTGCAAAGGAACAGTTGAGTTTCGCTTCACTTCTGACACACTGATTGCTGTGATTTCCTGAGTCTCTCCTCAGAAAGGAAGACCTCAGCACAAGAGTGGTCAGCACTGAGGAAGTTGGGAATATTTCCAAGTTGTCAAAAGCAGGAAGTTGGTTACCCCATGCTGAGACTGAACACTGATATATCATATTTTTGACACACACACAGAAAATATCCAGAAAAAGGGGAGCCTCAGCTTGACTGCAGTGTGTTACATGCAAAGTGTTGACCTCGTAGTGTCACATAGCTTCTTTTTTATCGCTGAGCAGAACTCCCAAAGTGAATATTGTCCTCCCTTTGTCATTAGTCTGGCAAGATAAGGCCGATAAGAGATGGAGTCATGTTAGTACTTCACACGATAGAAGGAACAGAGGGAGGGTGCACCGAGCTGTACAGGCGGAGAGGGAAAGCAACACAGAAACGAGTGATTAAAAGCTGTTTTAATGTAGCAAGCTACTGGGAAAACCTTGAGTGATGTTTTTTTTGTGCAGGAAAGGGAACTACATCCTTGCTGAGGAGGGTCAAAATGCATCTCTTCATACTAAACTTTTTTCTAAAACAGTATTTTTATGCAGTAATCTTATGTCATCTTGACCTGTGTCATTAGCAGGAACCTAAAGACAGAAGGAGGAAACATCATCCTGTGTTTCCACACTGTTGGTTATCCCATGTTTTGACATTATTGTCTTCAATTCACACTGTACCATTAACAGTAAATGAATGAAATGATCGTTTATTTCAACCATACATGTCATATTTAAATGTGTATGTTATGTCTACGTCTATTGAAAGCATCTGTTTTTATTCTGTCAATCTGACATTTGCATCTTTTTTGGTTCTTGTTGAAAAGGTGTGAACTGTTGTGCAGGTAATTCTAAGCCCTCCAACCTTGGACTGGGCAAGTGAACAGGTGTGTGTGTGTGTGTGGGAGAGTGAGATATTGGGTCAGGTCAAATGAGTGTGTGCGTTTCCATGGTTGCTCAGCTTTGTAGTGTTTTACCTTTGTTGACTGCCTCACCTATCTCCATCAAAGTCCAGGCAGTCTTATAATGCACAAAAGCGAACACACACTCGTCGCTTGCCTAACTAGCAAGAGGTTGTTGTTTTTTTGTTTTTTTTTTATTTGGCCTATTTGCTTACATGACATTTAGTCCAACAAATAAGAAGTTTGCTTTGTAGGGCTGCAGTGATTTGTTGCTTCAGTGTTGTGTACGCAGTGTGGAGATTTGGGGATTTAAGATGCTGTGGATTTTTCCGTTCTGAATGCTGGCAGTGTTGGAAAATAACAGAATAAGAGGTTTATGCTTGGGAAGCCGATTTCTGATTGTTCTCTGTTCCTCTTATAGAGCTGCAGCTCTTAATGAAGTAGGGGCACACACACAAACACACACAGAAAAAGCTGCACCCACACACTGTATAACATTCATATTGATAAGGAGGTTGAAAGTCCAACACCATCTCGTGGTGAGTGTGTGTGTAAGACAAATTAATGTGCACAGCTTTCGTCACAGTGTGGAGTCATATTTTACACAAAACCACTCGTATAGCTTAACTCAACACATAACGAGCATGTGACCCAGTCGTACCCGGTGAACCTTGAGCTGGAGTTTTCAGGGTTTACAGCCCTTCATTCTCTCTGATAGGGGTCAGAGGTCAGCAAGGGATCTGACAAACTCAACAAAACAACGTTGTAAAACCACTGATAAGGGAAGGTGCCCCGGGGATTTATAGATGCTGTATTTTCACTGTTCTGTCCAGGTCACATTACGTCTCCTAGTTAGTTTTGTTAGGTGGGTAATCTTGCATGTGATCGCTCCTGCAAATATATAATCACAAGCAGCCATCTTACAGCATTTTGTTGATTAAATGGCACCCTCTGAGCATTAACCCTCTCTTCCCTGCTTGATACAGTTTGATAAACTTATCTTTCTTTGTCCTCCTCAGGCCCAAGATCTGATTGGATGGTTTTGACAGAATGACAGCCGAAGATCCTGCTTCCTCCTCGACCATGAGCAATAACGCTGCCCCCTCCAAACCCTCCTCTGGTGCCTCCCACCACTCTCTCCATGGACAGATCAACATTCCTGAGGGTGTTGCGGGTGCTCCCAACGAGGCTGCGCTGGTGGCCCTGATGGAGCGCACCGGCTACAGTATGGTCCAGGAAAACGGTCAGCGTAAATATGGTCCACCTCCTGGCTGGAACAGTCCATCTCCTCCACGGGGATGTGAAATCTTTGTGGGCAAAATCCCACGGGACGTTTATGAGGATGAGCTGGTCCCTGTGTTTGAGTCCGTAGGACGCATCTATGAGATGCGGCTGATGATGGACTTTGACGGGAAGAACCGAGGGTACGCATTTGTGATGTACACTGAGAAACACGAGGCCAAACGTGCTGTGCGGGAGCTCAACAACTATGAGGTGCGGCCCGGGCGGCTACTGGGGGTCTGCTCCTCAGTGGACAACTGCCGTCTTTTCATAGGCGGCATTCCCAAAACCAAAAAGCGTGAGGAGATTCTGGAGGAGGTGTCTAAGGTGACAGAAGGTGTACTAGACGTGATAGTTTATGCCAGCGCTGCAGACAAGATGAAGAACCGTGGCTTTGCCTTTGTAGAGTATGAGTCACATCGTGCGGCTGCCATGGCTCGCAGGAAGCTGATGCCTGGACGCATTCAGCTGTGGGGTCACCAGATCGCAGTGGACTGGGCCGAGCCAGAGATTGATGTGGACGAAGACGTGATGGAGACAGTGAAGATCCTCTACGTCAGGAATCTGATGATGGAGACCAGCGAAGAGACGATTAGACAGGTGAGAGTAGATGACTGATCAGGGAGAGGTTGTTATCCTTTTCGAGTACATCAAACAAAGACTCATACCTCTGTCTCACAGGTGTTCAGCCAGTGGAACCCTGGATGTGTCGAACGAGTGAAGAAAATCCGTGACTATGCCTTCGTCCACTTTACCTCCCGGGAGGACGCCGTCCTGGCCATGGACCACCTCAATGGCACAGAGGTGGAAGGGTCCTGCATTGAGGTGACGCTCGCCAAGCCAGTCGATAAGGAGCAGTACTCACGTCAGAAGGCCTCGAAGGGGGGAGTTTCCGCCACTCCAGAGGCGACTCAGCAGAACTACGTGTACCAGTGTGATCCATACACACTTGCTTACTACGGTTATCCCTACAACACCCTCATCGGACCCAACAGGGACTACTTCGTCAAAGGTTAGAATTCATCTTTTCTGCTTTTGTTCCAGTGTCAATCGGCAGCAAAAGCCACAGTGTTTCTCTGAACGCCAGCTGTTCTTGGGGTCAGCAGAAACTCTTTGGGCCAATGCACTGCTAAAGATCTCAAAATGACATCCAACAGATGCAATAAGGAGCTATGATTCGATGATTAAGTTAATAATGATTTAATCTGTGATGACTAGAGTTTTGTTTGACGAAAGTTTTTGTTTTAAATCCCTAACTTGATGAGGGTTTTGTGGCTTAAAATCAGAGATGTGTTGTTAAAAGACAAAGACAGAACAAGGTGATGGACCAATGAATGCTAATCCCATTACCTTTGATTGATTAAATATGGTCTTTGGGTGGTAGCAGGACAATCTATTTGACTTTCAACAATCATTGTGTTTTGGTTTTCTCTCCAAAGGATCCCCAATGATACAGAACAATGGTAATCTCTCACATCCTTATTCCTGTTTATTCCTTCAATGAACAATGAGCTTTCTTATTTGACAAACTAAAAATTTTCTAACACCATCCTTTTCCTGCTGCGCTATCACCTCCCATTTCATGCTGGGTTATTGCAGAGATCATCACATAGCTATAAACGTCTTGGAGTACCATTTCACAGTGCCATGAGCTTGCATAACTAAGGACTCCAAAAATAACAAACAACCCTGAGCTCAGATATTGCAGCGAAAATTACTCCAGTTTATGAGCACATTATTCCCTTAGATTAGAACTAAACGACTCTCCTTGCTACTCAAGTCCTGATATCTCAAGAGGAGCTTTCAAAGAAGTTCTAACCTCATCGTTAAATATTACAACTTTCAGCGCAAGTTGCCCCTGCTGCCCCAAGTCCTAAACCACAACCCCTGTCATCATATTACTTTAATTGTATTTTAAGCAGGTACTGTGCGAGGTCGTGGTCGTGCTGCTGCAGGTAACCGTACCCCTGGGCCGCGGGGGTCATACCTGGGGGGTTACTCTGCCGGTCGTGGCATCTACAGCCGCTACCACGAGGGCAAGACCAAGCAGCCCGAAAAGCCCTATGAGCTGATGCCCAGTCTGGAGCTCGCTGCCTCCGTCAACCCAGTTGGCATCAAACCTGGCACAAGTCAGTGAGATAGATATATCCATCCATATCCTCGCCCACCTTAAAAGCCTTTACTAAACCTTCCAGCTCATAACGTCTCTGTCTGTCTCAGTTCCGTGTGATTTGAGGAACTCTTTGTAAATCAAGGTGATAGTTGTTGCTGAATGGTTATGTGCAAAAGGACTTCCTTTCTCTTTACATTAAAGAATAATGACTCTAAATGTATGTCCTTTCTAGCATGACCAGAAAGTAACCGCTATGTGTTGTTCCTCATTCTTTCCTTTTTCCCTGATATCAGAAATTTGCCGGTTCAGACTGAAAACAGCATTGTATTAAAAGAACAAATATGATCCAGGAAGAGCAGTAATACATTTATTTAAAGGCTATCAGATGCCAAAACACTGCTCAAAGGTTTAAAATAGCAGTCGCAGCAGTCATTTTATCCCCAGTAATGACTATGACCAGATAATCTACACATTTCCTTGCTTGAATAAATCAGTGTGTTCGGGACAACATTTATTTCTTCTTGTGGCCTCAATGAAATGAATGAGGCAGCCACGTTTTTTTTAATGCAGTGCTGCTGTCTGTCTGAACACGGTTGTAGTTATGTGGGGACCAGTGCTCACACAATCTCCTTTTACAAATGCACTCAATTCCAGCTTTTGACTGAAACATGGTTGACAGTACTGTGTGCTATCTTTTTCTTTTAGTAATAGCTCAAAAACATGCAGGTTTTTTCCGTTTCAGTCAAGAACAGAATTGAAATGCCAAACTAAAGATCTTCTCTTAACTCCTCATCTGATCACTTACAGGATAATACCAGTGTTATGTAGACTTGTTGCAACGCCTGTTATGTTTTTTGGCATCTACCTAAGTATTAATTGTAATTCTAGTAACTGTAATTGTAGTGACATTAGTTGCTCTTCCAGCTAAACAAGAATGTGGCAACAAAGTTGCAAGGTGGCTCGTTTTGGAAAAGACTATTTCCTGGCAGAGCATTTCTAGTCTTTGTTTCCTCCTCCTTTCTGGACAGTAGGTAGAAGGAAATGCGACGCATTGCACTGACAAGAATGAGGAGGAAACAAAACTCACATGAGGGCAGAACAACAACTTAACTGATAGAAATGCAAAATAAAAATGCACACACTGGTATTATTCTTCTGTCGTACTAAACACAAAAGTTAGTGAGCCCTACCAGCTGGCTGTTTTTTCAACATTGAATTTACATCGAGTTTTCCATTATTATGACAAATGTCATGTATCTGCTGATCAGAGGTTTTAGAGGTTTTATAAAGTGGTCTTTTTTGATGCTCCCTCTGCAACGATTTGAACCCAGTCGAGAGCTCAGTCTCAGTCCTGGTCTGTGTGGAATCACAGGATCACCACCAGATTGAGAAGACTTTTGTCCATCTGAAACAATGACTGACGTTGTGTTCACTCTCTCTCTCTCTGTGTGTGCGTGAGTGTGTATGTGTGTGTGTGTTGAAACATTGGGGTTGATCCACAGTTGAGCACCAACATAATCCGAATGACACCCCAGCGCCAACTTGTGCAACTTATTATTTTTTCCTTTCTTGCCTAAATTATATCTTCAACCTCTCTCTCTCTCTCTCTCTCTCTCTCTCTCTCTCTCTCTCTCTCTCTCTCCTCTCTCTCTTGTTGTTTATCCTTCACCTTCGGTTTCCCTCACCTCTCTCATGGATTTCAGATCTGGGTATGTCTGTTTCATGGGTGCCTGTCTCCTCCTCTTTTTTATACTGCATTTTTAATACAAACCCCATCAACATCTCTTGCTGTTCTCTGTTGTCAGTGATCTGTTATCCAAGCTCTCATTCTCGTGTTCTGTCTATGTGCGGTGGTGCCAACTCTGGGGCAGTACCCAGTGGTCAGTGCGGCTCCGCGGCCAAGCTGATGGAAGAGGGGAGGTGCACGGTGGAGCACCTCATCAACCCTCAGCTGCACAACACCCTGAACACACCACCGCCACTGCTGCTGCTGCTGCTGCCGTCTTACCTGCAGTCTCTACCCCTCCCACCTTTCCAGGTGTGCATAGTATCGATCAGTTTACACACCAGATCACTTCCATTGCACTTCTGAATATCTTTTGTTTAAAAATATAAAAATTATGCCTTAAAACCAGAGAACAGTCTTTGATTCTGGATTCATAGAAATATGGTCTTTTTTAATTCTGTTGAGTTTAATTTCTTTATTATATATTATATCTAATATTTTACCTTCTACATACTTAATATTTTACTCACCAACAAGTTTGTAAGATATAAGAGACCATGGCAGCAACATACAGCCCAACAGTGAGTATTTAAGCCACATATTAGGAAGTGAAACTGGAAGATAATTAAAGGTTATTGTGCGATGGAGAGCATTTTCACAGTGCATTAGACAGTCATAAAAGATATTTTGCTGCATTCACCATGTTGTTCCTTTTTTAAACAACATTGTTAAAAGATATTTAAACCTGTCTGATGACCTGTGAAGATGCCTGTGTTCAGTGTTTACCCCAATGCTTTTTAAGCTGTTGGGTAAAATGTATAACCAACAAGAAATTATTGGCTACTTCAACCTTACCAATAACCCTCAAAAACAAAAATGTTCCCTGTCATAGACTATGACAAGAATGATTTTTCTTTACATTAGTATGATTTTTAAATTCATTCAGATATTGAGGATGTCTTTTAGAAATCTTCTCATTCACTGTATCCCTTCTTGTTTTCCCAGGGTCGTCCAATCACTCCCGTCTATGCCATGGCCCACAACGTCCAGCGTATCCCAGCAGCCAGCGGCCTGTACGGAGCCGGATACGTCCCCATCACAAACTACGCTGCCAACACGGCAGCTCAGCGCTCTGCGAAGAATGCAGCGGTGGCGGCGCAAAGCGTCTGGAGGTTACACTGGCTACGCCGTGCCGCAGGCCTTCCCCGCCACAGCCTTCCAGCTGCCCATCCATGATGTCTACCAGACATACTGATCCCGAGGCATCAGACCAGATCCTGCCTGTGACTGAACGACTGCTGCAACATCTCAAAATCACGTAGAAGCATCTCTTGAACTCATGAACCTGCGAGAGCAGGAAAAGGAACGTCGTTTGAAGCAATTGTTCAGGACACAGACTGTGACAAAATGACAATCTGACATCTCGTATCTGTCCCACCTGCTGGCCTCAGTATGTCCTGGACCCTGGGCTTAAATCATGCAGCATCAGCAGGTTTGTTTTCTACTGAATATTATCACACACATAGAAGACAATGAGCTTAACACACAAAAACAATAACTCCCTTAATCTCTGACCCTCACCACCTTGTTGCTACGGAAACACTGAAGGTACATTCAAGTATTTATGAAGAGAAGATGCATATTTAAGATTTTATTCTCTGCAGGTCTCTCTTTTTATTCTGGGGTAGTATTTGTTTTCTGAAGCAGGAATGATAGACCTTTACACTATGTCTAAAAAAATTCAAAAGTGTACTTGTGGGCAGAGGGGGGAGGGAGAAAAGTCAATTGACAGGAAGTAAAAGTACAACAGGAACTACTGACAAATGAGGATACCACTGCAGACAGCTGTTTTGGATATACTAATGGTTTTTTTAGGTTTTTTTTTTTTCTTTTCATTAATATATAGTATTCTAGCCAATTCTACTTGCTGTAGGTGATGCTGTCCGTCCATGCTGGTTGAATGTGTATGCTTCAAACACACCTGTTGGTACTTTTTGGTTTATTTAGTTTTATTTGTGTTTATTTGGTTGCTTTAAATGAAGGTTCTAAGTGTTGTTTTTTTTTTGCCTATAATTAGTTTGCTTGTTTTCATGTTTCTGCTGTAACCTTTGGAAACGTACAGTATACTTGGTTTGTTTGTTTGAAGAAAAGTAGCCAGCTCACTAATATTATTGTGGGAATAAATGATAGAGAACTGGAAAACTTTTTCAGTGATGGGCTACATGGTTCATCTACAAGCCTTTATTGAAAGTGACATCATGTACATGGAGCTGTTTCCCCTCCTCTGAAACTGCGCTGGCAGGGGACTAAGACTGAACAGATATTAGATGTTTTTTCTCATTTATGTATGTTTTTATTATTGGTTTTGGTTTTTTTATTGTTTGACTCTTGAAAGGTGAACAAATATGGACAGAAATGAGAGACATTTTTCTATATGGACTGGAGCACTCTTGTCTCCAAAGTGTAACATGCTCCTGCATTTGCCAGTGCTAACCAAAAACTTATGGCTACATCTGCTCCAGTCACATGACATTAGAAAACTTCTCTGGGCCTTACATCTGCATGTACTCCACGCTTTTCCACTGTGCCTCTCATCACCAAGCTAAGCCCATGTGTTTGGCACAAAGAAGAGAAGACTTCCATCTGTGCATAGCACCGGAGTCTCTTCAGATTTCTAATTAACCAGATTTGTGGTATTACTGTATTTTGGTGAGACAAGTAGTTTTCAGTCTCTGCAGTCAGATGTGACAAGGCTACCTCTCTCCTGTAGTCTCCTCTCTGAGCAATCCTGCAGTAACACTCCTTATGTTTGTCTCCTCTTTATTTCTTGTCCTCCAAAAACTGTGCTTGACCGAGGTGCACTTAAAACATATTTATGAAAGGCAAGAAATTGCCACTTTCAGATGAAGAGATATTAAATACTGAGCATGAATTCACGTGTGAACTGGGCTAGTTGCCTTTTTTTTTTTTTTTTTGCCTTTGTCTGATAAAGCATAAAACATACAACAACCTTTATGAATGTTTAGTAGGCACTTTTAAAAACTCTGCAGTGTGTTGACAAGTGTAAAAGTGTAAAATTGAACTGGGAAAAACTGGAGCAATACCTCATGCTGAAACATACAAGTAGCTATGCATGTATTGTACAACACACAAACATAATGTATGCAAGCAGCTGCTGATCATGAAGTGACACTCCACAACCGCCATCTTTATTTTAGAACATGCAAAACATATGTATGCCAGCTTGTATTTGTAAACCAGACTGTGTTTGAGGGGATTTTATTTTTGCTAATTTTCTATCAACTCCTCAGATTTTTATACACAAAGTAATGTGAGTTTGACTTCAGTGATGGCTGGATTTTCGAGGTTGTGTAAGAGATCGTGAGTAAGTTATTGATCCAAGAAAAAAAAAATTGATTATCCACATATTTGTTTCATCTTCTGCTACATTTTGCTCCATCTCTCACCCTCTGAGACTGGATTTCACCCAGAAAAACAAACTGCTGTTAACTGCTTTTATTATTTTCTTGTATGATGACAGTTAGTCAGGATATATTTAATATATGCATTACGAGTGTTGTGTATGAAGTGAGAAGAAAAGGCATAATATATTCTAAAACTTATTTCTTTTCTTTATTTACACCTTGTTTAGGGATAAAAAGTCAGAGTAACAACTGTGTTTTTTTTCTTTGCCAAAGTGTCCAATAGTTTTTAAACATTCAAGGTAAATGTTTTTTTTGTGATGAGTTATATTATGTTTGCTATTTTGACCCAGATTTGGTGTTATGAGTGGGAACACAAAGGCCTTCTCTTTCTGCTTCATATTATCAACCCAGACTAAAAACTGGCCGATTGAAGTGTGACGACCCACTGATGCTTTGAGCTGCTGGTTTTGCAGCAGTTTTAACCCGAGCTATTAAAGGCCTAATTGTGATTTAACAGCCCCTGCGCGGACAGTTGTGCCTCCCACTCAAAACACCTGCTTTACTTTCTTTTGCCTGCATTTCACCCACACCACAGCAGCAGGATGAACTCCTCCTGCTCCTTGTGTCAGTGGTGTGGAGCTACATATGCCTAGTTTAACATAGGTGTTACCATTTAAACTCTTCCTAGTGTGTGCCTTATTGCCAAGATGTGCCCTTTGCCACTCCTTTGTAGACCTATGCAGACTTTTTTCTATCTGAAGGTTAAAAAAAAAAAGAAAAGCTTGTTTGGCATTGTTATATTTATAGTGATAAAGTAGATAAATAAAGCATTTTCAAAAGGATACAATGATGTGTAATTCATTTGTCTGTTTATGTGTTACAACCATGTTAACTTAGTTTTAGATTAAACTGCGTAACGGGTCAGAAGTTTGTTGAAAGGTTCAGAGGCGGAGGACTCTGAGTCCGACCTCTGTGAATGGAAACCCATCCCTGACCTCATACATCAGCTATTATTATTAAGCAACGTGTCATGGTGGAGGAGAGGAGAGCCAGCGCAGTGTTGGGAGAATGTTTCATAAACCTCTCTGTGGCCGGTCAACTTTACTCTAGAAACATGTTGTGCCCCAGCGAGGAGTTCAGGAAGGATTTTAAGAACATAAGTAGCCTTCATCGTGGAGTACAATATGTGCTAGAGGGGCAATCAACAGGTACATGGGGTTTTTATACAGTGTCATCATCTTTCAGTTCATTGGTCTCCTGTTTTATGGTGAAAAAGCAGACTGATACCTAAAGTATCAATATTTTATCAATTATGTTTTGGGCACATGATCACTCTGCTGCTGCTGTGTGCATGTGCGTGGTGATCTATCTCTGTAGTTCAGAGAATTCACACAACATTTAAAACATACATGTAATTAAGTAATTAGTCACCAGCAAGTTAAAATAAAGTTAAGAGAGAATTTAGAAAAGACATGCTTAATGTTTGGCAAACTATATGGTGGTAAATCTTCAGAGGTGTCTCATTAAAGGTGCATTCATCTCTTAAATCATAACACAACTCCACCTTATGTAACAGAACATTATTCGCATTTAAAAGAACAAAATATTGGTTTCAATATCAATTATTCTGGCCCTGGTAGCCTATGATTTACTATTGTATCAAAAACCTTATTTTTAAACTATTGCTCAAGCCCCGCAGGGTGGTTACCAGAGAGCTGTGTGTTCATGATAAGTGTATGATTAGTAAAAAGCTTCACAGAATCTGCCAGGCTACAGGAAAGAGTGAATTTATTTCGCAGGAATACTATCTCCAACACACTGCCGTAATGAAAACATCACCACACCACACCTCCTTTATCACTCTGAATAATGTCAGGAGAAAACCTGGTTGGAAACCTGCTGTTAGAGTGTGTAATTCAGGATAATGTTGCCATCTGGTGGCTGACGCCCTTCATCAGAGCAGCCTGCAGCAGAGTTACTGGTCAGGCCAGACAGAGCAGGTTTTCAGTGGCAGCCATGTTAGCTCCACAGCCATCAGTGCAGAGTATGGCAGGAAATATCAGCCACATGTAATATTTATATTGAGGTTAAAATGTAAATGCAACACGTGCAAGAAGAAGACATTTACCACACAGTCTGAATATTGGGTAAAATATCATTTATTAATTGCATATTGATTATATGTGGCAGGACAAATATTCCGAATGTATGCAACATTTTCCCATATTTTTTCATTCTTTAATGTTATTTATTCTGCATAAAATGACTGCTCTATTTCTCTTTTGTATCATAAAGCGGTCACAGCACGACAAAAAAAGGGAGAAAACATCCCGAAAACAAAATCCTCAAAAAGCGCTGTAGATCTGACTTTCACTACATTTCCCATGATGCTCCGGCTTCCACCCGTATACGCGCTGCTTTTGCACGGCCGCTGCTGTCTTTGCAGATTTATAAACAATGCAGCTAGGGTCCCACTCGATCTGCAAAAAGGAAACGGAGGGAAATCCAGATGATTGTCTCAGCTGCTGAAATGCGTCGCCGCTCGTGAATGTAACCTCAGTTTATATTTGGCTTAAAGGAGACGCAACAAAGCGCACAAAATGGTTGCGCTCCAGGCCCAGGGCAAATAAGTAGGTTTACTATAGCTTTAAGAACGCGAAAATAGTGTCTGCTTCTTTAAAATTATATCGGTTTATTAATGAATAGATAATTAAGAAAAGTTTTCAATTTCTAATCAATAAATATATGCATTTAATTTGCGACGAACTCTGCGCACTCACAGAAAATGTCCCACTGTTGGATAAAGGCCGCCTGCAATCAAAACGTCTTTAAACCAGATGTGGTCCGTTTTTCCTCTAATTGCAAGTAAACCTGCTTGACTTAAAGCGGAATTTGAGGTAGGCTGAAGTGTCTTCACGGTGATGGAACCGGTCGGCGACCGAACCGGGAATGTAAATAAAGGCGAAGAACCGGCGGAGGACAAGGCCGCAGATCAGACCCCGGCCCCCAGTACGACCGTTACGCCGCGGAGGGGGCTCAGGGAGCGGGGAGCGGGCCGCCCGAGGTCCGGCGTCTCCGCTTCGTCGACGGACGTTAACGGAGCTGCGTCGAGCCCGCAGAGCTCTGGACGGGTTTTGAGGGACAGGTCAACGAGGGCAGTACCGGCCTGGCTGAAGGACACCAAGAGCGACGACGACGACGAGGACGAACCGAGCCCGGACACCGGTGCGACCAAGCGGAGGAAAGTTTCCAACTCCAGGCGGAAGAAAAATTCAGATTCTGCGGGTTCGGCAGAGGCTGGAGGGGGGGTCGCAGGTGACAGCCTTCAAGGCACAGAGTAGGTTTTGAATTTCTGGCTTAACAGTTTACCACATTTGTTTATGATGTGCCTGTAACATGTGTGTTTATGTCGGTGGGGTCAGTTCCTGTCAAAAGCACGCCTTCAGGAAAGCTCGTCCCCCTTTCTGCGGCTCTGCATGGGGAGGGTGGAGTGAAACTTACCTGGCTTCAAAAACTTGTCATAATTTATTTAGTGCCACAACTTTTGAATGAGTTGCGTCGTCAGAAATGAGTTGAATGTAATGCAGGTAGAGAAAATGTCAGATCTCAGTGCTTTTTCCCTTCTTTGTGCAGCAGCTCGGAGGACCCAAAGAAACCTGCCCCAGATGCTCAAGGTAATCAGAAAAATGAGCTCCTAACTAAATTTAACTCAGTCTGCTTATATGTTACATGTGTTATAAACAGAGATGGTGTGTGATCTTGTACCACACTTGATGGCAAACAGTGCGTTTGATGGCATGCTTCTGCTACCTCACTCCAGCTCTTCCCTCCAGACGCCCCCCAGCTCAGACCCGTGCCAAGCCCCCGTCTGGCAGGGCCAGCCGCAGCTCTGCCAAGCCCGTGTGTAAGACTGAACCTGGGATGGAGAATCCAGCCGGTGAGCAACCTGTTGACAGTGAGCTGCTGTGGTTCAGCCTGTAATTCACAAATCAAATTGAGTTCTCTAGTTTGCTTATTCTGTAAAAAAAAACCATCAGCGACATCTGTATCTGTAATTATGGATTGGTCGTGATCATGGATTTTCAGTCTGACTAATGGGATCAGTGCTGACTTTTTGAGTTAAATATCTGGTTGCAAACCTCCTCTTGTTTCCCTGTATTACGTCAAATAAATAAATGCTTGGTTTATGTATTTATACTTTTTCCTACTGTACAAATTTGCTTTAGTTGCCTTTGTCTTGATGTCTTTCTGTCTGTGATTGTCCTGCAGCAATGGAGGGAGAGGTGAACAATAAAGAGAAGTATGAAATGTAAGTATATTAAGCATGAGTTAAATGTTTTACTTAGTGCTGAAGATGTATTTATTTGCAAAATGGCGTAATATGTGGTTAAAGAAAAACCTAGCTATGCAGATGATGTAATTTTGCTTTAATGCTCCATCTGTAACACACCATAAATATAATTAACTCTCTGATATCTTATAATCATTTTCAAACCTTGATCACAAACGTCCCCGTCTCAACTTGTAGCTGTTATAATTGATGATATTACTGTTTAACTGATATTAATTGAGCCTTATCTGTACGTTATTGTCTTTTATTCTTTATATGGGTTTGTTTTCTTCTTCATTTTTTGCTTCCTAATGTAATCTCTGCATTATTGAAATTGAGGGCTACCCGCAGTGCACCTCTGAGAATTAAATAAAGGTTGAATGAATAAATGAATATCACCTCTGTGAAGTAGGTGACTGAGAAAATATGTTTTTGTTGTGATTTGGCAGAAATATATTTCCTTGTTCTGACTCTGTAGGGACATCAGCATCATTTTAAAGCATAACTAGAGAGGAGAGAGGCTGTTTATCATATATTACAAGGTCATATGTCTGTACTGTATACTGTCTCACTTGTATGTTGTGACAGTGTGTGTCTGAGTGAGAGCGAGGTGGTTGTGTGTTTTCCCTGACCACTGTGTCTCACACTTTTGCTGTCTCAGTAAAAAGAAAGAGGAAAGCGTGGATGTTGCTGAACCAGTCTTGGATGATGAAGAACCTCTGTTTCAGGACGACCCTAACGACCTCAACTACCAGCCACAGAGTCAGAGGTATGCTCATCATCAAGTGCATCACTTGACCTCCCCCGTGCAGAAAGAGTAAAAGCCAGTTTCAAGTCTTTGTTGTTTTGTTTTCAGTGGTGCAGAGGAGGAGGAGGGCCTCAGCACTGACGAAGATGTTCCTTTTAGAGACGACTTAAATGATCAGAGCTACGACCCGAAGGGTGAAAGGTGTGTGTGTTTGTGTGTGGGAGGGGTTGGGATCGCACCTGTGTTTGTCAGCTGCGTTTAGGCACCATATTTTTTTTGTTTAGTAAGTGGATGCTTCTGTTTTTCTTCTTAGGGATGCCCCCAAACCAAAGCGCAGAGCTCCTCCCAGACAGAAGGAGAAGAAAGAAAAAGAGAAGGCACCTAAAAAAGAGAAAGAAGTCGCGGAGATAAAGATAGAAGGTTTGGACAACGTGGAGAGCGTGGAAGAGGAAGTAAAGCTAGAAGAAGAAATTGTGGAGGACCCAGACGGACCCAGGAAGTAAGCACAGATATTAGCAGGACAGATTTACATTGCTCGTGTGTCTGTGACTATATTGTTACTGGTTCAGTCTGAATGTTAAGTGTGTGGTTATTTGTGTGGGTACAAAGCAAACAACAAATTTTCATAGTGGATAATAGAACATGGCTTTGATTTTTCCCATTGAAACTCAGCTACATAATTTTCTCTGTCCTTTGTGTGTCAGGAGAGGCCGGCGGAAAAAAGACGACAAAACACCACGGCTGCCAAAGAGAAGGTAAAGTTGATGTTATAATCTGAAGTCAATAATATCATTTCATGTCACTATTGGAAATTGAAGTGACTGATGCCTGACATGGTGGGCCATGGATTTGTAAGTCTGTGGATATGTGAAGGTGTGGAAGATCCATTTTAATATTTCGTATTGTGCTCGCAGAAAGAAGCCGCCAGTGCAATATGTGCGCTGTGAAATGGAGGGATGCGGGACAGTCCTTGCTCATCCTCGCTACCTACAGGTCTGTCTCAGCGACCACAGGATCCCACTGAGGACTGTTTTCAAATCTTTTTATCAGCTGTAGTAGGGATGTAATGATATCAAAATCTCACAATATGATAAAACTTTGGTAACAAGTCAATAATATGGTTGCGATATTGTAAAAAAAAAAAAAAAAAAAGGCAAATGAAGACTATTCAAATTTTTTTTAATTCTAATTTTACAGTGCAAAAAAATGGCAGTTGGATAATAAAATGCAAAACACAGTAAGTTGTATTCCCTGACTTGTAGGTAACCTCAGTCTGGCAGTGTCTCCATATTTTTTGTTTATCCGTCACCTTCTCCCCTCTCATTTCGTGATACGGGGAAACCAAAATGCTTCCACACGTCAGATCTAAAAGACGCTGGAGCATCCACAGTTTCAAAGGCTTCATCTCTCTCTCTCCCACTCTGTTCACCCTCGCCTTCAACACCAGCTTCGTTGTAGATTTGAAGAGGGAGCGTGTGGAACGCAAAGGATGATGGTCTCTGTAGTTCTCATTTCCCTTCGCTCTACTCCACCGTGGCTGTAACAAAACTATAGTTTTGCCTGGAAGATCTGTTGTTTGTTAGTGTACAGGTCCACGACAGTATCAAGACACTTTAGTTCTCGCAATATCGTGAAATTTATGATACCATTACATCCCTAAGCTGTAGTATAGTGACAAATGTTCACACATTGTGCACATTTTCCTAGAGTCAAAGGTCGTGTATTAAAATTGATGGATTAAATTTCTGTGGATAGACTTGGGATGATTAATTGTTTCAGGAATAAAAGGGGTCTGTCAGTATCCATAGGGCAATTATGTTTGGATCCAAGGTGTTTGAATAATAAGTTCCGCATAAAATGTTCAGATAATCGGGTTTTCATGTTATTGACAGTTTGACCTCACATGCCTTTTTTTTACAATTAGAGCATTTGATGCTGATACACACTGCTCTGCATTTTCTCTGTCTTATACATCAGCACCATATAAAATACCAGCACTTGCTCAAGAAGAAATATGTATGTCCTCACCCGTCTTGTGGAAGGCTCTTCCGCCTACAGAAGCAGCTGCTGCGTCATGCAAAGCACCACACAGGTAGAGCGCATCCATCTGTGTCTGACCATTTCTTGCAGTTAAAAAATGAAAGTATACAGAGAAACATGTCTTTATTTGTTGTGATTCTAGACCAGAGGGACTACATCTGTGAGTTCTGTGCTCGTGCCTTCAAGAGCTCCCATAACCTGGCTGTGCACCGCATGATCCACACAGGAGAGAAGCCCCTACAGTCAGTACTTCCCTGTTTAGTCATTTATTCATTCTGTGTGGTTTTTCTCAATCACTTAAAGACATTTTCTGTTTCTTTCGCCAACAGGTGTGAGATCTGTGGCTTCACCTGTCGTCAGAAGGCGTCTCTCAACTGGCACATGAAGAAGCACGATGCCGACGCCACCTATCAGTTCTCCTGCTCCATTTGCGGTAAGAAGTTTGAGAAGAAGGACTGTGTGGTGGCTCATAAGGCCAAGAGTCACCCGGAGGTGCTTATCGCCGAAGCGCTGGCAGCCAACGCCGGCGCTCTCATCACAACCCCTGCCTCCCTGCTGGAGCTGCCAGGAAACCCCATGCAAGCAGAGGTCACTGGTTTGGACGTGAGCCAAGTAGGGCAGGACAGCCAGGTGGACCAGCTGAGCCAGGAAGGGCAAGTTGGGCAGCAAGTGGCTCAGGTGTCCCAGATGGGCCATGTGACCCAGCAAGTGAGTCACCAGGTGGTTTTACTGGGACAAGACCAGAGCCTCCATACCATGGTGGTGCCAGTGACGATTGCCCTGTCCCCTATCGACTTCACCGGGTTGACAACCAGCAGTGCAGACCAACGCAGCTACAGATGTCATTCAGTTTGTGCAGGCCAGCAGCCATGTTCAAATCCAACAACTGATCCCTCCATTCCAGCTCTCGTGGTGACCCAGCACCAACCCCAGCTCCAGCCCCTTCAGTCGTACTCCTCCCAGCAGCAGAGCCAGGGGCAGGCGCAAATCCTCCAAATGACCTTCCAGCCTGTCAGCCAGTCCCAGACCCACATTCAGCAGATCCCCATCCTCGCGACCTCCCATCAACTTCAGACCCTGCAGACAGCCACCCCGAGCCCCCCTCTCCTGTCCCCGTCCCAGCCCCAGGATCCAGCCTCCACCAACGGGGACAGCTTTATTCTGGACAATCCGGTGCTCGCATCCTCCTCTCCATCAGCCAACTCCCTGCAGCAGACAGAGGCTGCGGGGGAGGACGGCGTGGTCTGGGAGCAGACGGGACAAGGGGAGGTTTTGGCTGATGGCACTGAGAGACATGTGCAGCAGGCCCTCATGTAACACAACGTTTGAGCGCACAAAGAAGAAAACAGAGGAAGATTATGTCATCACTGACCTGGTATACTGTATTGCAATGTTTGAGATAAATGTAGGATCACCAATATATTATGTACTGTTCACTCATAGTCACATTTGCAGAAGTTTTAGAACATCTGAAACAGGAAAGATATGTGTCTGTATGTGTCTGTATGTGTTGCCGCCTTTGTACATAACAGTCCTGTAAACTTAACTAGCCTTTTACGTGAGTGTGTGTGTGTGTGTGTGTAATGACGTTGAGGTTATGTTGCAGAGCTGTTGCTATTATGCAATAATATAGCATACCTTCAGTAACATACAGTACATCAAATGCCAGGTGTGTGGTAGGTTTGGGATAAATCAATTTATATAATGAATTAAAAGACAAAACGCACGCTAGAAAAGCTATAAACATCCTCATAATGTGCAGGGGGTAGGCAGCCATTTTTTTCATTTATTGTCCAGATCTACTGTAAAACATCTCACTTGATAGGGTTTAAAAGAAATACGAAACAGAAGAAACACTGAACTCACAAAGAAAGAGTAAACCTGGGAAAGGCAGGGACAGACAAAGGGTGTTTCTACAGGGCCTTGTAAAAGTCACAAAAATATGTATATTTTAAGGATTTTGGCAGGTCATTCATCCTGTTTCACTTATATTTATGTAGCTTGCCGTTGGTTTACTTCCTTGAAGGAATAATAACCTATATATGGCCTCTACTAAAAGTTCCAGGTCATTGAAGGCAACCAGGTGACCTGACGCTTTAAATACCACACATGAGCCCAAAATAACAACAAGCACAGACACTGGGAATTAGACAAATTAATCAAAATCTGTCCATTAACCATGTAATGATTTGCTAAGTGAGGCTTTGTAGAGACATATGACAATACCAAACGGCACCTTTCGACCTGTGGAGTAGGATGTAGAAGAAACACAACTGTTCATTTATATGATGTAACAACATCTTAACATTTATCCAGTGTGTCTGCTGGCTGACAGTTTAAGGGCACAATTATGAGGGAAACTCAAAGCAAGGCCTGAGTATTTAACTGATCCTACAACGGACAATGAAGCACAGACCCACACTACATACTCATTAGTGCTAAGAGAGCGTGAGTTACAGCTCACAGAAACCCTCCATCAGGACATGTTGATCCGGCTTGTCCCTGTGCATGGTATACTGCTTCAGCACGTTTAGGGAGGAATCACAGCATTTCAGTCCAACTCCTCCTCTTCTTCACCTGCTGCCCTGCTGACTCCTCCTCCTCTCATGAGGCTCTGAGATCCCTGCACCACCACAGGAGCGCCAGCCTGCCTGGGGCTCAACATGTTCTGACACCGGTGCTTCATCGCTCACAGGCGGATGATACAAAGTGGGAGGACTGGGTCTGGAGGTCACTGTCAGAGCGTAATTTGCACTTTGATCCCAAACCTGCACTCCGTTTTCCTGTATGACATGCACAACCTTTTACCTCCTATCTGGGAGGGTTTACCTGCATTGTTAGGGGACGCGTTTGCAAGGCGCTGAGCTTCTGGTCCGCTTGAGCTTCTAGGGGTTGGCAAACACGCTGCTGTCAGAGCTGGCGTTTGAGGAGGAGGAGGTAGTTTATTATGGTGAGCGAACCCAGGAGGAGCAGGCAGGGTGGCTGGCAGGCTGCAGATGGAGGGGTGGTAGTGATGGCGGAGAAGGCTCCGGGTCTCTTCCTGGTTCTGAATCACTGAAGCTGAACCAGACTCCAGCAGGTTATGGGTCTTCTAACAGCTGTCGCCTCATCACCCACCTCCTCAACAGAACTTGAAGATGAAAAGATAAGTTAACAGCCTATGTGCTACATTACCTGTCAATCTGCATTTAGTAAAAAAGTACTTTTAAAGTTAATAATTACCCACCCATCGAAAGCATCTCCATCGCTGTCAGATTCAGAGGACAATCTGCAATCCAACCAGAGTTCATACCTGTAATAGTGAACGGAAGCTGTTAGCTTAATATTATCCGCAAACGAATACTGTCTTATGCGTCTAGAATCTTAGTAGAGGGCACTGTTTCAATGATACAGCTGGCAGCTTAATAGGCCCATTTCCTCTCAAACGTATCTGTTAGCCGCCGTCCCAGTAGCCGCGGGCTCAGTATTTCATATCTGCTGCCTGGCACCGCCACCTGCACAGGCGCGCGTCACAATTCAGGTCAGCTTTATTACAGAGCGTATTTGCCATTTTTGTGTGTAGCAACTTGAAACTAAGGAAGCTAAACTCCAAAAAGAAACGAATGACTTTTTATTTTTATTTTACCATCGCTCATTAATAATTCCATTGCTTCTTCATTGTATTTGAACCTCTTGACCAGACCTGCCCCTTTTTTTCTCTCTCTTTAATCCTGGCTCCTCAGGAAGTTTTTATTGCTGTAAACATTTCACACAGAGATCAGCGTGTATGCAGGCTACTAAAGGGTTAAACCGTCACTGGAGGCCTGACTAAAGGCCACTTCTTTTGCTCTGCTTTTAGATTTAGAAAAGGAAAAGAATGAATGGTTGCCGATCTTAACCCAGCACTCAAGGATAGCTTTTTTTTTTTCTGAGAGCAGCACAGTGATTTATACAAGAGATGTCACAAGAATGCAGTTGACTAGTCAGTAGGATGAAAAATCAGCAGCACTCTGTGGACCAGGGTTGAGAATCATTGCCCTGAAGCACTGGCATGAGCTTGTTTGTAGTGTATGCTTTATATACTCATTCAGGTGCAGTAGATCCCTACAGCAAAAAAAGAATGGATCCTGTGGCTATAGAGGAATGTAAATACAAAGAGAAAACATTACAATTACAAAAAATTACCTTCACAGTTTCCCAGAGGCCACACAGAAAAGCAGCTTTACATTTGAGAGGCTGGAAGCAGTAAATGTATATTAAGGTATTTTGCCTAATAAATTATTAAAACTAATTATTAATTATTTAATTATAAAAAAATAATTTTCTGTCAATCATCTAAGAGTTATAGCACAATGCAGATGGGAATAAAATAGAAATAGACCAAAAGCACGTGTAGTCTGATGAAGGTAGTGAGAACTTAACCTCCAATCCTTTTCACCTCCCAGTGGTCCATCGGAGCAGGCTCATGACAAAGCCTCCTCCGGATCCAAGACCAGCTCCTGCTCGGCCTCCACACCAGCTCCAGCTCCGGCCGCTTCTTCAGCCCCGACCCCAACGCCTGTCCCCGCTCCCGCCCCGGCCACGGCTGCTTCAGCTCAGGCCCCGTCTCTGACCCCGGCATCCACGGCTCCGGCAGCTCCGACCGCCTCTGCTCCAGCCCCGACGGCCAGCTCCTTCCCTCCCTCCCCCAACTGCCGCATCCGGGAGGTCCACTGCGGCAGCCAGGTGCGGCTGGTCGTCATCGCCATCCGAGACATCACCAAGGGGGAGGAGATCACCGTGGACTACAGTCTGACAGAGTGGGGAGAGAATCTGGTCAGTGCCTGGAGAAACATGCAATAAAACGACACATATACACTTTAAAATCCTTGATACTCCAATTTTCTAGTTTAATTTGCCTTTTTTTGCCATTTTTAACCTGACTTAAATTTTACCTCAACTCTAAACAATTTCTGATCTGAAACCAACTGCTTCAGTATGTCAAGGTGAGAAAATGATCTCACTCTTTGAGTTTTCTTCCATTGTCCTCAGCTTCTTGGTCCTCATAAGTGTAAAAATACACTGTGCATATCTCTGATGACTTCAGATAGGCAACCATATGTGTATTCACACACTGTTGATCAGCCTCACACATTCACTGTCTGTCACACACACACACACACACACACACACACATTCACACCACCTACTGTGCACACATTCATGCTACACACACACACAGCTAAGCAAGGCATGGGGTTACCATGGTGATGGCTGAGCTCCAGCTCTCTCTCTCTCCCTCTCTCTCTCTCTTTTTACCTATAGTGCTTTAGCAACAGTAACCATGGTTATTACATGACATCTGTTCCTTTAATGGATCTCATTAGATTGGATCAATTTACTCAACAAAATGATGATACCAGAATCCATTTAAGGAAATTAAATTGACAAAACTTGACATCAGATGTTTAAATGGGACACAGGGTTGCTTGCAGTTCCTTCAAAGAAATATTTGAATATGTTAAATTTTGCTGATATGAAGTCTGAATTTTATATTGCTGTTATTGACTGATTGATTAGTTCTGTTCTTCCAGCCTGATTGATAACCCCAGTGTGTGAAAGCCTATGTCTTTTTGCTTCTTTTGTTGCGGCTTGTTAGTGGGAGATTTGGAGTCCTAATCAACCTCTGTGCTTACGCCCGACTGTGGAGGGGTGTCCTCCTGCTCTCTGAGTGACGGATTAGGCTGATTGTGATGGTTGCGAACATTAATGAGCAGCGTGCCGGCTGTTTTAATGTGACTGCTCTGTGTCCCACAGGGTTTCCGTGGTACTGTGTCTCCAGCGCAACACGACTGTAACTCTGACACTGAGAATAACAACAATATTAAAAAGGTAAGAGAAAATCATTGCCTGTTTCCTAAAAGCAATTTTATTATCACCAATTGCAATTTAGTTACTAGTTACATTACTAAGCTGGTCTTGTCTTTATTATTTTCTTTATTATTCTATAAATAGCGAGCACTTATTATCAAACCAATTATGAATATAATTTAAAGCGGCTGCAATCAATGTTATTATGATTACAGCGTATCAAATTACAATGTGTGATGTGAGAATGATCATCTGAATCTGCAGCTCCCTTCAGCTTTACTGTTTTTCTTCTCAATAACTTGTTTTTGGCTGCAGCAGGCAGCTGTTTTCAGTGAAAAAACAATAAAAACCCACTGTACTCTACCTGCCTAGTGTTGTATTAAGCAGCTAAGGGGCCAGATATTTCCCTCAGGAATTAGTAAGAATATAGGCTTTAGATTCATCTGGTGGCCAGAAACACGATTCCAAATGAATGATAATATTGGATATGTAAACAGGCAACTGCTAACAAGTTTGCCATATTGCTGGCAAATGTAGAACTTAAAATGTGTTAATAATGTGATCAACTTACTGCCACTGCTCCCAAGTGGCCAAAAAATCAGTTACTGATACAGATTTGAGACAGTTTTCCCCAAAATTCAACCTCACAAATGTGGTATCTTTGGAAATTTAAAAAGCTGCACAGTATAAGTTCGTACTGACTGTTCCACCACAAAACTATGAAGAAATTAAGGGCAAAAATCAGACAAAAGATCCACACATTGTGCTAATAGTTCCCAGTGATTTTAATTAAGCAAGGTTTCAATCTGCTAGAGATCTTTTGTCTTTTGTGAAGATCTCTTGTAGATTGAGGTGCTGCTTAATTAAAATTACTGGGAACTATTTGCAGTGTTGCAGATCTTTTGTCTGGTTTTTTTTGCCTTTAGTTTGATTTTTGATCCAGCACCTGTGAAAGTTTTTTGATGTGCTTTACTCTTTGAAGAAATTAAGTATTTTTTTCTCTCTCTGATCTATCCATTACTGACAGAACCTTCGCTGAATGAGAGACTTTTATTTTGAAATCATACGGTATATACATGCATCACATCTGATACTTAATTCTGCTCTATATATCATTCCCCACAACATGTATGTAGTAAAAAGGAGCACTGACCCTGTACAATCAACAGCAGATGTTGCTGAAGTGGTTGTGATGTGCTCCTGTGCCTGCAGGATGCCACCTGTCTGTATGTGGGTGGACAACACTAATGTTGGACTCAACACAATCATTACATTTTCTTCCCCCTCCTCTGGATAACTGTTTGATTATGTGTGTTAATGACATTGAGTTTAACTCCTTTAAAGTAAAACAGCAGTAAGTACATTAATCTGCTTATGCTCAGTGTCTCTCTACCTCCTGTTACACGCTAAATGTTGTGCCACTGATGGTCACCTTTTGCTTATTGCTTTGAAATTTAACAACTCTCCAGACTGTGAATCTAATCAGACTGACAAAAGTTAAACACCCTCATGCAATAAAGTCAGCAGTGATATTAATTATAATAAACTATTTTTAAAAACTCACTTATAATGCTGAAAACAGAGTAATGAAATGCAAGTTAAGAAAGAAAATATCTAAAAAACATTTGTTAAGTCATTGGTGCTCATACTGGGGGGCATAGAGCTGTTGCAGGGTTGGGGTGGGGGGTGCCAGAGGTGACCAGGGGAAGAATGTGCAGCGCATCTCAAGTGGAATTAATCTGCTTCTTGAAAGAACAAAAATGAAACAATACATAATGACACATAAATATCCAAATCTAAATCTAAAATCCAAAAACTTTGATTTCCGAAAGAGGGAATGAGAGAAGTAGTTTGAGAGCCACCTCATTAAGTAAAATAACTGAATTTTCCTACACTTCAACACACATTTTGTTTTTTAAATCATTGTATTAATACTGTAAAATATGAATGTAGGACAGCAGATGATGCTCCTTTTTTTCTTGTAGGAGGATGAGCCCCTCTCTCTGACAGCCCAGCAGCAGCGGCAACAACAGCAGCAGCAGCAGCAACAGCAGCAGGAGTATGTCACCCCATCTTGGTCCCTCTCCCCCTCCTCCTCCCCCATCTCCCACTCTGATGCCAGTGACTCAGACGGTGGGGATGAGGACAACACCAGCCCCCGTGGGCGTGCGCTACGTCGCCGCAAGAAACGTCGCGGCACTCCTTCAAAGAAAAAAAACCCCCATCGGATCCCACCCGGGCGGCCGTCGCCGGTCTCCCCCGCCGGCGTTCCCCATCACAACCGTCCACTCAAGCCTTCGTCTCATGCTCCAGCGCAGTCCTCCCCTCCCTGCTCATCTTCCTCCTCTTCAGCTAAGCCTGTGTTCAAAGCTCCGGCTCCGCTGGGCTCCAATGGCACGAGCAATGTCAACTCGAGTGTCCCCAGGGGAGGAGTTTCCATAGACTCCATGCGCCAAACCTGCGAGTACTGTGGGCGCCACTTCCGCTCCCTGGGACGCCACTTAGATAAACACCACGCCCACCAACCAGAAGTGTGCTCCGCCCTGGTTGAGCGCTACACACAGATGCCCCGCCTGCATGCACAGAACACAAACCCTGCCACGGCTCACACACAGTCTCAGCAGCACTCGAGGTCGTCGCAGGTCGTGGGGCAGGGCCGCAGTTCAGATCTTCCGCAGAGCGGCGTCCAGGATCTCTCCATGTCTCCACCCACTCTCACGGCAGCCAACCAATCCCCTTCCTCCTCTGGAAGGAACTCCACCCCGCCTGTGCTGACTCCTCCACGAGGTCAGAACACAGGAGTTCCTGTGTCGGTCTTAAAAAGGAGCCCGCCCCCCGTGGCTGTGACGCACTCCAGGAAGGGAGCGATGAGGAGGTTTAAGAGAGACAGACAGGAGGCAGAGGAAGATGAGGAGGACGAGGATGAAGAAGATGTGGAGGTTGTGGAGGTGAAGAGGCCCAAAGAGGAGGAGAATGTAGAGGTGGTGTGTCCACAGTCCTTCAGCAGCAAGTCGGCCAAAGAGATGGAGCCACCAAAAGAGGAGGAAGATGAGGAGGATGAGGAAGAAGAGGAAGAGGAGGAGGAGAATGGAGTGATGGAGGTGGAAGATGAAAGTGGGGCAGAGGATAAGGAGAAAGACTTACTGAGGTAACTTGAGGTCTACGTCTGCTTTGTGTGTAACGTAGAGCAGGTGTTGAGTCAGTTTTACTCAACACAAATGATTAATTTGTACCCTGCAATTACTTAATTTCCTCTCTTGATTGCACGTCTATTAACAGTTGCTGCATAAAATATATTTGAGAGGTGGCATTTACTCTAGATTGTTTATTTCCTGACAAATATCAATGTTTATTTTTGACCAGCAAACTGCTGAAACAAAGTAGCATCAGAATGGTTTGGGGAAGAGTGTTGACAAAGAGAATTAGTGTGCAAACTTAACACTTTGGAAATCCTAGTGACATTTTTCTCTATTGTCTCACATTTTATTGACAAAACAGTTATCTGAGAAAACAATTGGTATATCCATCAGTCATGAAAGTAATTGTTACTTGCAGCTCTAGAACCTAATTTGTGCACACAAACAATCTTAAAGTTCATCTGTGATACCTGCCTGGCTCTGTAGTAACATGCCAGCTGACATATTAAACGTTAGATTGTAGGATAATCTAAGAACTCATCAATTGAAACTATTAAATAAATAAATGAACTAATAGCTCGCTGTCTCTGTATTTTCAGTAGTTCAGGGCGTCACCACATGCTGCCCCTGCTCTCGTCCTTGTCCTCCCTGGTTCTGTACCTTCGTCGGCTGCAGCACTCGGCCTTCCTGTCCCTGTCTCGGCAGCTGCAGTCCGCCGAGGCCTGGCGCCTTCTCTGCCACTCCAGCCTGGCTCTTTTAATCCTGTACAACCGACGACGTGAGTGTGAGGTCTCCAAGCTGTCCATCGCTGAGTATCGCGCTCGCATCACTCCGCAGTGCCCCGTTCCTGTGCCGCCTGGTGCCCCTCCAGCTCTCACCCCACTGGAGGCCTCCCTGTCCCCCTTTGAGCGCCTGGTGCTTCCTCATCTCCCAAGAGTCGGTGTGCAGGGTAAACGTGGACGGGTCCAGCCCCTCATCCTCCCCCCTCACTGTGAGCCATGCCTGGAGCTCCTGCTCCAGACGCGGCAGGATGTAGGAGTCGACCCTGCAAACCCGTACGTCTTCGCCAGACCCTACCACTCCCCTGCCACGCCACTGCGGGGCACTGACCTCCTTCGCAGCCTGGCCCGCTCCAGTGGTACCCGCAATCCCCGTGCCCTGACCCAGACCAGGGTTCGCCGCCAGGTAGCAATTTTAACCCAGCTGCTGCTCCTGGGAGAAGGAGAGGAGCCTGGGCAGCCAGGAGGCAGTGCCGTGGAAAGGCTGGAGCACTTCCTGGAGAGGGAGTATCATGTGACACAGAACTGTGCCGGAATTGGCCAAGACCCAGGCCTGATGGGCAGAGTGGGCCGAGTCGTGCTTTGTGGAGAGAGAGACGGAGTGCTGTTCAGGGGAATGAGCCTGAACCACATCTGCCTGGAACTGGACGGTGAGATGGGTGGATGGCTGAATGAATGAGTGGGACTGATGTTTTGTTCTGTTGTATCTTCCCTTCCTCCTGATGTCAAACAAACCCTGGCTGGAAAAGGATTAAAATCCGTCCTTCCAGTTTTTATGTGTGAATGGAGTTTTATTGGAAACATGCAGATTAGTAACAGATGAGACTAATGAAGTTCTGCTTTTGCTTTCCACTCTTTCTTACCCCCCCCTCCAGTTATGTCAGGAAACTCTGCAGACTCATACTCAGAGGGAGAGTCTGAAGGAGAGCAGGTGAAGGAGAAGCCAGAGGTGCTCGCCCCTGCTCCCGCTCCGACCCCTACGCCTACCCTGCTGTATGTCAGGAAGGGTAAGAACAACGGGCGGGTGGGGCGACCGAAGAAGCTCAAGAACACCCAGCCGCCCCCTCCGCCTCCTCCACCTCCACCGGCAAACCGCAGGAGAGGCTCAGGTCAGCCCAAATCAGGTTTGTTTGGGGTTTCAAGTACAAAGCTGCTTTCACACATGCACTGCAACTTTTTTAGGCATTACTCTGAGGAGTTGCATGTTTGAATGCAAATGTCCGAATCAGTTTAACCGGACATGAAACAGTCTTTACCCTGCCAGCTTCCGAGTATAAAATATGTGTAATGTCAGATCAGCTGGTTGTGTCACTGGTTGTGTGATGCATGTGTGAAATGGCAGCTCTGGACAACGCCTAGACTTGATTCTCTGGACGTTGTCTGGAGTTCGTATGCAAAAAAAATGGCTCAAGTGTAAGAAAACAGAAGGCAGAGCAGAAGGAAACAAAAAAAACAGGAAAACAAAAACACTGTAGTCACACGTGAAGGGCAAAGAAAATGAGACAAAATAAAGAAAATGAATAAAAAAACAAAAAAAGAAGAATAAGCAGAGTAAGCCTAGTTGTCTCACGTGTCTCCCTCACTATTAGCATCAAGTGTAGAGAGAGGGGAAAAAAACATTACAACAAGGGCATTTCATGCTGTTAGATTTGTCAGACAGGCTCCATGTCAGTATTTGAGGGTGAAGAACAATGTGTACTGGTACATGTTTATCCCAGCAGGAAAGGGTCACTGGTCGAATAGCAGGAAATAGGAACAGAAACCAAAAACGTCCAGAATCTTCCATTTAACAAAAATTAACAAAAACTTGTTGGGTGAAAATAGACTGATTTTCTGATGTTTGTCATAGATTAAAAAAGTAAGGGATGTATATAAATGAACTGGGGATTATACAAGTGATTTTGCACTTGTTTGAAAATGACCTAGATCTGATTACAGGTGGCCTAGATCTTCATCAGTCTGTAAACTCTGCTTGCTCTCTAAGTAGAGGGCTGAGGGCACACTAAATTGAACTAAAGGGCCAAAACCATGAAGCATATTTAGAACATTTTCTGCCTTTAAATGGAACTTGTGAATGAAGTTTTGTAAACATTTGAAGACACAGTTTGCAAACTCTGGCAAAAATGGTAAGATTACTCCTCGTCTTTCTGTCACGTTATCACATTATCACTAGTGTTTCCTGAGCCATCTCTGAGCAGTTTTTGCTGTGAGAAATGTCAGCAGCTGAGGTTTCCCAGCAGAGCACTGCATTGTAACGAGATGATCAGTGTTATTCACTTCACCTGTCGGTGGTTCTGATGTGGTGGCTCAGTATTTATCCATAGGGAGGTGTGGACGGTTGAGCATGTGCCTTTCTTTAGGACCTGTTGTTGAAGTAACATCAGTTGTCAGACAAATATACAGTATATTGATGTAGAATTGATAAACAAACTCTTAGTTTGTTGCCAAACAATTTAAATGTCAAATTTAAGTGAATGCCCCTCATCTATTCATTGTATTTACAGTGAATTTTAACAAATCCTGGGCCTAACAGCAGCTGAAAAGACAAATCCATTTAGTTTCTATCCTCATAGTTTTTGATCTTTATCAGCAGATGGAGAATGAATTTGAATGAACCTCAGATTTAAAACCAACATGAAGTCCTTAAATTGCTCAGAAAAAAATAGAAAGTAAACATAATTAAATAGCAACTGGGCAAACTCCATCTGCTTATGAGGATCATGTGATAAAGGGCTGTGTGATATATCGGATGACAAAATAAAAATGTCTATCACTCCATATTACACTCTTTTATTTCGTGGTGTTGCAAAACCGGAACCAGAACCGGATCGCTCCAAACAGGAGAAGGACCAGCCAAGACAAATCGAGGAGCTCGTTCCTAAACAAGGGGCTCTGCAGCGTGGAAGTGGTTTGGTTATGAAAAGTCTGACATAGACCAGAACCAGTCCCAACAACAGACTCAAACACCATGAACCTCTTCTCCACCACCTTCTTCCACCTTGTCAAAGAGTACGGAGAGAGTTTACGAATTAGAGGCATAAAAGAACCTGTCAGACTTCTGCCTGCGGCACGCCATATAACAAAGACTCCTGAAGATGGAAGGAGATAACAGCGGCCATTGCAACTTATATATACACTTAATTCATTGAATTTACAGAAAATGTATCGTATGGTGATATACTGTATATCATTATCGGGATATGAGATTTTGGTCACATCTCACAGCCCTATTGTGATATGATCAAAAGCTCCAGAACAGCTATAAAATGTATTGTGTGTAATTTTTAAAACTTTTACTTTTTCCTACATACTTCAAATTCTTTAGGAGGTTTTTTCAGTGTGCAGATTTGCAAATTTAGGAATTAGAGCTAGAAGAGAGCTGAAATGTGCCTTTTGATGTCTCAGTCTCTGTGGTTGCCCGTGTCTACCGAAGGTTTCACCACCCTCATGCCGAATGAGAGAAGCTTTCAAAAGACATGTAATCTGTACCTCCACTCATCTCTCCTCTCTTGTAGGAAAGCGAGGCGTCCTGAAGCGCCCCTGGTCAGAAGCGGAACGCGCGGCAGTCGAGGAGCACCTGACCCGAAACATCACTGAGCTCCGAGTCCCCGCCAAGGCCGACTGCGAGCGCTGCCTGCAGCAGTGCCCCCTGCTGGTCAGCAACCACCGTGACTGGCGAGCCATCAAGTTCTACTGCCACAACCGCATCCAGCTGTTGAAGAAAAACCAGCGGCGTGAAAGCGAGCCACAGCCCCTCACCGTCTGCTGAGAAGGGAGGGAGGGAGGCTGGGAGGAAGGGGCTTGGTGCAGCTGATCAGAGCAGATTCTCAAATGGTACCTTGCTGCCCAGGAAATGCACTAATTTTGAGAGGACGATCATAAATTTCACTCTAGTCTTCTGGGTGTGTTTTTTCGACACAGTCTCTAATTTGACACCTGATGGCGTTTTATTTTGAGCCACACAAGAACATAAATTTCGACTAACTTTTTTCGCTGCTCTACGTCTTATAAGAAAAAAAGTTACACTAAAGTCTTTATGGTGCTCCTGTTTTGAGGAATTACAGTGCAAGTCTTGTCAAAAGCAGTGCACTTGGACAGGTGCCGTTTGAGACATTGCCTTGGGGGTTGGGGGGACTTCAGAGACCATGGCACTGGCTGCAGCCTGTGTTGTGTTGTATATGGACTTTATTTTTCTCTCTCCTTCCAAAATGGATACACTAAACTGAAATGTAAACAAGGGAGGCGACTGAGCCCTACAGTGTTGTTGTATGAACGTCGTGAAGTAGCATTAGTGTTTTATGCACTCAGAGACGTTAATAGGACAAATGGCCTGTGTCTGGGCCACACTTTTCTTATAGTGGCTTTATAATTAGAGTAGGCCTAACTAATGCTAACTTAGAAGAATAGCCCAATCTTTCCTCCCTCAACAAGCTAGTTCTTCTTTTCATACAGCTGTGCAATTCTGACTATGGTTTCATTATATTTGGACCCTGAGGTACTAGATGATGAATGAGTTACGCTTTTACAGTTACTATGAAGTTTGTTTTTATTACTGAAATGGAACACAATATTGTGATAATTTTTTGAGTTGTGGGTTTCATGACAGAGACAATTAAATGGCATCAGAATGTTGTGAAGTTACTTATGAATACCTAAGATGTTTAGTTAAACCACAAAGTCCAAGAAACGTATTCTAAGAACTGTCGTCTTTGTCCTTTCCCCCATTAACAGACAAGATGTCAGCAGCTACCGTTCTCCCCCAGAGGAACAATATGTTCATCTTTCCTATTGTTTATTGTTGTTGTTTTTTTTCTGCCTGTTGCACATTTGTTATTCAGAGAAGTTAAAAAAGGTGCTATAGGCCACTAAGCTGGATATCACTTTATATGTGGAGAGGAGATTTCCCATGGTTGTGTTAGAAGTTTCTTAAAAAAGTGGGCATTTATCAGAGAAGTGATTGTTCTGTATCGCCACGTCTGTTGCATCGTCTGTGTTGTCTTTTTTCCAATGGCTAGAGCTCCTCCTGTTCTTTCCCAGCCACACTACATGGTTTGCAGCTTGACCAGATTTCTGGTTTCCCCTCCGGTGTTGCTGGAAATCTGCGTCCATCGGACTAAAACCTCCATGAAACCTCAAGACAGATACTTGAAGTTATTTAAACCTTTTGCAGAATCTTTCTGTTCTTTCTTGCTCTAGCCTTGCCAGTTACGTTGTACATAACAAATATATTATCATTATGCTAACTGGTTGTTTGTGCTAGACTACATGTAGCTTTTTTCCATTTCTGAGTTATTGCTATCTGTACATAAGCCTGTTTGTAAATACTCCTCAGAGAAACAAAGAAAAAACACAATGTATGACATGCCTTGGTTATTGTGTTATGTTTTTTCTTTTTTATAAGTCTTATAAAAATTTAAAGCTCTATGTTTTGTGCTGTGGTCATTTATTTAGTGGAAGATTTGCTGGGAATTATGTCATCATGCCAAGTTATCTCTTCAGCTTTGTATCCCACATGCAATTCACCCTTACAGCCACTAGATGGATGTGTTGGTTCATAAACAGATTTGAGAAACCTGTGGGTAAGTACTGAGAATCCCAACAGATTTTCGCGTAGTGAGAGAAAATATTTTTCTTTTCCAGGTGTAAAACTGTTTAGTGGATACGTTTATAGATAGTGTGAGTCATCTGTTGATACCTGAGGAAGAAACTAATTTTATGACTCAAATACACTTAAATTCTCAAAGCTCCAGGTGAGAACAAAACAATGGAAACCATGTTAATAAGTAACTTTTTCTGCTTTTTCAGATCTACACTGACAACCAAAACCATTGAGAATATCTGAATTTGATATAAAAGATATAAAGATGGGATCTCCCAAAGAGAAAGACTGGAGTCATCTATGACGTGTCTTTAAACAGCTGTGGGGAAAACTACACCAGTGAAAAAGGGGTGTCCTAAACTGCAAACTGTCGCTATGGAGGAAAGGAAAAAGAAAAAAGACAGTTGTCTGTTTTCTTGTGATTGAATTATGAACTATTTGATCAATAAAATGCACGAGTGGAATTAAGTGTAGTTTGTTGGAAAATTGTGTTTTTAATAAATAGGAATGTTTTTTATTCTTCTTTTCCCTGTAAGTGTTCGTATGACATGAATGTGGTGACATTTTGGTCCAGGAATCCCTCTTGAAAGAACTTCATTTGAAGATCATCCTGGTTAAATAAAGGTGAGATGTAAATTTTAACAAACCTATCACCCAAATAAAAAATGAATTATTAAAAGCTTATTGTTTGGGTCATCAAGCTCACAGTCACCACTGCAGATGAACTGTACAGCTGGAATCACTGTGTGGTGTTCTTTATGTTTTCACCCCCTATCCTCTATTTCCTCTGTGCTTTTTGATTATAATACATAACTGTTATTACAATCTAATCACAACAACAGCACTACATAGTGACTGACATTTTCCAGGGACCAGAGCTTGTTTTTATTTGCTTCAATTTTCTATGATTTATAAATTACAAGCATTCTCACCCAAAGCTGTCAACAAGGTTAATACAAAAACAAACTCAAGGGCTGTGGCAAATACAGAGTGGGCTGACGATCAAACTAATAAGTGTCAGAGCATCAACTAGGCATTATTTACATGTAAAAGCTTCACAGATAGCAACAAAATCACTTCCCAAGGACCTTTGTATTCAAGAGACTCCTGTCTTTCTCCTCATTAGATGTTATAGCTTTCAAGACAGTTTGAGACTGAGGTGTTCATACTTTGAGATACTGAGCGAATATTGTTTATAATCACAGGAATATCAAATTTATTTGTATGCATTTTTGACAATGAAGTTAATTTAGAAACTGCTCCCCTGCTGCCTCCTTTCGTCCAGTAGGTGGTGGTAAAGGGACAAAAGGGGCAATCATCATAATCAAACCATTATAATTTTAGACAAAGAAAGTGTAGATTGGTATTTGCCCTCTAAAAGCTAGACTGTGTGACTACACAAATAACATGCCTGCACCTACCTTTAACAAAACTTGACATTTAATAGAAAGCACTTCATGCATCACGCTGAAGAGGGGAGTCAAGGTAAAAGCCATCATTCATTTTTTTGATTCTCCTCATGGAGTCTCTGCCAATTACAGGTGAGGACGTGCAGATAAAGAGAAGCAGAACAGTCACATGTCAAAGCTTTGAGACAACTGAGATGTGGATTTTTTTAAAAAGAAAGAAAGACAGCTTAGTAGACAGATTAGTAAACTAAAGTATGAACTGAATGTGAGAGTGTGGGTACTAGAGAGGATTTTAAAGCTCTGCACTGCTTTCAGGTCAAATCTTCTATATATATGAAGCCATCTACCTTTATGTATCCACTATAATACATGAATACTATAGTATATATGGTGCAGCCAATGGGTATCCAAATAAAACAAAGATTAACTCTAGCCATAAACTCCATCTTTAGTTAAAGTTTTCACAGAATCAGGGTTTTCATTAACCTGACGTCCAGCAGTGAATGAGTGAATGCTGAAACCTCTGAACTTCCTCCTCCTGTGAGCACAGAGCAGGTCAGCAGGAAGTGTGTCTTCCTGTCCAAGCATCTGAGAAATCTGTGAAGACAAATATGTGGACTCAGTGGATATAATCTGTTCTTAACTTTCAAAGATGATCTCACTGCATGCACTATAAATCTAATGTTCCAGGCATGGTGCAAGTGGACCTCCTACTGGTTTTACTGCAAAAATAAATGTGCCAGTGTCACACTGAGTCACACATCTTAAGTGATAGAACAAGCGTAGCTGCAGACTTTTAAATCTACAACAGAGATTTAAGCTAATTCCCTGATGATGTTTAGTGGGCGATTTACCACGTTCACCATCTTAGTTTAGCATGTTAGCATGCTAACATTAGGTAATAAGCACAAAACTCAAAGTGCAGCTCAGGCTGATTGGAATGTCATAAATTCTATAAACCAAATTAATTCTGACCTGATGGTTCGCTAGAGGAAAAGACAGAAGATCAAAGTGCTTGCTCGAATCATCCCTTAGTTATGCTGCTATAGGCCTAGACTGCAGGGGGACTTCACATGATGCCTGAGTTTCCCTATCTTTCTACACGTAATCATATCTCATAAATACATGTTACTAACTCGATACCTTCCCTTTCCTGTAGTTTTGTGCTCTTACGTCTCTCTCTCCCGTCACTTTCTGTGGGTATTTCTGCCTCCGGAGCTGTAGAGTCTGATCTGTGATGAAAAACCTCCTGCTGCTCCTATGATCCTGCTCACGACCTTCTGTTATACTTAGAAATTACTAGTACTACTTTCAGTCTTCCCTTCCCTTCTCTCTTTCTCAACCCCACCGGGTTGCCTCTCAAAAGGTTTCAAAGTTTTTCCTCTCCACTGTTGCCTCGTGCTGCTCAGAATGGAAAATGTTGAGTCCCTCTCTGGAAATAGCGTCATACCAGTACAGTCTAGACCTGCTCTATATGAAAAATGCCCTGAGATAACTTCTTCTTTGGTGCTATATAAATAAAGTTGAATTGAAATTGAAAAGAATCATTAAGGTTCATCCCCTGGTAACCACGTACAGAATTTGTCAGTCCGTTGAGTAAATGAGGGATACTTCACAAGATAAAACTTTTAACTTGATCATGATGCTTGTTGAAAAGTCAGGAG
Source organism: Lates japonicus (assembly GCA_033238685.1). Lineage (NCBI taxonomy): Eukaryota > Metazoa > Chordata > Actinopteri > Centropomidae > Lates > Lates japonicus. The sequence goes on along the minus strand of BRZM01000099.1, from coordinate 1,520,471 downwards.
ATCAAATAAATGTCTGTGATCCATCCTCTGGGGACCATGATCGTGTGTACCAAATTTCATGGCAATCCAGTAGATATTTCAGTCAAAGTGGTGGACTGACACCATCATCCCTAGAGGCACGATGTGAGTGCGGCACGTACAAAACACATTTCATCTTCACCGTTTCATAGTAGAACAAAACATGCAGCTATAATTTAAATCATTGCGAAATAATGTAAACTTGCTTCGCCTCTGTCTCTCATGTGGAAATGACACATTCAGGAGAACATCAGGCGGACACAGTTTTGACATTATGTGTGTTGATGTATGAATTCAAAGATCAGAGGTTCCTCGCTATCGAGCGAGCTGAGCAGAGCCTTGATGGCGAGGGGCAATGCGTGACCTTGTGTCAGACTCAGCCTGTCAGTATAATATAACCATTCTGTTGACAGCGTGTACTTTTCCATTGTGATGACAGAATTTCTATTATTTGCCGTTTTCATCTCACGTACGATTTGAATCCCACAAGGATGTCTCAGAGTCTTTCTTTGTAGACTTTGCATGTTCTCCCTTTGTTTGTGTCAGTAAATCCAAACACACGAAGACTGAAACTGCCTATAGGTCGAGTCTGTTTATTTGTGTGGCATGGATTTTGTTTGGCCTCGTGATTGACCAACCCAGGGCGTCTCTCCTCGTCTCACCTGATGCATGCTGGGGCTAACTCTGTAAGACACGTGAGCCTGAGGAAGGTAAACTGGTTAAGAAAAAGGACTTATGGTGTTAGGTGCATGAGAAAACATACTGTTTCACACTTAGGTTGTTTGGAGTAATATATATATATATATATATATATACATATATATGAAGGCACTGGAAAGCAAAGATGTCTGCGAAGGTTATATGTGAAGGAAAAAAAGTTTTCTAAAAACAAAACATCCTTCAGACATTTTTAGGTAGAGAAAACAGAAAAGGTTTATGAAAAATCTTTATTCAATTCAGCATATTGGTGGTTTGAGAATCAAATCTGTTTTGAAAACGTATTATGAAATGACCAGAGATACAAAGAAAAGACCAGTTTTATCACCTTCAAGAGCACCTTAAAGGAACATTTTTGGAAATTTAGACAAAGAATATTGATACCAAATCATGTTTCCACATGAAGCTACAACCAGCATCGTTAATGATTACCTTAGCTTAGCATGAAGATTGGAAACTCTGGGTACAGGTAGCCTGGCTCTGGTCCCACTTTTTTTATTTTACGTAAAAGTGCCCAATAAAAAAGCTAATTTGTGAAATACTAGTTATATATACTTTAATTAGCTTGTTAGCGAATGTTAGAGTTCAGTAATTACCACATTATTTCGTGTGACTGTTTATTACCTTTAGACAGAGCATGGCTATCTTTCCTCTCTGCTTTCAGTTTATATGCTAAACTAAGCTAACCAGCTGCTGGCTCCTGCTTCATTTTATTTGCATGCAGACAGTGACATAGATCTAACTCTAAACAAAAAAAAATAAAATAACTGTATTTCCCAGCATGTCACACTGGTCATGTATTTTCCGTGTTTCCATGTGTCTCCTCCTCCTGTGTACGTGTGTGTGTGTGTGTGTGAGTGTGGGCGTGGCTTACACACCTGGTACCTGGCTCAATCTCCACACCTGCTCCCACTCAACTCATCTACTCTCCTGCTTAAAAACCCTCAGCTCACCTTCCACTTGTTCTCAGCTCACTCAGTGGTAGCTATGATCTCAGCCACTTAGTTCTTCTGTGTTTGAAAATGACCATCTCATCTTGGTTTGTTCTTTGCTGCTCATGCTCACCTCAGCCTGCAACTGCTCACTCTCCTGCTGCCCTCAAGTCAAGTCAGTTCATTTTTCATATAGAGCAAGTGTAGACCATACTCTTTAAATTATGACAGACCGAACAATTCCCACCATGAGCAGCACCAGGCGACAGTGACAAGGAAAACATCTTTACCTGCCTGCCCCCTGCTGCCTCCAGTGCCCCTCTCATTCCCAAGTGCAATAAATCCATCTTTAACTTTCCAACTTCAGTGTGGATCCAGTCACAAACCAAATGTTAACAGAACTGCACCTTTAAGAGCCTCTGCATTTCACTGCTAGATGAAAATTGGTCTTTTCACTACAGGTTATATCTCATTATTTGAGTCTTGGTGGTTGATTAATTTGACATTTATCTATTCTCCACACTTAATTACTGTTTATGTTCATCATCGGCTTGTTCCCCAAGGACGATCAGATTTGCTGTAAATGATTTTACCTGATACTGGAAAAGCATTCAACAACTGGGGGGCTGTGTAATGACAAAATCTACATCATATAATAGATTTTTTTTTTTCTGATAAAAACCACTAGAGAATTTTGACTGAATAGCTGCACTTGTGATAATGAGGCAGAATGGTAGAAGAAGAATTTATGTGTCCCAAAAGCTGTGCTGTGCATGCTCCACTGCCTGGGACAACATGTCGGTAACTTGTCTAACGTGGAGTTTTTATATTTTTGATTTCCTGAGCCGCTGGGGCAGCCCTTCAGCAAGGCTTTTCATGTTTGGTCTGCAGTCTCAGGAGTTTCAGAGCGGCTACGCCTCACTGCCTGACAATCCTGCAGGCTCCTAATGTATTCTCGTCACTTCCACCCTGCCCTCAGATTCATGCAGAAGTGGATGTACTACATGACAGGAAATACATCTAGATCACAGGCTCCAAGCAGATGTCTTTGCCCCACTCCCTTATCCCATCGGTCATTTAAGAGATGTCATCACACTGTTTTCATTTCTCAGGCCTCATGGTGATGGTGCACTTTAAGAATCAGCTTTTACATTTGCTCTAACTCTTTCCAATGCACCCAATGGGAACAAAAACAATTAAATGTTTGTGATTTTCTATTGCAGATAGAGGCTCCTAGGAAGGTACTGTAATTCAGCTGGTGAAAAAGAGAATTAACATAAACCTATACACCCTCAAACATTTTCATGAGCGCATACAGAGTCACGCACTACTGAACAGCCTTGAAGCCGTGTTAATTAATCGTTCTGTTTACTATAATCTCTTCAGTATTGCCAGCATCCCTCCATTCCTTAGAGAGAGTGTGGTCAAAGAATACTGACAATGCAATGTGTACAGTTAAAAGACGTTTTTGTAAATCCTGATATGAATTCCCAGAGGACTTTTTGGTTGCATTGAGAGATGCTTTCATTCCTCTGGATAAAACGAGAGATTGGATAAGAACACTAACACGCTGGTTTATGAAATGTGGCAGAATGAAGTGCAAACTACACTCAGAGGACAGTGTTTCTTACATAAACCCAGCCAACACCAGGACTAAAGTGATGTTCAGAAATCATTCCAGAGTTTGTAGTTATAAATCAACCTGTAAACATGTAGAAAAGTTTCAGATTTGTAAAAAAAAAAAAGAGACTGTGTGATTCAAATCTGTAAACAAAAGATGTAAGTGGTGGTGTGACACAAAAACACAGTGAAAAAAGTGCTTCAGTGAACATGTGTGCAAATATGAAGGTATGAAGTTCCCACATTGTGTTTGACCCTTTTATGCCTGAACTGGATTGGATAATGACTGTCCCACCAGAGAGCAGATGTTCCCCTCACCTTAATGTATTTCAAGATGGGTGACCGCATGAGCTCTTTTGTGATCCAGGTGGATTTAACTGTAACTGACTTCTCCAAGGTGATAAAAATGTCTCATGTGATCATTAAGATAGAAGAACAACATATTTAAAGTCTGAAAATTCGCAACTTGCTGTTGGATGTCATACCGAACAGTGTCTGAACCGGTTTGCAGTCTTAATATGAGATGACTGAGTCATGGCTCTGTGACTCACAATCTGGAGGAGTGAGCCATCAGTAAACACGGTCTGAAGTACAGTGATAAGAAATAGACATTACAATTTTGATTTGATGCAAACATACATCAATATTTTTTAAGCTGATCAACTAATTATGCACATAAGAGTCAACATAGAACTTACATGTTCATATGAAATGTTTTCTTGTGTGTGCAAAGTGTGAAATTAGTCAGAGACACATTTTATTTTAAAGTGAGTGTCCAGTCATCAGCACCAGAGCAAAGACAACAAGGATAGGTGCACGGTCATTCAGTCAGTAGACTTCAGTTTTGTCAGGGACCTTACTGTGTCTTCATTATCTACCATTTTATTAGCAGCAAGACACACTGCAAACAAGAGACAAAATCATTACAAAACTTCCACTGTGCACATCTTCATTTATACTTGACATAAACAGGCTTAATTATGACTGAATGAATGAATCAATATGCAGGATTTCAGTATGTGAGACCTCCTACCACCTAGATCCGTAGATTTATCTAAACACAGAGCAGGACAAACTAACTCAAAGTCTACTTGACAGCGGTTTTCAAAGCTTTCAACATATCTTTTGTGAACCCTGAGTGAAGATCACTTTGTCAAACCAACCAAGGTTATGACTGAACCTTTATGCTTGATCTGTACCAACATTTGTCATGTTATGCCACTTGACCTGCAGGGGCCAGGGAGCAGTGCCTCCTCCAAATGTGGCAGCCAGTAAATCACTGCAGATACAAATATTCAGAAAAAAAAAACAGCCCAACAAGAGAACAACAAAACCTAATGACTTCCCTTTCTACCAGCTTTTAACCAGCTTTCTAGTGGCAGCAAAAAGAATCCACGATGCAGCCACATTGTTGCTCTCTCTCCCCCGAGGCTCCACTTTGTCCTCGTCTCACTGGGCTGAATTTGCATTCACAACACAGACTTCATTCTCCCTCTTGCTTAATCAACTGCAAGCCAATTATGGTACCTGCAGTATAAATGTAATTGCTAAGTGAAAAAATATCCCTGGCTGTGATGTTATGAAAACTATCCTAAGGAATCCTGCTGAAAAATCATTTGCCCAGCTCTGGCACATTGTGTTTGTGTCATGGAATAAACTGCAGCTCTGCTTCACTGTGGTGAAATTTATGTCTATACCTATGTCATTATCAGGACACACAAAGCCCTGTTGAAATAATCTTCCTTTCAATGCACCTGTGCTTATTTGACCTTAAACCTTTTATATCTATGCCCCTTTTCATATACTGATTAGAGAAAATGGCTTGAAGCTACCAATGAAATAATAATTATTTCTGCCTGCCCTTTACTTCTACAAATACCATCTAAAGGCTAACTTCACAAGTTCATGAAATTACAGCTGAAATACGTTGGCTGTCTCATTATCAAGGCAAAGACATTTCTTCTTCTTGTTGTTTGTTCCACACAAAAAGATGTCTCCAGCTTATGAATTGTATGGATAAATAAGGATATACAACATGTTGATGTGTGAGCTTTGCAGGTGCTAGTTGGTTTTAAACTTGGACAGAGCTAGGCTAGTTGTGTCCCCTTGCTTCCAGGTTTTATGCGAAGCTAAGCTAAGAGAATCACCTCCTGACTCCAGCTCCATACTTTGACATTAGGTGCTATATTTACATTTCTGCTATCGCTAAAGGCCAACGTTGGCATTAACAGGTGTTTACCTTCAAAGAGCTTCAGCGCCACCAGGCTAGATGCTACAGTGACTCACTATTACAGCATTATGAAACAGGATGTGTTGGGGCTAGCTGGTTAGCATGCTAACTTCAGTAGAAGAGAGGAAGTGATAGAAATAGCACAAGAGTTGATATTGCCGTTGCTTTGTTGATAAGTAAAGGAATACATTTTGATGCTAAACTCTCGTTTTTTTTCTAAAAGTGATAGCAAAAACTTACATATAGCACCTTTTTAAAGTAATGTCTCACTATTCCTTTAATCCAAAATCACATTTACACCAAACGTTTTGGGAAGCTAGGATCCACAATTATACCAGATAACTTTATTTCACAAAGATTTTATAAACACTACTTGTTTACATGCTGTTACACCATGAGAGGGAATAATTTGTTGACTGCAGTGATTACAGTGAATTTTGTGGAAGAAGACATAATAATAAATAGTCTGCATGAGAAACAACAATGTTTTCTGTTGACTCTCCATTCAAATACTTTATATTTAGTTACAGGGCTGTTGCTGAGTCTAAAAGCTTCTCTGAGCTTCTATTCACAGCTATTATGAGGTCTAAGTCTATTCCACAAAGAACAGACAGCGTTGGTTTGATTTTTTTGTGGCAGTAACTGCAAAAAGGTGATTACCTCCATTGTGAAGTAGACACAATTAAAAGTGCTGAGTGTAAAAGATGTCTACTCAAAGATTCAATACTAAATATGATGTACTTTTAAACCTTAAATCTGTCAAAACCTTTGAAAACTGCTTAGGATTGAACAATACTCACCGCACACATTCACGCTGAAGAATAACATTATTATCACCCACATAACTGACAAGAGCTTTTAACATATCATTTACTCTCAATTTACCTTCTTTCCTTTATTAGGTTTTAGCCCATTTCAGTGAGGACTATGATACAGTATAGACATATTGTCATTTATGTAGCTAGTTCTAGTGATGCCTGTACCATCTACACACTCTAACTCAGTACTGTGATTGCTGTTTTGATTTTCTTGTTAAATTAACTGAAAAACAACAAAGACATTCATGAGGACATTCATGCTGTTACTTTTCTGCTCTCTTATTGACCTAAGCAAAATTACACACCAGGAGCAAAGCTGTGCTTGAAAAAGAAATCTATGTCTTTCTTAGATTACGTTTCTAGATGCACTGAGTGACACATAATAAACTGAAGAGTGACAGACGCTCAAATGATTATGTGCGGGGGTGTAATGGATAAAAGAGACGCTGCTTCACTCTGCTTTTAATGCAAATGTCTGAACTCCTCCTTCAAATCTGTATGATGTGGTGTCCTCGCAGCGTCAGGAGCTGCAGGTGACAAACTCAACGACATGATCAGGGTTGAACTTGAAGGAGGATTAATCTCTGATTGGTGCATGGGCGAGTGTTTTGGCACAGAGTCCCCCAGCTGCCTCACTGATTAAATGTTAAACCATTCATCAACCATTCCCCCCCCCCAAAGTAAATAATTGCATAAATGTACCTCATCATTGCCTCATCAAACACACATGTTGCAGCTGTGCTGGTACATTGGGGGTGGCGACGACAGGAGACTTTGCAGTCATGCAGGCTTTGAAACAGCTTGCCTGAGGATTTCAGCTCAGCAAAGTTTAACTGGTTTTGATGCACATTTGAAAACCTCCTTTTATAGAGAAGCTAATTTGTTTTCCTTCTGTGCTTTTATGTGTTTTTACTGTGTATATGTCTATGTGGTGTTTACTATCTGTTCTGTTATTTGAGTCATGCTGGCTGTGATTTTACTGCATCATAGTTTTAAATTTGTGATCTTGTTGAAGCTGCATGACTATGTGTAATGTGAAGGGAATCTTTATCACTCATGTTCTGCAACTTGTCTAAAAAACACTGATGAACCCAATAAAGTTGCTAAAACGACAGCTGAAGAGAGTCATGCATAGAAATTATTATTATTATTATTATTATTGTTGTTGCACTGTACTTTTAAGGTCCGTTGTTGAAATGCATTCTCAAGCCAACAACCAAAACCTTGACCATTACCTCCAACTCCAACCCTTTTCTCAAGCTTAACATGAATCTACTTTAAACCAGGTCTTATCCCTCAAACAGCCCTCTGAAGACATGAACTTTCATTATCTTCAAAGACAAAGTCTCTACAGAAAGACGTAGACCGTCTGATTTAACTGACCCCCCACTGCTTCAGAGAAGAACATCACAGCCTCTTCATGGCTATGCATGCTGCTTAAAATGAAGCTATGTGTTATGATCCAGCTCTGCAGGTACTTCAATTTACATTTAACCACTCATGAAATACAGAAAAGAGAAATACTGTTGCCTGCTGTCCACTAGACGCAGTCAACATCAAAGAGTTGCTAAATTTACAGTCCAAACGTACATCTTGTCACACCTGTTAGTCACGCCTAATTTAAAACATTTTTCTGTAAGAGCACAAGGAAAACAGCTGATTCTTATACATGTAAATGACCAATACTGTTGGAACTGACAGACTCACATTTGACTTAAAAAACATTTGGAGGTTGGAGATTGTGGTCTAAACATTACATAAGACTATTTTCAGAGAGCTGGAGACAGTTCTCTCATTCACATACAGTATGATTGCATCTCCTCCATGTGCTGATGTCTGAGAGGGGTTAAGACTTTCCTCTCTCCTCATTGCCTGGAGCTACGGACTCCTCTGGGATGCTGATGCTGTTTTAATCTATATCTGATCCAGTTTAAACTTTCTGCAACAACTCTAATTACATTACTCCAAACGTTAGAAGGTGGAATGGAAAAGGCGGAATAATTTGAAATTTGTCCAAAAATGGAAAAAATATTGTATATGACCCCGGGTCTTCCACCCGCAGGCTGCCTCTCCTCTCTCCTCTGGAAAGGCCAAAGGCACAAATCAAACAAACTAGATGACAGAATCTTCTCTCTATACAGTTTTACTTTTCACTTCAACTTTCAACACACACAAAACTTTCTCAGCTGGTCAGTCGTTGGCAGTTTCCTACTGAAATAATCAATTTCACAAAAGTCACAACAATCCTGAGAAACAATGTAAACTCTTTCAACAACAACAAGTCCTATAGAACTCCAGTTACACCTCGTTTTACAAATTGTTTTCCTAATTATCTAGGAAGCTTCTTGGAAAGGACAACATAATTGAATACAATATTCTAAGATGGTAATCAAAGTGAACGCCAACTTCTAGACAATGAGAATCAAATCTATTTCGTTCTAAAAGAATATTTGTTTTCATGTTACAGTTTATTTTATTTTTTCCTCCAGTCCAGGTGGGGAAGGATCCTTGGGCAAGATACTGAACTCCAAATTGGTCCCGATGGCAAACTGTCAGTGTGTGAATGTGATAGAGTGCTCTATATACACATACATATACACAGAACACATGTAAATACAGATCTATACCATTTAACTGCTGGAATTCTGTTTTGTATGGAGGTATGGAAATTTATTCTGTGTTTGTTAAAGCATGTTGTCTAAATCTATACAGGAAAAAAAGGTGTGTAAAGGCTTGTACATTCGTTGGATGTTGAACTGACTTGCAGTACACTAAAATACATGCAGTTACTCTGGTGGAGGAAAAAAAGGTACAATCAATTAATTGAAACTATCTGAATGTAAATAAATCAAACTATTAATTTCCCCCTAAAAGTAGCAACTGGTCATTTGTAGACCCTCCTCATTCTTTAAGAAATGGCTAGAAAATAATAAATGAATAAAGCACTGCCCTGTTTTCACCCCTCAAATCGATGTCAACAAAACGTTTCATGTCTACACAAATTCAACCTTATATTATCAGGCCCTGGAAGTCTAACAACCCCAGTGCTGTATTATGTTCTGATTGTAACTTCACTTCTTAAATAAAACAAGGTAACATTACATAAAAGAGGCCTGTGGGTGCACAGCAGGAGCTTCCTGCAAATTTATCTTTTCTGCGTTAACTCTGAAAGAGAAGAGCGGGTGCCTGAAACTCCCCCGCAGGGCAGAGCTTCCCTGCAGGTGGGGATGTCTTTATTCTACTTTTCCATCACCCAAGGGCTTTATATTTGAACCTGACCTTTTGCAAAAAAGCCTTTTGATTTTCTGAAGCTATTACTGCTTATTTGCCTATTTGAGTAATAGCTGCTGGTTGATATTAAGTCCATGTCGCAGGCTTGGGATTTACTTCAAGATATATTCTGATTGCACAGGATTCACAATAAACAGCTCAGAAATCAGCAAGCCTCTGGGAAAAACAATTACAATACAGGATGTTGTCTTTGTCTCTCAAGTGATTGGTGGCAGCAGCGACACAACAGTGCTTGTGCTGTTTACTTTAAGTGCCATCCTCTCTGCACAAGTGTGAAGACATGAAGAGCCAGTACTCATCTACGACTCAGACCAGGCTCCAGCATCCTGCCGTGTTGACAGAAATACTGACCGTAGCAGCAGCAAGTGTACCTGGAAGGTTTTGTGAGACTAAGTGCATGGACAGGAGAAAGATGTCATTATAACCTGTTTCCAAACCACATCATTTATTTTGAATAGATGGCATTTTGGATGTTGTCAGGTCAGAAAGGTCTTCTTTTTTTTTTTAAACACACTTTTTTTTTACAGTACAAGTTCATCCACTGACCCTAACTTCAAGCTGCAACCATTTGGTAGTTGATTTGTTGTTTAAGCTGCTAACATTAGAAAGCTCCAGCTTTGCAAATACTGTATGGGGATTTGCTGGTTTTCTGTGTTTTATCTGATAAATACATTTGGGTTGACCGTTTTAATGAGACACTTGTCCCACAGTAGACATCCACAGTGACATAAGTATAACTCTACTCTGCAGGTATGTTTATGGACTTAAACCGTGACATAGTTTGAAAAATTATTTCTTTCAGAGACATCTGAGATTCTCTAAATAATGATTCTCTCATTTTACCTTGAAGCGTGTTTTTACCTTTGCTTTGTCAAACAGAGACTGCTTTTAGAGAGCATCCTAAAATGATTTTGATTTTGTCCCACACAGACTGCTCACTATTACCTTTATCTTATACTCTGAACTGACTTTGCCTACTTGTCCACACTGTCTGAACTTGTCCACATGTTACATCCTATCAGTATCATTCACTACATTATGGGTTGGAAACAAGGGCTGACTTTCCACATCATAGCTAGATTTTGCTGTGGTATTTACAGCAGAGATTTCCAACCCCTCTCCGGGTACTCCGGCTTCCTCCCACAGCCCAAAGACATGCAGCTTAGGTTAGTTGGTGACTCTAAATTCCCCGTAGGTGTGAATGTGAGTGTGACTGGTTGTTTGTCTACATGTGTTGGCCCTGCGATGGACTGGCGATCCGTACAGGGTGTACCCTGCCTCTTGCCCATTGATAGGCTCCAGCCCCCCGCGACCCTTAAAGGACAAGCGGTATAGATAATGGATGGATGGATGGATTTCCAACTCAAGGCACACACACTAAAGTATTTACTGTTCCAATAGTATAACAGTCTAAGCTTTTAACAAAAAAGCACATCCTATTTTAGGGCAGCCACTTATTGTGAATCTCAGGGACTTCTGCAACAAAGACACAACTTCATGCCCTTTGAGGTTTAAATTCTTAAGGACCTTGCACCATTTACTCCTGCAGGGTCAGCCGTCAATGAAAAAATCACTGAACCTGAGATCTGTGAACGCCTCGAGACTCGAGACGGTTGCCTGAGGTGTGTAGCTGCTGGATATGTTCCTCCAGCTCAAGTGTAAAGAATAAAACAGCCATAAATAAAGTGAACTTACAGTCATGCATATGGGGGGGGGTTACACATCAGGAAGTCTAGTTTAAGACAGAGCATTGAAGGAAATTCTGAATAAGACAATAAACTGTCTGAAAGAATTTCACTCAGCAGCAGACAAGAGCTGCTTCACTAGAAAAAAAAGCTTCATCTTGAGACGATGAGCATCAACACTTTTTATTTTTTAAGCAAAAATGAAGAATGTCTCCTAGTTTCTGCTTCTTAAATGTAAAGATTTCATGTTTATCTCTGTCATACATGATAATAAACCGAGTATCTTTGGGTTCTGGACACAAACATGACATTTAATAGATGAAACCATTTATCGGTTAATCAGTTGCTGTGGCTCTGATGTACCTGTACATAAATAAGTGTGAGAATTCATGAGCACCTGTGTTTTTGTTCATGAGACTGGTACCACACTGACACAGTCCTCCACCATCTCAAACAGAAAGTGATGCGGGCCGCTGCGTCGGGCCACCTCGCCGGCAGTCTCCCTGCTGCTGCTGCGGAGGCCCGGCCTCAGGTGTCGCTGAGAGAGGAGCAGCTCTAAGGTGCAGGCGGAGTCTGTTTTTGAGGAGCCCGTGTAGGAAGCGGCCAAATGCAGCGGCGTGAGCCCGCCATTGGTCTGGGCGTTCAGCTCTGCTCCGTGCCGCAGGAGGAAACTCACCACAGCGACCCGGCTCCAGCGGCAGGCGCTGTGGAGGGGCGTCCAGCCGTCGATGGTGCGGGGGTTGATTTTAGAGCCGGCGGCGAGTAAGGCTGAAATGACGTCGACATGGCCGCTGTACGCTGCGCGGTGCAGTGGAGTGTAGCCGTCCTCATCACTGCAGTGCACCAGCTGAGGATAAGCAAGTAACAGCCTGTGGATTGTTGAGAGCTGGAAGAAAACCACAGAGAAGTTCATGGTCAGGAACAAACTAATAGCTTGTAGAGATGTGTTTACCTTAAGGAGGTCATGCAAAGGGTCATTATTACTTATCACTGAGTATTTTAATCCTGTTCCAGTCTTTGATGTGCGTAATTTTTAAAAACTTGCTGTTAATTAAAAATTCTAGACTGCACTTTCCTCTACTCTGAGAAACTCTCATGCTACTGAAAATGCCCTTCATGGTTTACTAAAACCCAAGGTTATATCATCACATATTGTGTTTCATCCTAAACCCAAAGATATACCACTAACGATTAAATGAGAGACAGAGAAAAGACGCAAATCCTCATGATTGAGAAGATGGAACCAGAAAATGTTTGTCATTTTTGCAGAGAAGTGATGAAACAACTCAATCAAATCAGCAGACAAATCAATTATAAAAACAATTAAGCTAAGTGAATGGGGCCCGGTTTTGTTTGTACCTTGTGATCTACTAGCACAGCCTCAAGGACACACATGCTCACACTGAGCACAAGGAAGACGTAATGCACCCTCCTGCTGAATGAAGTCAGTGATGTAGATGAAAAGGTGGCAGCAGTGATGCATAAGGTCGTGATGCAACCAGAAAAGAGAATAAGACTGTTTACACCTTTTGCACACAAAAAAACTAAGGTTTTGTGACATTGAAAAAAGCCTCGATGACGGACGTTGTATGTGGGCGGAAACACTTTCAACATGTTTTTACTGGAATGCTACAAAAAGTGCATTTTGGTGCGAGATGCTGACTGTAAACACATGAATCCTCACCAGACTCAGACACAACTGAGTTCAGCTTAGCCTGCCTGGATCACACCACAGAGGAAAAAGATGCTGTACCTAATCAGTAATTTGACAACTTTAGTTGGTCTTTAATTAAACTAAATGCAAAGTCACAGCACCAGAAATAATCACAAAGCACTGACTGACACAAATGTAGTACAGAACCACACTGACATCAAACAATGTTTACACACAAGACAACACAAGATTACAGAAAAAAAATGGCTTAGAGATAAATGACGTTGACTAATTTCAGACTTTATCGCCACACAATTAATTTGCTCAGTAACATTTTGTGTGTTGAGGTAAACTATCACACAGGAACAGACCTATTATATACACAGAGATTAAATTAATTTGAGGTTGATTTTTTTTTCTCCCAAGTGAAGCATTGGTTAATTATCTACATGGTGCACTGTTTTTCATCAGAGCCTTTGAAAGATCTCAGGTTGCATTCATTGTGTTCCTTCTTTGTCAGCTATTCTCCTTCTGTGTTATTTGTTGCCTGGTGGTGTGCAAAGTCACGCAGCTGTGAACTCTATGCTGTTTTCTGGCCTCTTCTCTAACATGTGCATAAAAGCAGATTTTGTTACAACTTGAGATTTTTTATATACATCTAAAAAAAAAACTTGTAATTAGACAGCAGGAAACATTTGCAACTTGTTCAGGAAGTCAAACGTAAGTCAAATTGTTTCTCTATATCAAAAACAATCATGCCTGCCTCATTAGTTCATCAACTGTTTTGTTTTTCCTGAATGTACTTAAATCGTGATTCTCATATTTGATTTTTTTTTCCTTCTGTTACCCTGCAGCCGTCTCGATTGGTGCTACAGAACATAGTCTTGCTTTGAAGGAACTACAGAGGCGCAAAGGCTGCAGCTAACTAACTATTTTTATGATCGATTAGTTTATAAATGCTTGCTGTTATTTCCTGGAGCCAAAGGTTGAGATATCCAGTTTGCTATCATGCTGAGACAAGAACAAGCAGCAGATCCTCACGTTTGAGAAGCTCGAAGCATCAAATGTTTGGTATTATTAAAACAGTTGCCGATTATTTCTGTCTACTGACTAATTCTCACAGCTCTTTTAGAACATTAATTTGAGCCAGATGATCGTCTACCATGACAAATTCAAGTCTATCCTCAAATATGTACCGTACTCTGACTGATGACTAAGTTTGGTGGAGGCAGATTAACTAATTCAAACACTTGCGTGACGATGAGTCTTCTCCTCTTTCCTCCTTTATTCCTTATACAAAAGACAAACATGATCAGAGACAAACTGCTGTTAAAGTAGCACAGTTTTGGTTTTGGTTTGAATTGTGGCCTGAACAAATGATGTAAATTACACTCCCACCATGCTCTGCCGCATGCTGGAAATATTTATGTGTGACATGCTCAAATAATTTCTGAGTGACCTGGTTAATTTAATGCAGCTCTTTGACAAAAAAAACAACCTGACATGGCACTAAAAGCTGAAATTATTAACAGCTTAAGTGATCACTAATTGCATTCCTCTGATCTTGACCTCCTGACTTGCAAATGAAACATTCTCCCCTGGTGGATTTAGCTCTATAATAATAATAATAATAATAATAATATTTTTTTTTTTCTCCCCGACAATCAGAATAACTTCGTCCTGCCATGGCAGCTAAGTGGTTAGGTGTTGTATTCATACCCCACCTGTGCTTGTTTGTGTCTGTGAGTTTGCATATGTCCTCTTTGCTTGTGTTTTAATGTTTCCTCCCGGCTTGATTGTTAGGTAACTGTCCCCACGGGAAGTGACAAACCACCGAAACACTGCTTAAAAGTGTTCTCCCTGCATTTTAATACAGATTTGTCATGGTAATGAACAGATGTGCAAATTCATCTTCCTCTGTTGGTGACAGCTACCACAGATCACAGCTGAACGTTTTAAAAAGGATAAACAATGGGGAGGAAAAGAGAAAAGACAGAATGTCTCAAAGGGGCTGATAAGAATGATGTCTCGAAGCCGGAACAACCAGGGTGAGGTGTAAGTGCTGTTGTTAGGCTGACAGCTGAAAAAAGACACGTAATACAATGCTAATGGCACCAACAGAAACAATATGCCACTACAGGACAAAGTGAACCCCTGGAGATACTGAATAGTTTTAAACTTCGATACTTTTTGGTACCAACTGAAATGTGTCTGTAGTGCTGTCATCAACTGAAACTCAGCATTAAATATGTGGTCAGATTCATCATTTTGCCAACTAGGATGGTGCCAGATCATATTGTTCACGATTTTCACCCGAAAAAACAAAAAATGAAAAACAACACAATATCACAGATATAGCAGCGTGATGGTGCACTTGCATACCATAGCACTCAATCTAGTCTTCTCTTGACACAACAATAGCGGCAAGCAACTTCTGACAAGGTATTGGGCCTTTTTGGCTACTAGAGGAGCTACTCCTGTGGTAGTAGTTTGGCTTCCACAGGGCAGACGTCCAACAAGACACAATTTTCTGCAAGGTTTGCAAGAAAACAGTTACAGCTAAAAGTGGCAACACGACTGGATGCAAAACCACGACACTCAGAAGTCATGTGAGGACCAGAGTTTATCCGCTGGAGCTGGTGATGTGTGGCCGAAAAGTTTTATTTTCAAATCATCTTGTCTGTATGTAGGACTGTATGAAAATATCTGGTTACCATCCTGTCTCTCTCCACAAAACGCCTGACGGCCGTTCCCACTGTGTACTCATGAATATATTTTGATGAATCATTTTGTAAACATGAGATACACTGATCTCTAGTTTCATGGCAGTATAGTACCTGCTCTTGGAAATGACAACGAAGGCAAAGAGGCTACTTGAGAATAATGCACTGCATGGTTTGACCTCTGACCCAGTTTAACCCCTGCTAACCAGCAGCCGGGCAAAACAAGAAAAGTTTCAGTCACTTACGCGGTTCTTCTCTGCTGCCCACAGAATGAGTTCTGCTGGGTTGTCTTTGAGAGCCTCCTCCTTTTCCCGATACCACTCCTCGCTGTGCTCTACCTCCTCCTCCTCCTCGTCCTCCTCTTCCTCCTTCTCCTTGCTTCTGGTCCAAAGGCTGCTGGCCCCGTGGGGGATCAGGTGTCCGTGCGTGTTCAGAAGCTCAAGCTGATTGAAATCTTCAGGAAACTCCATCACTGCTCTGTTTTTGGTATTAACATTAGAGATGGGGGGGGGGGGGGGGTGAGAGAATGTTGAAATACTATTAATATTCACTAACCTCACCTGAGGTGCCCTGGAACTGAATTTGACACAACAACCCCACTGATAATTTCAACATGCTGATTAATATTTTCTATCTAGTGTCTGATTCAAAACAGCATATCAAAAGTGTTTTAAATATTAACTCTGTCCCTGAAAAGCTGAGGTGCCTCAGGATCTCTGTTATTCAGCTGTCAGTGGCTACCTTGGCTCTAGACAGGGGGCACAGCACTGGTTTGGCCATGACTATGTCAGGTGCTGCAAGTTTAAATGCCTGAGCTATACAATATTTAAGTGAGCTTCCCACCAAATAACAAAAAGTACATTTTCAAGAACTGCAAATGACAAATTTAGGATTCATTACCGATGTCAAACAATCTGAAAATCCTGCACTTATTTAGCTCCAAATGTGGAATTTATTCCTCAAGATTATCAATGTCAGCTTTTTTTGGCTCTGACTGCACATCTGTTGCAACTGTATGATCCTTTTCTTACAGCTGAAATAATTAGTCAATTAATCAACAGGAAATTAATCTGCAACTGTTTGATAATTTCTTAATTGTTTTAATAATTTTTTGAAGAGTCTTATTGTTCTCTTTGCCCAACATTTCAGATGTGTTTTAAAACTTCCTAAACCGAATCTGAAACCCGAGCTCTGAGAAATAATAATGGGCATTTTTTTAATAGTTCTGACATTTTACAGATCAAATTATTAACCATGAAAATCACTTATCAATAGGGTAGGTGCTCTGACTTCTTACATTTTATTTTCTAACATATATTATAAAAAGAAAACCCTGGTGTTAGGTGGAATGATAAGCATTACATGCCTATCCTAATATTCTGTCCTCTCCATTTATGCCACTAAAGGGAAGACAAATTAAAAACACCTGTCAGCACCACATAGTACATCCTCCAAACTGACCACTAAGTTGAATCAGTACTTCTCTTGAGCAGTCTCAATACAAACAAAAGGTTAAAAGATTCAAGTTGTGGTGTAGCATTAGTTTTAGCTAGCTGTTAACTTCTGTTTGCTCATGTAATAGCACACATTGGAGTCACAGAGGTAGCTTAATTAGCAGCTTCTCTAAAAGACAGTGAGTCGGTGATTTTTTAATAATTCCAGATATCTTTTTTAATCTCTAAAACATATTACTTCCACAGAATGACTGAAAAGGTTTTAACTCATTTTCCAAGTTGCGCCTCGGTATCCGAATCAAAACAAAGATGGCAGCCCACTAGCTGCCTGTGTAGTTAACAGAATCGTAGCTCGGGAAGTCCTCTATATCATTCAGAAGGAATATAATGTCACCCAAACGGGTTGACAAGTCCTTGGGGATTGTGAAAATATCGTCAAAACTGAGGTAAGTGTGGGCTGGTTAATTATCATTAGAGAAACCGTCTGTTACCTCTGTGACATGAATGTAAGCTAATCATAGACTTAATACAAAGATTTATTTCTATATTTTCGGTCTATACATGCTGATGCTGATACATGTGAGGCACAAACTGGAGCTAACTGGCTGTGTACCTAATAAACTAGCAGTCATGACGCAAAACGAGCAGAAATTCACGTTGACGTTACGTACTGTCCAACGGTTCTGTGTCTGAAATTTACGTTAACGTCACATGTAACCGTTGAGGCTAACACCTGAGCATTATTTCTCCTGTCAGAGTTGGATCCATTCTCATTCTGACGGTTCAATTAACTACTTAAAGGAATAAAACCGAACACAATCTCAACCTCACCTTCCAGTTTTACGGATTCAAAACAAACCACGGTCTTGCTGTAAAACAGACACGTGGGATATGTAGTTGTTTTCCTGGTTAGCTTCACTGAGACTTGCTGTTAAAAGACAACACTACCCATGACTACACGCGGCAGCTTTGTTTTCTTCTTCTTCGGCTTACTTTCCAGTAGTCCAGACGGTGTCCGCCTGTTTCTGCCACCTGCCCGTCAAATATTTGCGTTGAACGAATCCTAAATGATGCCAGGCAGAAAATTACATCACTTCTGAATTTACATTAAGCTATGCTCAGACTTTTTATTTATTTATTTATTTTTATTATAAAATGTCTGTGTAGCCATTAAAACACATTGGTTAAGAGGATAAATAATCTTTTGTTCAGTGCAAATGGAGACTTTCATTAACTCAGCGTTGTAATTTATGACACACTTATCTATCTTACCATACACGCATTTGTATGAAGTAAAAACACTGCCCCCCCCCCATTAAAGTGTTCCAGAGGGAATTTGTATGGAGAGTTGAAAAAAAACAGAAAAGAAAGACACGGGCTCAGGCTGTAATTAGACAACATTATGCTACATTAGTGCACTCAGTTTGATGGAGCCAGCCTGGCATTTTAATTATAGAAATGACAGCAACTTCATAATAACAGGTAGAAAACATGTAGTTTTGAACACTGTACTCTGCAGCTGCCTTTTTCCTTATAACCCCTGTGTTTTCATTTCAAGCCCTGATGTGATTTATTTTCAAACTACTGTACAGTATGCTGCAGGTGCAATTATCCAAAGGCAACACATTCAAATAAACAGAGCAACCACAGTTCAGTAATAACATTGATTTGTTCAATTTTTTTAATGTGTGCTGCATGAACAAATATTTGTCATAAAATACATTAAAAAAATTGAACAAATCAATGTTATTACTGAACTGTGGTTGCTCTGTTTATTTGAATGTGTTGCCTTTGGATAATTGCACCTGCAGCATACTGTACAGTAATAACATTGATTTGTTCAATTTTTTTAATGTATTTTATGACAAATATTTGTTCATGCAGCACACATATAGGTCATCTTTCTCTGTCTATAACAAAAAATGCATTATAATCGCTGCATAAACCATATATTTTACCATATATTTAGGTCCATCATGCCAAACAAGATGCAAAACTACTCCAAATATCCACTTTTTAAAAAAATATTTGCAGCAGCCAGTATAACTATGTAATAGGTGCACTACGTGTCTTAGCATGGTTAGTAGTGCTGGGTGGCTGCTGAGCACCCTTGACCCTGATTAGACTCAGTGGTACAACAGAAACTGATAACAAAAAAGACACAACCTATTAGAGCCTTTTGCAGACTGCACAAAGGGTCTTTTGAAAGCTTGCAGGGAAAAGAAGAACAACTTGAATTTTTTAAAAACGTATGATTCGTGATTCATATCTCCAGCCAGAAAAGACATCACAAATTAGTCACTGCACGAGCCACATCTCCTGCCTCTGTTGGATAGGAGCATTGTAATAAAGTAAGCACAACATCTCTGAATCTACTTATTATTGTTATGAGTTACACACAGTGTTTGCATGGCTTGGTAATCTGATGTTTGTTTGCGCTTGAGCTGATAGAATCATAATTAAAACAGCAACTATACAGCTCCATTACAATGCAGGGGTTGTGTTGATGCAGTCATAATGATGCTGCTAATCCCCGTTAAGGTTTTGTCTTCTTGTTTGTCCTCACACGAAGAATGGTCTGAGCACAAATCCAGCATTAATATATTCTATAACAGCATGCTCACAGAGACTCAGAGACACTTAAGAAATAATACGTTTACTCATGTTGGGCCATAGTTCTTCAGTTAGTTAAAGGATCTCCATATAAAAGGATGTCCTTATAAAATTTAATTACATCCTTGGGAAAATGGAACATACAATATAATGTCCTTGAATACCATGAAGAAGTAATCATCACTTTTTACCCCAATACATTAAGTCTTGAAGCTCTTTCACAGAACGTATGGGCAATTAATGGAGTTGGAGTGGGAAATGGAAAACATGTTATCTTGTTTTTCTTGAAGAGGAAGAAGACATTGTTAATGTTCAATATGTTGTACTTGACATTCAGAGAATTAAACAACACGGTGCTCCTCTCAGGCCAATCATTATAGTTCTGGAAATGTCAAAAGAAACACATCATTCTGAAAACAATATAGTATTTTTGTACTTTTTGTAACAAAGGTTACAGTGTGATTCACAGAGGGAAATAAATGAAAAACAAGAAAAGCAAAAAGAACTTAAAGCAACACATTGACATTTTGGATAAATACACTTCTTTGTTTTCTTACTGTCATATGAGAAGATTGACACCAACTTTCATGTCTGAACAGTAAATATGAAGCTACAACAAGCAGCTGATTAGCTCAGCTTAGCACAAAGACTGTTGTGTTTGCACTTTTTGCATTTTGTATGGCTTGAAGAGGCAAACTATAATGTTTTCATGTGCTGGAAACAATTATTGTTGCTTTTGGACAGAGCTAGGCTAGCTGTTTCCACCTGTTTACAGTCTTTGTGCTAAGCTG